>JARHVA010002732.1:2040000-2190000 GCA_037957365.1 Torreya grandis
ATTTTTTCATATCACAAAAAACAAATTTTCTATATCGGTACACGTATTTTTTATTTTTAGCTCCCTAATAGTGCTATGTCATGATAGGGGAAAGGTCCCTAACTGTGGATAGTGATTTAAGGTATCATGGTATCACATTAGAATAATACATACACCCTAATATTTATACACACTAATACATGTTCCATTAATGGAGCATACTTTATTAAAAATCTTGTTCTGCTATTGGTAGGCGCATGTCATTAATGGTACATTTCCCCTATATACACTAATATAAAAAGGGTGTAATTATATTTTGATAGGATATATGGCCTCAATTAATAGGTTATGTGAATATTGAATGAAAATATCTAAATGTGATAATGTAATGAAAATATTAAATGTGTACCCTAAGCCAAGTATGAGACATTGGGACTTAGTTAGAGTCTAACATGTCAAACCCAATGTCATAAAAAATACAAACAAAATAGTCAAACATGGTTGAATCTAAAGGAAATTGGGGCTATTTTGATCCCTTTCAACATAATTGCATGACTATAAAATGTGATTTATGGGTTGATCATCTCTAATTTTGTTAGAGATTGAAACAAAGAAACATTAAATGCAAGTTTTACATGTTTAGAATGTAGTTTTGAACTCAATAAACTTGAATGACCATCATATAATGAATGTAAATGTCAATTAGTTCAATTTTAGAGATAATTAGGTTCAAAATGAGCCACATAATCCCATTTTAAATTATACATATGATGCAATTTGGAGTGAAATTAATCCTAGAATGTCATCATATATAATGAACCAAAGAGTTAATTCATTCAATAGAGGGGGCATTTGAGGCCAATCTAAACCCCTTCAACATAACTACAAGAGCATGTGATATGATTTAGGGATAAATTAAGTGTAATTATGTCATGAATTGATCCAATTAGTCAATTGGTGTAATTAGGGATGTGATTTGGGAAAAATTGATCCCCTACACCAAATGCATGGCCTAATTGATTGTATAGTCTATGCAACATATGGCTTAACTGATCCTAATTTTATCATAAATGCAAACATGGAGGAAATGTGGCTAATTTTAACCTAATTTAACCTAAATGTGATTCTAAGATGTGATTAAAGGGTTTAAATTAGCTCATTTTTTATGACATGTTGACCCTAAACCATACTTTTATCACAAATATAGTTCCCCTAAACTCTAATTTCATTACATGTATCTACAAACCCATTACACTAAACCCTAAATGGGATAAACCCTAATTTTATGACTTGAACATAACCCATAATTTCCCTAATTTCACCACATTTATGCATTTTTATGAAGGTAATTGGGGCCAATTTAAACCTATTAAACCTAGTTTTGTGAGTCTAAGATGTGATTTAGGGATAAATTAGCTCATATTACCTTACATATTGAGCCAATTAGTCAATTTTTATAATCATAAACCCTAAGCCCTTATTTATCACAAATATGAGTCCATGAAGGAAATTGAGGCCTATTTGAACATATGGAACATGTACATAAAACTTATAAAATGTGATTAGAGTGAGATTAATCCAAGTGTCATTATATATAATGAAGCAAAGAGTTGATTCATTTAATCAAGGAGGTATTTGAGGCCAATATGAACACCTTCAACCTAACTACAAGAGTAGGATATTGGTGTAATTAGATATGTGATTTGGGTAATGTTGAATCCCTAAACCAAATTTATGGTTCAATCTATTGTATAATCTATGAAACACATGGTTTAAAACTAACCATATATCATGTACATTCTACATTTGTTTGTATATAACTCACTTGAAATAATATAGGCAAATTTTAGGTATGTTAATGATTGTAACAAAAGAATATTTGCTATATTATTCTTGAAAGACCAATAAAATTATTTTGGTCTCTGTCTCTTATGTTTGATTAGCTAATGATAGACTATTGTCTCAATTCAAGGTACATGTCCTACAATACCTTTCTAAAAGCTTAAGATACAAGTACCTTGGTTTTACTTAACTTTGAATTATCCCATCCATCAAGTTGTTCTTTCACCATGGATCCTCTGAATTTTATTAATTGATGCCAAGAAGAATCTACTTTATTCAATATTAAAATGGTTATGCATGGAAGCCAATTTTTTTTGGTAGGGTGGAGTATTAATTGCATCTAGTTCAAGACTTGACTCTCAACCTTATTCCTTACTCATTATCCTTTCCAACTCTAGATGAAATACATAAAACAATGATCTACAGAGCCTCTAGAAGTTTTACACAAGTTCAAATTATCAATTAGGTCACTAAATGACCAAGAATATTGACTCAACCCCAAAAATTACTACAGGGTTCTAGATATATCCTTTTAAATCTTAGAAAGGTGTCATTCACTTAAGTTCACCTCAATGGTTTCCTAAATGATTATTAGAACTATCATGGATCATCTATAATGATGAGAAACCAATATTATTATTGGTTTCTTCAAAGAGAATAAATTTAATTGTAACCCCTATTCCTTGTCTATAGAGGCTTATTCCAATTTCCTTAAAGGTTTTTGCTTCAAATTAAGCACCAAAGACTTGGATAGGTAATTTTATAAAAAATTCAAACATGAAGGCAATCATGGTGAATTGAACTTAAATGTGAGTCTATGATGTGGTTAAAGGGGTTAAATTAACCCATATTTCATGACATGTGTTAGCCTTAAACCCTAATTGTATCATGAATTAAATGTAATTTTGACTAATTTCAAATCTAATTTAAGCTAATTAAATCTAATATGGAATAATTAAATCTAATTTAGACTAATTGAATCTATTTTGGACTATTTGACATCAACCAAGGGGCAAATTGAACCTAATTTGGAGTGATTGAATCTAATTTTGGCCTGATTAAACCTAATGTGAAAGTGAATCAAATTAAAAGGATAATTGAAGGGGAAAATGAATTTTATGATAGTATTATTGCATAGTTATATAGGATGAATCTTTAGAATAAATAATGTGTATGTGTTATTTACTTTATAGACAAAACTTAGTTTTCAATGACTATTTTTAAACCATATCGAGAATTTTGTCCTCATAGACATTCTCTGCATACTTTCTATGTGTTCTCTATGTGATTTTAAAATAATATTTTGAACCCACCTACGAAAATATATCAAGTCCAATGGGTGATGGATCTTACTTGAGGAAGAGGAAGAAGTTGAAGAAAAAAACAGCAGAGCAATTAGAAGAGTTGAGAGACAAAATACAAGGTATGAATGTAAGTAATTCATTCTAGAAAAAGTACAACCACTAATATTGATGACTTAAATAATGATTAAATTGAAAATAATGAGTTGAATAATGTTGAAATTGATAATAATGAATTAGATAATTTTATAAGTCCACATTCAAAGTGTAAATTTTTTGATTTTGTTGATGATGAGTCTATACGTGATGCTTTACCCCCAATAATGAATAAAATTTCATGGAAACAAATAATGATGAAATTAATAATGAAGAAAATTGCATGAAAACATATATTGAAAAAAGAAATAATGAATAAAATGTCATCCCACCACTAAACAATGAAAGTAATAATGATTTTGAAAAACCCTCTCAACAAATTGCACCATTAACAACACCTCCAAGAATTGTGTGTAGAAAAAACAAGTACTTAAATGAAGTCAATGAAAATATTTTTAAACCAATGTGTAACAAAATGTCTGATCACCATTCAAGAAGACCAATTCAAGAAATTTGGGATAGTTTCTTTCATAGATTAGAATATGATAGTAAAAAATGTCAATTATTTGTTTTGTTAATGAAAATGATTAAGATGAGACCTAAAATATACACATTAGGACTAAGAACATCTTACATGGATGATGAAAATAATGAAATTATTAAAAATATACATTATGCATATCATATTGTAGCCATGAAATCATTGAATATAGATTTTAATGCTTCCCAATGTATAATTATAATTTGTGTAGTAAGTGGTTAAATAGGGAAAAATGATTGATTTTAAAAATAGGCTGAGAACTTGATATAAACAAAAAACATTAACGAAAGTAATTGGAAGACATGAAAGAATTAATGAAACCAATACAAATGAGCTCTGGTCATTCTCTAGTAGACTTCCACGAAAGGAAAAGGTTATAACTGATGCTCTCAAAAAGTTACTTTCATAATTTTGGAAAGACAATACAAGAGTTTCATCTAATGCAATAAATGTAGTGAAAAGAAGAGTTCATTTTGTTAATCATGAATTAATCTAAAACATTTCTTGGATATGAATAAAAAATAATTGTACTCTAAGTTTTTAAAAAAACATCCATAAATTTCTATTAGTCACATATTTTTTGAGATGTCCAAACCTCTTTGTGTAGAAATAAATCACACACGCATCACCTTTTATTGTAGGCAACATGTTAAATTTTCAATTTACTATGATGTTTTTTTCCCATAGTCATTATAATTTGCATATTGACAACATTTTGAAGAAGTGTACCATAAAATATCCTTCAAAATCAGCTCGAGGATTTATTCCAAAATTTTATGTGAAAGATTAGATGGATGGTTATTTTATAAGAAATCATTTTGGATAGAAATTATAACATTTATAGTGTATTGAAAAATTTAAATAATTTTATCCATGAAGAGTGTACAAGTGCAATTGGATAAGAATTAGTTGGTTTGAGAAATTACAAATCTATGACTTATGAAATAAAAGATGGTAAAGAATCATAAAGGTGTGAGTTTGTTACAAAATAGATACTTGCTTCATAATTTATGGATAAATTGAGGGATAAAATTGTGTATGAGTATGCAAGGCACAAACATAAGGCTAGATGGTTAGATTAACATATCAATATAATAAAAGACACATTTCTACTTTATTCGATTGTTTTAGTAGTTGAATTTTCTGAAAATTACACATTAAAACCATAAATGGAAGTTCAATTGTAGTATTAAAACTCATCATAAGTTGATGTATTCATACATATATCATTCATGCATGCACATAATAGTACAAAGTAAGATCAAAATATATAAAAGGAGTATTGTTTCTATATTAATGATGATCGGTCACATTTTATAGAGTATGTGCAATGTTATTTTAAGAAGTTCTATGGAAAATTGACTGAGAAGAACATTCATTTCAATTAGCATTACATTTCTTCAGATAATTTCACATCATAATTTTAGAATGAACATATGTTTTATTGGTTAAATAGGATACACATTACCACTAGCATAGAACTTATTTGGAATTTTATTGAGGGTGGCCATAAAAAAGGGGAACATGATGGTGTTGTACATGTGAAAAGATCCATTAAAAGGGAGGAGTTGCAATTTAAAGAGGTTGATAAATTAACTGATGCAAAAATGATGGTTCAATGGTATAATGAGAACATTTATCATGATGCTCAAATAAATTTTACTGTTTGTAAACATTTTTTGTTAATAGAGGAAGAACACTTAGAAAACTATGAGGATTATATGACTCTAATGGGTTCAAGTGACCCCAATTCATTTCATAACTCAAATATAGGTTCTTGGAATATTTATACAAGAAACTTGGCATGTTTTATTTTTATGTGCATAGAATCTATTTGGAATGATTTCAAGTCATAAGAGTAGGTGGATGATTGGAGTTACAGACCTTTAATTCTAATCAACACATATTAGGTTACAAAAACATTACAACTTATAGGTATGACATCGTCATGTGACTTTGACCATATTTATGATCTAGTACAACAAGTTAGAAGATTAATCATTATGTACTATTTATTCTCATTCTCTATTTTGATAGTGACATTAAAAAATATTTTTTATGATATAGAACATGTTTTTGTAGTTATTACAAATGAGGACAATTAAGAGGGAACACATTACTACTTATGTCACTATGTAGATATAAATAATAATTGACTTCCCTAATCATATATGGAGAAAACATTGACCATCCCACTGGTACTATGGTAGTCACTAGAACTTGGCTTCAACCATGTCCTATATAAATTTAGATGTATGGTTGTTGAAGACTTTGAAATGTATAGAAAGATACTACACTATTGAAATTTGGTTCTTGCAATAAATAATAAATTGAAAAAATTAATGGGGGGCCATTAGATAGGAATATATGGAAATTTTGTGAGTTTGATCATGAAATTATTCTTGATACTATCAAGATTAGAGTAGATCTCATTATTTCATTGGATTGAAATGTGTAGGTATGTTGACTTATAAAATTTAGATGTAAAAAATTCTACTGAATATTTTTGATTTTTAGGTAGTATATGCATAAATTTAATTTTCAATTACTTACTAACAATTTTTTTTAGGTTAGTAGTTCTAAATAAGATTCCACCTTCACGCGGTTAGCACTGTTAGTAAAGAATTTCATATTCTTGAAGCTAAGAGAAGCTTATTAATGTAAATTTCCTACTTGCATGACATATTTACATAAACTCAAATTATCTAATTCCTATTTTAATGTTGTTGTGTCCACCTTGACACTCCCAAACTATCATACATGGTCTCACCCTTCACTCAAGACTTGATTTAAACTTGCACTGTCAAGACACTAATCTTATAGCCTTATTATTCAAGTATACATATATGAAATCCAAATTTAATTATTTATCTTCTCAACCTCAACTCATGAAACCAATTATATTATATCCATATTACCCTTCATATAATTATTAATTAAATGGTTTCAAAATTTTATGTCCTTTCTTATGGTTAATTATCATAAAACTCAGAAATCTATCTTCTAACAACTATGTTGTAGGTTTGTTTTGGATCATTATTGATTATATATACATCCCAAGACTCTATAATCACATTAATAATGCTATATATAATTTCCAAAAACTACCTATAAGGTTATAGTCTCTATCTCTAAATTGTTTAGGATATATGATAATTTTAGTCTCCTAAACCCCTGTTTTGCTTATTTAGACACACGTCTGATCACACATGGTCACTTATAAGATTATTTAGATAGTATTAAAATATTCAAATTTCATATATATTTTGATATTATCATTTACCAAGTATGGAAAAGGTTTCAATTCATGTTTAAGGTTATAATTTAGGAGATATACAAGTTTGTTTATTCCAAAACCTCCATTTCTTGACTTTCACATACCTAAATGATATAATCATTCATTTTTGAGATTTTTAAAGGTATTAAAAGGTTGAGACTAATTGGAATGCATATATTGGGTTATGAAAACTTTATAAATCATATTTAAACCCATTTGGATGGGTTATTTTTAATTTACACCACTTTTAGTGACTAAAATATCCCGTCTTAAAGTTAAGAATAAGAACTAGGCTGGAATGGGTGGTGAATTTGTCAACTAAGCATGATGGGAGGATAATAATTTGGTAATATATGTTATACACTCTTATAAATGTGTTGGAATCAAAAATTTTCAACTAATAGGCATTAGAAATGGAGTTCTGCAATTGTAGCTTCAACTTTGAAAATATTTATTGTTAGTGTTTCTATGGTCATGAACATTATTGAAAATGTGATTGCGGGTATAATTTTATGTCATGGTAATTTTATCAAGTGTAATTTTAAAATATGGATGTGTTTAGAGTGATTTATTTTCACTTGGGGGTCTTGAGGAAGAAATGCCCGCTAAAGCTCAAGAAGTTGTCTCTTCACTACCTAAAAGTTATATTTCAGGACCATTAATGTAACTTGTGCCATAAATTGATATCTAAGTTCATACTCACTTGATTGAGGGTGAAATTAGAGGGATTTAAAATTCATATTAGGGATCTTATGATTCATCCATACAACTTACTATTTTTATTTTATGCATATCTCAAGTTAGGCTAAAAACTTGAATTTATCTTATGTTAGGAAGGGCATTCTTGATCCCAGAATGGGTGGTGGGTTTTTCAACCAAGCATGATGGGAGGATAAGAAACTATTAATATATGTTATATAATCCTTTGGATGTGTTTTAAGTGCCAGGTTTTAACCAAGAAGCACCAAAAATGGATTTATGTAACTAAAGCTTCAACTTTGACAACATTTGTTGTTAGTGTTTTACGATCCTGAACAATAGTGAAAATGTGCTTACAGGTAGAATTAGATATAATTTTCATTGGATAATGTGTAATTTTAAAATATTGACATGTTTAAGTAATGTAGTTTCACCTGGAGGTCCTAGAGATATAAATGCCAGTTGGAGTTCAAGAACTTGTCTCTTTACTACCAAAACGTTGCATTTTAAGACCCATAAACTACAACTTGTGCCATGCATTGCTCTCTAAGTTTATACTCGCTTGATATATGGTGAAATTAGAGGTATTTAAAATGAAAATGAGGGATCTTATGGCTCATATAAATGACTTACTATTTTTGTTTTATGCATGTTTGAAGTTAGGCTAAAAATATACATTTTTCTTGTGTTAGAAAGGGCATTCTTGAGCCTAAATAGGTGGTGGGTTTGTTGACCAGGCATGATAGGAGTCTAAAAACCTGGTACCATATATTATCCACCTAAATGAATGCTCTGGGAGATCCATTTTTCTTCCAATAATGACCAAAAATGGAGTTATATAACTAGAGCTTTAACTTTGACAACATTTGTTGCTAGTGTTTTCATGCTCTTGAATAATATTGAAAACATGATTATAGGTGGAATTGGAAATCATGGTCATTTTATAACATTTAATTTTACCATATTGATGTGTTTGGAGTGATGGATTCTCACCTAGGGCTCCTAGAGGCAAAAATGCTAGTTAGAGTTCAAGAAGTTATTTCTTCATTACCAAAACATTGCATTTCAGGACTCGTTACTAGAACTTGTGCCACACATTGATCTCTAAGTTTATACTCACTTGATATAGGGTAAAATTATAAGGATTTTAAATTAATATGAATTATCTTATGGTTTCTCCATATGCCTTACTTTTTTCATTTTATGCATGTCTAAATTTAAGATGAAAATCTCCATTTTTCTTGTGTTGGGAAGGGCATTCTTGAGCTCAAAATGGGTGGTGGGTTTGTTGAAAGAGCATTATGGGAGGAAAATAAAATATTCATGGACATTATTTTCCCCTTTGAACATGTTTTTAGTGTCAATTTTTATCCAATTAGTATAAAAAATGGAGTTCTATAACTGCAGCTTCAACTTTGACAATATTTGTTGTTAGTATTTCTCTACTCCTGAACAATAATAAAAATGTGATTATGGGTGGACTTGGACATCATATTGGATCAGATGTAATTTAAAAATATTAACATGTTTTAAGTGATGGATTTTCACTTTGGGGTCTCAAAGGTAGAAATTCTAGTTGGAGCACAAGAAGTTCTCTTCACTCTGAAAAAGTTACATTTTAGGACCCATTACTTCAACTTGTGTCACACATTGCTATCTAAGTTTATAATCGAGTGATATAGGGTGAAATTATATGGATATAAAATTCACAAGAGGGATCTTATATTTCATCCTTAACACTTACTATTTTAATTTTACGCATGTCTAAAGTTAGGTTAAAATTCTACATTTTTCTTTTATTGGGAAGGGCATTTTTGAGCCCAGAATGGGTGGTGGGTTTGTCAACTAGGCCTGATGGGAGGCCAATAACGTAGTTGTGGAAATTATACACCCATGTATATGTGTTTTTATTTATATTTTCAAGCCAATAAGCATTGAAAATGGAGTTATCCAATTGGAGCTTCAACTTTGACAATATTTGTTATCAGTGTTTCCACACTCCTAAATAGTAGTTTTCTACCCCTAAGGTATTTAAAAATTTTCAAAGGTAATAATAAAAATTTTAAGGATGATTTTAGGATTTTTAATCAATGTTTTATCTCTAATCATGAATGTTATGGGTTTATATAAGCTCTCATGAGTCATTATACCTATTTATAGGTATGTTCTTGATCTTTGAGAGTTTATTAGAATGATGTAGAAGGTTGATTCAGAGAGAGAGAGAGAGAGAGAGAGAGAGAGAGAGAGAGAGAGAGAGAGAGAGAGAGAGAGAGAGAGAGAGAGAGAGAGAGAGAGAGAGAGAGAGAGAGAGAGAGAGAGAGAGAGAGAGAGAGAGAGAGAGAGAGAGAGAGAGAGTTTTAATTATTGAAATGAATCTCAAAGAGGATTTATACATCTTAATAATTATGTAAGGAGGATGAAAAAGGGTCATCAATGCACTTGTAAATACTATTTTGAGGAAAACATGCCTTCTTCATGACCATTATCAACATGATAGTAGACCCAAAAAGTGTATCTCTCTCTTTCACTAGATTTAAAAACTACTTCTCTCTCTTTCACACAACTCGCTTCATAGTATTTTTCCCAAATAGACATTATGATATAATTACATTGGATAAAAGAATAAGGAGGTGGTTAATTCATAATAAGCCTTTATGAGGCATTAGCATTATGGATATTTGTTATTTTAAAATGTTTGTATCTAGTTAGAAATGGTGTGTTAGTAGTCTTAGAACATAATTATATGTATTATATAGATTTTATAAGTCATAGTCATCTTCATGAGATAGAATAAAGTAAAATATAATAGAATACTATTTTAAAACACCATTTACTGGCTTAAGTTAGAGAATTTCAAGAAGAATCTCAAATAAATATTCATGCTCAAATATTGTAAAATGATATGACAACATGATCATCATCTATCCTATCACTTTAGAGGCATAAAAGACCCTTCACAAGGATAAAAATTCTAGATTACACCATTGGAGAGACTAATGATAGTTTACAATTTGCTAAACAAGGTTCTATAAGTTTGTTTAGGAAAATTTCTTATCAATAAAGGATAATTATTGTTTGAAACACATGTATTAATATCTATTATCCATAAATTAATGTTATTCATTCAATTCTAGAATGTGTTTGATCTCAAATTGAATTTTGTCTCCTTGGAAATCATAATACTCATGTCATTTTGTGTGAGGACAGTCTTCTCAATCACTTATATTTTGTAAAAACTTGTGTATGCATTAAAAATGAAGATTATATTATTTGAAAGAGTATTATAAGAGTATTTTAAAGTTTTTTATTTATTTAATAAGTCTTATATTGTATGAATAATCAATAAAAATATCTTGACTTCTAAAACTTAGGAAAAACCTAAAACAAGGTTTAGTGACATTAAAAGACTCATATGTTTATTGTTGGGAAAAAGGTGAGTTTCAAGTTTTTATTCCAGATCCTTTAGTAGATTTTTTTTTGTCTTTAATGGATTTCACTCTAGTGGGTAAATTTCTAGGAGCAAGACCATATCTAGAATCTCTTACAAAAATGGTTAAAAGGAAATGGGTTATTCGAGGAGAGGTAGATATGGCACCAATGTTGAATGGTTTCTTCTCATTTATATTCAACTGTAAGGAAGACATGAATATGGTTCTCTGTGGAGGACCGTGGTCTTTTGGTAAATGTTCTCTTACCATTAAAAAATGGGAGCCTAACATGGATCTCTCAGATTCTTTTTTCTTATCCACTCCCATTTGGGTAAGACTTCCTGGCCTCCTGTTAGAGTTTTGGAATGAGGACATTTTTAAAGGTATTGCCAGTTCTTTTGGTGAACTTGTGGCATTGGATAATGCAACAGCTACTAGATCCAAACTTTAGAGTGCCAAACTTTATGTTAAAGTGGTAGATCTGAATCATCTTCTAGAAAAAGTAGATCTAATATCAAAGTTGGGCAAAAAAACTCAAGGTGTTTTTTTTGAAGACTTTCCCAACTCTTGCTATGCTTGTAAGAAACAGGGGCATCTGGTCAAAAATTGTCCTTACAAAAGTAAAAATTATCCTAGTAGTGTTCTGGATGGGAGAAAGACCAAGGTTCAACAAAAGAAAGTATGGAAACCCAAAGAAGATCATCGACAAGAACAACAAAATAATGAAGATGCTAAAGCTCTACATGCTGAGGTGGATAAAGAGCCTTCTTTTGAAGATCCTAATGTTATACAAACTGAGGTGGATAAAGAGCTTTCTTTTGAGAAAGAAAATTCTGTGAAAGAAGGACATGGGCTGCAATCAGATACCATAATACTTATACAAAGAATAGATGATTTGAAAGATCTATCAAAACAAATTGTCTCCTATCAAAGGATAGAAGATCGATGGAGAGATGTTGATGACAAAATGGTGTTAGAGGAAGGTGAATTCTTCGCTGAAGCTGGAAATAAATTAGAGGAGGGAGACTTTATTTTTTTTTAGTCCAAGGAGATTCTGGGTGATAATGATTTCCCTTTGAATGAGATTCCTGTGAATGATAATGGAGAAAACTTAAAGCAAATTCTAAAACAAAGAAAAAGGGCTGAAAAAAAGACCAATACTAAGGGGGTAAAAACAAGAAGCAGCAAAAAAACCAACAAACTAAGGCAAAACATTTTGATTCTACTATGGATAAATCGGGAAAAAGAGATGAACAAAATTTTAAGGTGAAATTAGATGTTGGTTCTCCGGACAAACCTAGAAGAAAATCCACTAAGAAAACCAGAGAGTTAGAAAGTATGCAGAATATTGCCGATGGCAAGTAGGCAACTATTCTGGATTTTACCCTTAAAAAATAGATATTAAATCATTACTTGGAATATTAGGGGGCTGATTATAAACTAGATATTGAGGTTATCCTAGTATAACCTGATTTTGTTACTACTTTTTAGTAGGTTTTAGGAATGCTTTTCCTGGTGCTTGTTATTGCTCTATCTTTTTGATTTTGTTTAAGGGTTTCGGGGTCCCTTCAAAACCTATTTTTACCTTAATCTAAAACAAGTGGAATTCAACCAAAATTTGTATTAAGGTTAAATATCATATTTATAAACTATATTAAGATTTATTTTGATGAATGAGACCATTTGAAAGAATAAAACATGGATTGTGACAATGTTTCTTGTATATGTTGATTTGTCAAGATAGGCAAGTACATTTTTGAATGAGAATTCTTGTAGATGAAGTCAATAATATTGTTTTGAGACTTTAGAAACATTATTTATAATTTAAAAATATTTATTAATATGTTTTCATGTGGATAAAGAACCTAATAAATGATTTTACCTACTAAGAGCCAATTAGGCCTAGAGACCTAAAACGTAAAATTGGTCTAGATTGACCTTTTTAAGAAACAAATGAATGGATATTGGTTTATTAATGATAGAGTTAATATATATATATATATTTAAATTAATTTAAAAATATTATATAAGGAGTTAAATATTTAAAAACATAATTATTAAGGCCTAATTATTCTAAAACAGTCATGTAGAAGTCTTGAGACATAGTTTAGGTTTTGTATTATCAAATGTCTTAGTGAATGTTTGAACCCATAAAAAGAACTTATCTAAGTCAAGTGATAGTATCCTAAGACTTTCATTAGTCTAAAAGATGTATTTATTCAAAAAAAAAAAATATCCAAGTTGTAAAGAGTTTATATCAAGACTCAAATTGACTATCTTTAAAGGTGTAGGTTTCCCTTAAGAGAGTTAAGAAGGAAAGATACATCAAGTGACATCACCTATCTAAGGGCCTCATAAGACCATACTTATTTTAAAAATAAACATACATTCTATATTTTAGTGTAATAAGGCTTATCATTGACTACAATATGACATACTTGACTCCTTTTGACTAATATGTACAAACTTGGATCTTTTAGCTGAGGCTACTGCATCACTTATATAGCTTGAATAAATGGGTATAAGTAATTTAAAACTAGATAAATTAATATTATGTATCAATGGTAAAACATTTAAATTCATGGTAATATAAGTACAAATAATGTTCCATTCTCAAATGTGGATCAATGGTCAAACATTACACTTTATTGTTGATAATAATAAAAACCATAAAGGCATAAAAAAGATAGAACATAATATAATGTAAGTGAATGCCATATAGACATAAAATGTCAATAATACATACATTACCATATAGGCATACAAAAATTTACATCATCTAACAACATAGTATCTAATGTCGAGTGAATGTCATATATGAATACAATGCCAAAAGTGTGTACATTTCCATGTCACATATAAAAAAGTACATCATGTAAGATACACTAATCATAAAATAACCTCAATTTATTTTCCTTGAAAAAGACTCTTCCTGGGATGCCCTACTTATAGATGGAGATCCCTTGAAATCCTTGGATTACTCTAAGGTCTGATTGTTGTTCCCACGCTCATAGTTTAATTGTAGCTAAAGTTTTTCAAATAAAAATATTGTTATAAAATTAATATACTTTATAGGAAAAAAAGTTAATAAATTAATTTTAAACTAGAGTAAAAAATATTTTAAACATGCACTTATTGTAAGATCATGGTCCTGCTCAATCTGCTTTTGATGCTCAACTAGGTCATTGATAGGTTCAACTACATTAACTTATGTGTGAAATGATGAAGAAACATGAGGAGGTGCCATAGTTATCATCTAAATTGGACTTATAAATGTCATATGACAATCTTGCATACATAATACATTCACATAGGTTATATTTGCCCAAGTAAATGTATTAAAATTAATAAAATAAACCTATTTTTACAATTCAAAATGACAAGTTAATATGTACCTCTATAAGTGCCTGTGCAAATGAGATTTCAGTAGCAATAAATATGTTTGTCTTGGTTCATAGTGATATGGAAGAGTGTTTAATCTAGTCATCAATTTAAAAAATAATTTTTCTTAGTTTTCTAGAAATTATTGAAGATACATGGTAAATTGTTCCCCTTTATTAAATCGAGAGTTTATTTAATAGTAGTGTACTTAAATTTTGAGATCCTTGATAGATAAATTTAACTTAAGTATAAAAATAAATATACATATATAAAATGAATATAGAGTATAATATTGACTCAAAATTTTACCTTTGGATACATAAATGGTGTTGTAATAACACATACATATGCAATAGTGGATGGCCCACTAGCTAGCTTTGTAAATGTAAACATAAGCTAAGTAAGATAATATAATGCACTAGTGGACTATGATGATGAAGGCACCTCTTGTAACATACACATTACATATATATTATTCCATTAATATTTAAATTAAATTTTATATTTTAAATTTGAAAATATGACTGAAATTAACATGATTTTTTATAAAATATACTTGTATGTGTGTGGCAGCAGATGTGTGCACACCAAACGTGCATGACAAAAACTCATCAGTCAATAGTATATCATCTAATAGCTCTAAAGCACCACCACCATCATCATCTAAAGTTCCAATTAATATAACACCATGATATATATAGGTGTGGGGTCAGGTATGAACACTACATGAAATATCTGTATCATTGGTCTCTAAAATCCTACTCGTATGTTGAATGAGTGTATCAATAAGCACACTAAGTGCATGAAAAGTGTTGATCTCCATGAAATCCTTCACCATATATGTAATATAAAGATGAAGTGGCTTTTTGATATGGATCCTTGCAATCCAATTAGGCACATGATGTGCACATGGTCAATCCTACACAACCTTTTCCTCGACCCTAAAAATCACCATAATGAAAATAGTTTGGAATCTCATTAAGGAAAAACTCACAATAAAGTTTCTTAAAAAAATACAATGTGAAATTATGGTTTTTACATGGTGGATAATCAAACACAATCCACCACTGATCCTCTAAATTGGATTTAATCAAGTTATGTTATCATCGATGGATAGGGAAAAGTTTGGTGGTAAGTGGAAATGGTGCATTGGTGGCTGGGTTGATGAGTAAGGAATTTTATTTTATATTTTTTCTTCACCTCATATGTGTATAATTTATCAGCATATTAATCCCTAAATGTATCCCTATATGATTCCCATATATCGATTTTAATTGCTACTGAGTCAACTTGACCTAACATCGACTCTAGGGTATTGGCTAGATAGGTGTGGTGGGTGTTAGTAGAAGTGGGGTCCCTCATTATTTTAATTATATTCTCAATTTCAAATTTTTTTCCACTATATGTGAAGTTAGATCCTCTTTACTTCTTGGGGGATCTTGTGGAACTTTAGGAGGGATAGGAGTGTTAGGTAGATGGTTAGGAAGAGGGTTAGGTGGAAGCTTAGGATAAGGGTTAGGCAGAGGGTTAACATGAGGGTTAAGAGGGTGGCCTCTTGCATCAGAGTAACCTATTTAAAAAACATAATTTATCAATCAAATAATTTAAATAAAAAAATATAAAAATTTAGGGTTATTAGGTTTATTTTTTTATTGCTTGCCTCCTCTTTGTGGTGGCATCGTCAATGTGTTGAGGTTTTTGGCTTTTCAATGTAGATCGTATGGAATCACAACTAGTAAATTAAAACATGATCATTTAATGGCACAATACAATTCAAATTTGAAAAAAAAATGAGAGGTTTAGGGGTTTGAGTGGGTTTTTTAAATTTTTTTCAATGTTAATAACATGTATGCATTATGGATCGGTATCCCCAATCCT
The DNA here is from genome assembly GCA_037957365.1 of Torreya grandis. Classification (NCBI taxonomy): domain Eukaryota; kingdom Viridiplantae; phylum Streptophyta; class Pinopsida; order Cupressales; family Taxaceae; genus Torreya; species Torreya grandis. Next base: position 2,056,423 of record JARHVA010002732.1, read on the forward strand.
AAAATTCAAATAACATGTACGAATTATGGACATAATATGTATGTATTATGTTCATAACATGTATGAATTATGAGAAATGTCCATGGAATTACTCCCCAAGTCCATGCATATGCCCATTAAATTTCCCAACATCCTTAATTAACATATTAATATGATTTTTTTTAGTTGGTTTCATAGTATATATTGTAACTTTGATTGAAGCCTTGTGTCAAAGGTGATCATTGTTAGATGATTTATAACCCTATGGATAGTTTTTTGAGATGAATAACTTCTACTTTATTTCCTTAAGTATCTTCAAATTATCAATATTCCTAAGAGACACTAAGATAGGATTGTGATGTTTTTTTGGATCATCAACTTTGTGAAATGAAATAAATGGATCTTCCAACATATTAGCACATATCTCATCTTCAATATTTCCTATTCTCTTTTGATTCCCATGTTAGTGGGGCTTATAATATGTATCCATTTCACTCTTTAGAATTTATTTTCATGGGTAATAAATTTGTTCATGCTTCTTAGGAAGCATCGTTTCAAGATTCATATCTTACTTTAATTCATCAGATTTTTTAGGTGTAATGACAAGTATCTTAGCACTGTTACCATGCCCTGTTAACCACAAAATTTTCTTTGTATTATCAAGCATAAGATACTTAAGATATAAATATGTAGAAATTTAAAAATTATCATATTTGTGTTTATGTAATTTTAAATAAAAATTCAAACCCTCATCTTCCCCATCAATCGTTAGTGGAGAAAAACTAATATAGATGTAACAAAACATGCAAGACTATCATAATCTACAGACAGAATGTAGAAAATCAGACTCAAAGTAAAAAAATCATTATATTATATTATATTATTATGGATGATGTTAACTTAAAATTTTAATCTATTTAATGTCAAACAACCATATAGTATTTGGTGTTATTTCTTTTAGTCTTATTCATCTAGGACCATGTTCCATCCATAATTGGATATCTCCACATCTAGTGCTTCATGGTTGAAAAATGGCATCACCACCAAGTTAAGAGTGGTGAATAATATATAGGACCATGCATATGGTCATAGATTATGTTCAGTTAGGAGATAAAGTACTTGTTATGGCCTTAAGAGCATTCTTTATTGTACATAAAAATTACATTTTTTTACGTGAAACTTAGCTATGTGTAAAATGAACAAAATCAAATAATTATCACATGTTTATTGAATCCATATAGTTTCACCCTAGATCAAGTTAGTAAATAATAAGAGACAAATTTGTGGTAGAAAATGTAGTGATTAGTGCTTAAATGTTTTTTTATGCAGTCAAGAGATAAGTTTATTTCCTACAACTAACATTTATGTTCTAGGACCTCCACTTGAAAATAAAACACATCGAGATAAGAAAGTTACATATGTGCCTAGGAATAAAACCTTTGAATCCACCTGAATTTATGTTTTAAACATGCTCTAACAAATAAACATTGAGAAAAAATATTGTTAACATTTAAGCCATGAGTTTGAGATCTCTGCCTCTAGTGCTTCATGGTTGAAAAATAGCATTACCACCAAATATGTAATGGTGAATGACATCTACAACCATGTTATTGGCCTAAAAGTATGTTGGGTTAGGAGAGGAAGTACCCATTCTAACCTCAATAACATCCCTGTATAAAAAAATATAAATTTTTAGGCATGTGTAAAAAAAACCATAATTGGATTAAAAAAATAAAAAAACCATCATGTGTGTGTCCAATCCCTCTATTTTTATATTAGAGCTTGTTAATTAATTTAAGATATAAATTTTTAGTAGATGATATATAGATCACTGATAAAATGATATTTTATGTTATCAATAGACATGTTCATTTCCTCTAACTAATATTTTTTATTCTGGGACTTCCCATATAAAATCCAACATGTTGGGATAGGAAAATTACATATTTTCTCTAGACCATGACCTCTGAATTCACCTAGATACACATTTTTTAAATTACTCTAGCATGCAAAAACATTATCAACAAATATTGTCAACATTCAAGTTGTAATTGGATATCTCCACATTTGGTGTTTCATGACCAAAAACTAACATTTACACCATGTTGAGGGTGGAAAATAATGCCTCGGAACATGTCCCTATCATTAAAATACACCCAATTAAGAGATAGATTACCCTTTATAACCATAATAAAATATTGATTTTTTTACTAATGGTAACTGTAGACACCTAAATTTGGCCACCAATGACCTCCAACCAAGATTTTGACCAATTTCCACCTAAAATGCACAATTTGGCCTAAAAACACTAAAACATGCTTAATGATGTGAAACTGACATATTCAAGTGCCAATTTTAGCCAGGGTATCAGTAAATGGGGCAATACAATTTGTGGACTAGCTAACATTGGTCAAATCATTCTGAGTTAAAATGCCAATTTTGCACTTAGGTGCTCTGGATTTCTCTTTTCTATCAAATCTCTTGCATGAGACATGTGCCTTTGTTATTTTATATTGGTAACATCCTAAATGGGAATACGATTCTAATGCATCTGACATCACTTTCCAATTCCATTCTAGTCAAATTTTGGACCAATAACAAGAAATTCTGATCAATTTGAGTAATTTGTGCACAAAGTGCTTAAACATGCTTAAGAGATAATTAGCCCAAATCAAGGCATAATTAATAATTCGATGGAAACTTGCTGAATAATTTGTTTTGGAAATGAATATTTAATATCTGCATCATTAGGTGACCTCATTTCTTGGGAAGACATCCCTAAGCCATAAATGCCACAAATATCAGGATTCATGCCTCTCATGCCTCATCAAAGCACTCAATGCCTCTTAATTGATCATATATCCCAAATATTGATGAGTCTATTTATCAATTTTAATTACAAAATTGGATTAATCCTTAGTCACACATCTCAATTCTGAGATGGATGGTTCAAGTTGATTATGATCAATCTAAAAAATCTATAAATAGAGAGGCCATGAACACCATTTCTAAGATATTTTTGGTGCAAAGTTATTATGCTCAAATATCTTCAAAGACATGAATATGCAAAGTTATAATGCCAAATTGATTCCAAGCCAAGCCAAGACACAAGCCAAAGGTACCAAGGAGAAGAGGAGATAGCCAAGCCTCCTTTTTGAAGACTTCATGAGCAAAAGCTGAGAAAGCCACTACTACAAAGGCATTTAGAGCATCCAAGGAAGGTGAAGGAATTCTTATGTTTTATTCCTTACTTTTTTGTTGTGCTTGTCATTTGTTTTTATTAACTAAGCTCTCCCTAGTGTCTAGACCTAGAGATGTTATGATATTAGTGTGTTTATTTCATTTTATTTTTCATTTTAGAACTAACACCATATTAACCATCCTCTCTTGAGTCAAATTTATAGATCACATATGGCATGCCCGGTCAGATTAGACACATCTCACACCTAAAGTAGATCATTTTTCAACTTTAAAATATTAATTTTGACCCTTAAAACTCTTGTAAATTGATTTTCTAATTTTATTTTGCCATTTTTGTTTGCCACATTTTTACACAGTAATCGACATCGATAAGTAAGACTGACATTGGTTGCATAGCTTAACCGATGTCAATTAGTAAAATCAACACTGGTTAGATACTTGTCAAGATAGTCACATTGATATAATCGATGTCAATTAGATAATCGACATCAATTATCCAAAATAACCATCATTGATTGTATATAACCAACATCGGTCACTATGTTTTTATTAAAACACAGACCTGAGAGTTCTTTTTCCAAATTTCATTATTTTAAACCAAAAAGATCTTCAAAGCTAAAGGACATGCTAAAATTTTTGCTATAGGACCAAGCTTGACATTTGCTAAAAACATGTTTAGATCACCTTTTGCAAGATTAAAAATCAATTAGGAACTTTGTTTTGGTGATTAATAAAAAAATAGATGTTTAAATGAATGTTTTCAAAGTTCACAATATTAAAACCAAGGGGTCCAATGAATGTCGCCAAATATTTTATTTGGGCTTAAAATTGAACACACTTGTCAATTATTATTTTTAATAGTTTTTTAATTACATTTTGTTTGCCAAAAGGAGGAATGTTGCGTGTATGCTCTTCCATTTTTCTCCTATAGGGAACCCTTGGAATCAAAAACACCATTCTTATTGCAAGTAGCATAGTCCAAGGTTTAGAAATAAAGTCATCTAAATCACTCTCCAAAAACTCATCACATTTTTGGTGACCTTGAAAATGACCTTAAAGTCTTTCTATTTCATGCTTTCTTTATTTTTATACATCTTGACTTATGAGGGGGACTTCATCACCTCCCATGATTTCTTTAGGAAAGATTTAACCTGGGGTTTCATCTCCAAATATTGACTTCACTTTCTCCTTCTAAGTTGCACATGGGATGTATCTATATTTGGATATCACACTACACTAAGTGAACAGTAGGATGTAGTGGTTGTAAAAAGGACTTGACATTTTTACAACTAGCCAATGTCGTAGTCACCCAATTTCCATGCTTGTCTTTTGCATCATTTGATGTGAAAGTAATTATGCAATTGATTCCCCTAGAAATGTTTGAAAGCTTACTAGTTTAGTCAACCCCACATTGACATACCCTTGCTAGGATTTGGATGATTATACTTAGAGTATTTTGGTAATTTTTGCTTGGTATGTTTTGAAAATAAACTTGTTTGTTTGTTTATTCATAAGCCATGCCAAAACCAATTTGTTTATGCATCACTCTTTTGTCTAAAGAAGTGTTATGTTGGCCATTTTACACCACACTTGTTCCTTGAATTTTTTTCTAAAACTTGTTTTTGGGTGTGTCATCTGAGTTGAGGAGGGTAGTGTTATGCTACCCAAAACATGTTCAAACCATTTTTCCTTTGAGTCTTTTGAAGCATAACATAGATCACATCATTTGAGCATGATTACACTGTTAGGCTGCTCAATTTGTTTTAAGACTTGTTTCACCTTGTATCAAAAACCATTTATTTCAAATGATTTTGTGTATACCATTTAGACCTTTGTCTTGTGTTGTCATGCTATCCAATCTTGTCTTGCTTGTTTGGTCAAATCCTAGTTTTTAACATTGAGTTTTCAATTAACCTTGTCAATTTTTGATTCAAATATTGATTTATTTATATTTAGGCCTTAATTCATGGGGATAATACATAGATATTTCTCTTTTGGGTTGAATAACTTTGGTTAATCGATTACCTAAATTTGAAAACTATTGATGGTTTGTTTGTTTAAAGCCTATCCTCATCATTGTTCATGCCTTTATTTGGGAGAACACAGTCTTTCTCAAAGAGCCTTTTGTCTTATGCCTTATGCTAATTGATCATGTTTATGTTTGATTCTATATGATGAGTTTATGTCAAAGTTGTTTCCAAACTTTCTAGATTAAATCAAATCACATCAGCATTTGATTCAAGTCTATCTTTTGACACTATTTGGCCAAAAGTCCTAGTGTATGCCTATTAGTTTGAGCCTAGCTTTTGACTCTACATTTGGAAAAAAAGACCTAATAACTCAAATTTTCCCTTTCTTAATTTAGACCTTGTTTAGAACATTTGATACACTGGTTTTTATTTAAATACTTGACCTTTTGTGTGTATGACATTTGACATCTGACATTTGATATTAGGTTGTTTTATGATAAATCTTAGTACAAATCATTTTGGAGATATAGCTCCAATTTAAGACCACATTGGAGATATAGCTCAACATTTTGACCAAGTTAGACCAAGCTTGAACCGTTTGTCCTTTGGACATAATTTTTTAGAGTTTGTAAAACTCTAAGCCTTTTTGTTTTGGAGCTTTCATCATTTACGTGGATTTGTCTAGCTACACTTATGGTGGAGTCACTTACAATCCAACTTATGATAGAATGGGTGAACAAAATGATTTTTATGGCTTTAGTCAAGATCCCAATGATGGTAATATGGTTTTTGAGACAAATTTCTATCCACCTCATATTAATCATTCATGGGAAAAAAATCATGAAACAACTTATGATCCAACTCAAGACCTTGATTGGTATAAAGAGGCTTGTGAAGAGGACTTTGAAGACCCAAATACAGATAATGTTGTTTGGGATACAAATCCATACCCTCTTTTTAATAATTAGTATGTAGAACATAGTCAAGAACCAGCTTATGAGCCAACACACAACTGGGATGATATGGTTTATGAGGAGGACTTGGATGATTTGGCTTATGTGAGTAATTAGGCTCCACCACATCATACCATTTATATTCTAGGACAAAAATTACCCTTCATCATTTCAAGATCTCATCCTTTGGTTTGTGCAATAAATCAAGCTCCACAATGCCCCTTCATCATTCTAGGACCTAGTCCTTTGGCTCGTGTGAGCAATCAAGCCCCACAACACCCTATCAATACCATCCCAGGACTTTATCCTTTGGCTCATGCAAGCAATCATGTTCCCCAATGACATACCATTATCTAACCATAAGTCATTCCTCATCTAGTACCAATCCCATCCAAACCTCAATCGATCCAATCCTTCAAAGACCAAGATGTATTCAAAAATGGTATTTTACAACTTATTGGAAACCAAATCCAAGAAAACCAACCACTTATGATAAGTTAAACTATGATGAATCACCTATTGATCTTATCCCAGTTGTCAAGGAGTCTCACATTGATGAGCTAATATTTGTTGAGTCACTTCTTAATGATTATAACTACCTTTGGGAAAATCATTACCTCGACCATATGCCTATTTTTCAAGAGCCTCATATTGACAAGTCAATCTCTAAGGAGTTTTATCTTGACCTATTTCCATCCTAAAGGAGTCTCACTTTGACAAACCAATTTTTATGGAGCCCATTATGTTATCACAAGCTATTACTTGTCCAATACAAAATATTTAGCAAGACATCATTGTAATAAAGTACCCATCAGATGAAGAATTAGAATTAGATTCAGGTTCTATTCTTAAACTGACATCAGATTTAGAATTAGAATCAAAATCAACATTAGTCTCAACATCAGATTCATAGTCCATTGAGTTAGAATCAGATTCAAAAGAAGAATATGTTCATGATTGTTACAACATTGGCTATGTATGCCTCTTAGATCAATTTGAATTAATTTGTGATCCTTCTATAGTTTTTGAATATGAGTAATTAGCTTTGAAACAAGTTCTCCTAGTATCTTCTACAAGGATTATGATGTCATCACTCATTCCATTACCATTCCATAGGTCATTACCATCAACCAAAATAGCCATATCATTAAAATTCCATCTCCCACAAGTATCGATTAGGATTGACAAAATCACACTTTGTTGAACTACATCCATGGTGACATAGCAGTTCAAAAAGAGCAAGGAGGCCAAGGCCACATTCATTTAGCAAAAGAACACTCTCCTAATGAAACCTTTTCAAAGGTGCTAGAGGACAATCAAAGTCATAACATAGAATCTTCTAATAAAGCTTTTTTAGAAGGACTAGAAGATAATAAAAGTCAAAAGTCAACATTCCTTAGTGAAACCTTCTCAAAGGTAGTACAAGACAATCAAGACAATTTCATTGGTGAAAACCTCATCAAGGCACCAATAGCCGAGCATAAAATTTATTCACTATTAGATGAAGATAAAATCCAAATAGCTTCCTATCTACAACCTAATTAGATGGTAGCTACTCTCAGGCCCAAACAATAGAAAAATATGATGGTCCTATCAAGAGGACAAGTATTTGGTTGTACCACAACCAAAATTATGTCGAATCTAGCATCAATAACATTACTTGTGATTAAACATCCCAATCTTCATTTATTTCCCAACCATTCTACATTCCATTATCATCTACCATTCCATTTCAAAATCAAACCTACCATCCATTATTTTTATTTGTTTACCATCCATGGCCACACTTTCCTTTGTAAAGGCTACAAAGATACCTTGTCTTGATGCTCGAAGGAATCAGACTCAACAATCAATGAAGATCATAAAAGCATTCATGACAACCTAATCTATAGGTAGTTCTTGACAAAGCAAATATTTAGACAAGGTGTGGGATAGTAATTAACATAATCAAGTATTTTGTTTATATCATTTTTTTATTAGGATGTGCATCTCCCCATCAACAGGGACAACAAAATAAAAAACCATACCTATGCCAAAAACATGTACCATACCATTTCATATTGACATGCCATTGTCATTGTTACATATCCATTTGCCATTAATGAATATTCTTGCCTTTCACCCCATCACTTGGGGGCAATCCTCTTACCATTTTATCCAATCTATCAAAAAACCATCATTATCTTTAGCAAGATCATGTCATCCTATTATTCCATTCCTATTTAGACTCAAGCCTATTTGTAGTCATCCTACCTAATATTATTTTGATTTTAGTTCATTTAGTTCTTCCCAAAAATTTTGTGGAGGGATCCCAATTAATTTTCAACAATAAATGTAATCCATGTTTATAATGATAGTCTATAAAAGTAGTGTGATAGTTGATTTGGTAAGATATCTTTCATCCTATATCCATGTTTGTTTATGTGAGCTTGATTATAATCACCTATGGGCAAATTAGTGTTTCACCAATCTTGCTACTAATTATAACCACCTGTGGGAAAATTAATATCATTAACCTATATTATTGTATCTTAGTTATAACCACCTATAGGTAAACTAGGGGTAACACTTGTTTATCATGCATTACCACATCACTTTGCCTTTACTATTTTCATTTGATTGGCCATTTGCTAGATTTTAGAACTTGTTAGGACCTAGTTGGTTTCTCTTCACCTTTTATGTGGATAGAATTACTATGACTTGAGGTCATTTTAGGACTATGTGGGTCATGCTCAATTCATGTTGAGGTCACCTTAGTCCCCCTTTCCATATACTCTCACCATTTTGTGAGAAATCTAAGATAAATGCTCTTGTCATTTTGTGAGTAGGTATCTTGTCATTCTCTAATGGGTTAAGATACCTCAAAATGCCAAAAAAATTCATAACATTTCAAAAATCCAAAAATATTTGTCCTATCTAAGTCTAGTTAGTTATCCTTGATCTGCCTTACTAGGGCATGGTCATTATTAGGATGCTTTTATTTGCAAGCTTTCTATTTGTTTTTTTATTTTAGGTTTTTTGTTTGTTTGTTTTCTTGCCTATTTAGACCTTTTAGCACTATTAACTTGACTTGGTCTATATGCATTCATTGGGTGATTCCTCAAGCACATTATTCTTCAGTCCATCCATATTCATATGTCAACATTGTCATCATGGTTTTTATCATTGGTGCATTGTTTTCAAGTGTTTATTGGATTAGGAGTCAGTCTTTATGCGTATTTTAGGATAGTATTCATGTTGTTCTATCATAAATCATACCTTCCATCATATGCTACAAAAAAAATAGCTTCACAAAGGTCTACAATCAATGGAGCCACAAAAGTTTCTCCTTGGCACCTTGGCAAATCCTTCCATCCCACCTTTGATAAAATTAACCCATTGGCCATTTTAGTTGTATCATTACTAATAAGGACAAGAATATCCTCATTGGTAGGTATAACTAAATCATTTATAATGATCAATATTATTCCTCTATCCATCTCTTTCATCACTTTACACCTACTCATATTTAATCTATATTATAGGTTATGTCCTTGAGTTATGCTTGCTAATCATCCCTAATTGGGGCACAATCATCTTTAGCCAATTTAGGTCCTCTTAATGATTATAACCACCTATGGGCAAATCATTATTTTGACTTTTATTATTTATTATAACCACCTTTGGGCAAATCAGTAATCTTTTTACATCAATGCATGAAAACATTTTCTTATTTGGATTAATCTCAACCATGGATTAATTCCACCTTTTTTCTTATTTCTTTTCAAGGGACATCCCATCAACAAATGTGATGGCCACTCCCTCGAGGGGGCATCATCATAGGATTCCCAAAACCATTTGGAGCTTTGTTCTTTAGTCATTATCTTCTTTTTGGAATATAAGCCATCTCTCATTATTTGAGAAGACATTGCTTTGCCTAAAATTTTTAACATCTTCCCAAACAAAGGCAAACTGTAGACACCTAAATCTAGCCACCAATGACCTCTAACCAGGCTTTTGACCAATTTCCACCTAAAATGCACAATTTGCCTAAAAAACACTAAATGATGTGGAAGTGACATATTCATGTGTCAATTTTGGATAGGGTATCATTAAATGGGGCAATGCAATTTGTGGGCTAGCTAACTTTGATCAGATCATTCTGAGTCAAAATGCCAATTTTGCACCTAGGGGCTCTAGTTTGCTCTTTTTTGTCAAATATATTGCATGAGACATGTGCCTTTTTAATTTTATATTGGTAACATCCTAAATGGGAATATGGTTTCAATGTATCTAACATCGCCTTCCAATTCCAATCCAATCAAAATTTGGACCAATAACAAGACATTTTGATCAATTTGAGTAATTTGTGCACAAAGTGCTTAAACATGCTTAAGAGCTAATTAACACAAATCAAGGAATAATTAATAATTCCATAGAAGCTTGTTGAATAATTTGTTTTGGAAATGAATATTGAATATCTACATCATTAGGTGACCTCATTTCTTGGTAAGACATCCTTAGGCCATATATGCCACAAATATCAGGATTCATGCCTCCCATGCCTCATCAAAGCCCTCCATGCCTACTAATTTCTCCTATATCCCAAATATTGATGAGCCTATTTATCAATTTTAATTACAAAATTAAATTAATACTTAGCTACACATCTAAATCCTGAGATGGATGGTTCAGGTTGATTCTAATCAATCTCAAATATCTATAAATAGAGAGTCCATGAACATCATTTCCAAGCTATTTTTTGGTGAAAATTTATTATTCTCAAATATCTTCAAAGACATGATTATGAAAAGTTATAATGCCAAATTGATTCCAAGCCAAGCCAAGCCAAGCTAAGCCACAAGCCAAAGGTTCCAAGGAAGGTGAAGGAATTCTTATGTTTTATTCCTTACTTTTTTGTTGTTCATGTCATTTATTTTTGTTAACTAAGCTCTCCCTAGTGTCTAGGCCTAGAGATGTAATGCTATTAGTGTGTTTATTTCATTTTATTTTTCATTTTGGAACTAGCACCATACTAACCATCCTCTCTTGAGTCAAATTCCTAGATCATAGTACCAACATTTTCTTAAGACTTTATTAATCTTCTCTTAGATATAATAATGTGTATTTTTTTATACTAATGTTGAAAATCATGTGAAGGTGCAATCATATTTAGCTTCACTAACCTATAATAAATATATTGGTAAGTAATTAAATTTAAATTTATATGTACTATCTATAAAATCATTAAATTTGATAAAGTTAAACATATTTATATTTGAGAACTCAACATACATTGTAAACTCAATTTAATAAACCACTAAGATATTATCTACTCTTGATAGTAGAAATAATTACTTCAAGGTTAGACTCAAAAACCTTCCATAAATTCTTATTTAATGTCCTCCCCTGATATTTGAGTAAATGAACATTTATTACAAGTTCTAAATATGAATAGTATGATCTCTTCCTATGTATTTCATAGTCTTCAAACATATATAGATCTTTTCTGATAGGATACCATCAAATCCAATTTCTAATAACTACCATAGACTTAGTGAAATATTACTTATTTTTTCCATCTATGACTAAGGAAGTTAGTTTCATATTTTCCTCCATGTTGAAATAAGTAGTAATATGTCCCCTCTTCATTATCCTCATCTACAATAACTATAAAAACATACCCTGCATCACAAAAAAAATTAATAATGATGTCAATAGATAATTATAATCTAGTAAATAATGATTAATCTTGTACCTAGTTGTAAATTTCCTTAATTGGTCAAATTTCCTCAAAGAGTAGAAACATTTCCTCCCTGAATTGGATTACAAATTTTGAAATAGGTATTTGTTTTGTAACAAGCTCAGACCTTTTAGATTCATTTTAATATTTTAATTGACATGTCACATTTTTTTAATTTATAAAACCAACAAATTCTCATCAAATTCCACTTTTACTCTCCTCAAGGATACACATTATTTATTTTGGCAATCCACCACAAATGTTGCATGTTCCATCCAAACATGAATTATTATTAAAACAATATCTCTCTGTTCTTTTAAAAAAATAGTTGGAATAAATTTCATTGATTATTTTGGTGGAGCTTCCATTTCACATCTTGAAAATTTATGTTAGTTTTAAAATTGCAATGTACATGATGAAAAACATCATTATGCATTGAAAATTCCATATGTTGCCTAAGACAAGTGGTGCATGTGTGATTTATTTTGATATAGAATTTTTTGGCCCTATCAAAATATCTTTGAATAATATAAAATTTTGTTTATTTTTGTAAAAACGTAGAGTAAATTTGTGTTTAGGTCATAACAAAGAGATGTTTTGGAGTTGGTTCATAGTTACAAGAACCAACTCTTCTTTTAACTACATCTATTATATTGGGTGAACCATAATTGTGCAAGTAAATATTTGAGAGAATTTCCTATAGCCCTATCATTATATCAGAGTGTGCCATAGAATGATCATAATAAATTGTTATTTACATCAAGTATTTTGTCTTAAATTGCTTTCATTATTGTTTTTATATCTATGTTCAGTTCTTTGCTTATTTTTCTAATCACTATTTTCTCCCTAGTTGACCACTTACTACACAAGTTTGTAATTGCATGTTGGGTAGCATTACTATCTTTGATTCTTTTTTTCCACACCTACAATATGGTATGTATTATGCATATTTTAAATAAATTCCTTGTTTTGACCATAAATATTAGATGTTATAAGTCATAGGGTATTCATTATAGGTATCATATTAATAAATTTCATTAGTGAAACAAATAATTGACATATTTGAGTATCATTTAAAATTTCAAAGTAATTATCCCAAATCATTTCATATTTTATTATTGAATGGTGGTCAAATATTTTATTAGGCACTGGATTCAAAAAACTAATCAAATTTAATTAAGTACATGGTTCTTCTACATAAAATCCTAGGAGGTGTTATTAATGCTATAATTTGTTTATTTTTTATTTAAACACACACACACACACACACCCACCTACCTTCATGACTAATTTATTATTCATTTTATGTCCCCATATAGTTTAATTCATTTTTAATTTCACCATTTAGTGTTTCCATGGAATTTCATTCATTCATAATTTCAATGTTATGTGTTTCATGTAACTTTTTTCTTTGTTTGGGGATAAATAATCATGGATATTATCATCATAAAAAAAAATAAAAAATTCATAATTTGAATGTGGACTTGTAATAGAATTTGGAATTTTAGGTTAAAATCATCACCATTATTCATTTATTTATTATCTATGAAATTTGGTTAATTGGGGATAATATATGAACCTTATCTTGCATGCAATAATCAATTTTTTTCTATTTGTTTTTATTTAAATAATTTTAATTTATCCAACATTTTCACTTTAATGTTTTCCTAGCATCAAAACAAAATCCATTACTCATGGTTAGACAAATTTGGCAACTTTTGAGGGTAGGGACATGATGCAAGGGCATCAATAAATTTGTATAAATTTGAACAAATGCAAGTGTATTAGGTATTGTATCATGACTTATAAGTAAAATGAGTCTTTATAAGTCATTATGTTTCCTTGAGTTAAGTGTTCTTTGGCTTGGGAAATTTCCTGCAAAAACCTTAATTTGAATATTTAAATGATGGTAGTGTGTTTATGAGAATTTTGGTGTGTTTTCATGGTTAGTAAATGTTAGTTCAAATTACTTAAGGAGTATATGTGAGTTATTAAATATGTTTATGCAAAATAAATGAATAACATGGCATAAACCTAAGGAATTTGAATGTAATATCACTATGAAGGTGGTTACCAAGAGTTAGTTGTCAATAAGTTAGTTGCTCAAGTGTGTAAGATGTATGTGTAACAAGTTTTGGTGAGTAAATAAAGGTGAGTATGCTAGGTAGAAATAAGTTAGAAGGTATGAATTTATTATTTAGTTATAAATAAGGTAAAATTATGGAGGAGAAGATGGAATGGAGTAAAAACAATGAAAACCCTGTATTCTACCCATGATGGCAATGTTGACTAAGCATTGTAAATATCTTCTAAAACATCAATAAAGAATGACTAATTTATGTTTGAAAAATAATTGTACATCATGTGATAATTTATTATTTTATTTATAACAATGGATTGAATAAATCTTAAGACTATTGCATAGGTAGGTTCAAGAGAGTGATGCAGGAGCATCCTATATGGATGACTCATTTTGATGTTTGTTCAATAAATTTTGGTATGATACATGTTTTGAAGTGAAAAATATAGTTTAGGATGATTATAAAGGTATTAATATTCAAATCATGTTCCTTTAAATGATTTAAAATTGGTTAGGAGTGTTAGGATAGGCTATAAATTCAACTTAGGAAATTTCCTGCCATTTTCTTTAATTTGAATTTTTTAATAATTTGGTCTATAATAGGTGTTGTAGGGGGTTTTTAAGAATTGATTAAGATATAAATTGATTATCACACATTAATAAATACCCAATGGAATATACGATGGTCCAAGTGTCACTTTTGTATGGAAGATCAACTTTGTTGTTTGTGTCAACGAACAAACATTCTTATTTGTGACCATTGATAAGTAGTTATGGTAGTTAGAATTGATATAAAACTCATATATTTTTTTTAATTCAGTTGTAATGATTTATTAAAAGGATTATGGGAATTATACATAGTAAATAATAAATAAATATTACCAAATTTTAATAAGAAGACTAGTAACCCTATTTTTTGTTTTTTGCACAAGATGTTGACAGTGATTGAAGTGCTCCATGAATGAAGTTTAATATTGACATGTTTATAATACATAATTTGATATGGTGAATTTATATCATGTTTTTTTAATGAATTTATTCTTATTAATTACTTTTATTTCACATCCATTATATATAAGTCTATGATCCCCTATTGAGACTAAGCTTATTCCAAAAAGACAATAACAAAGCATAAAAAAGTGACTAATAGATGTGTAATGATGATTGAGTAATGAGTAAATATGGTGTGCTGGATTTTTTTAAGACTTATATAAAATTTAAAGAGTGTAAAATAATTTTTAGAGGCCTCAATCTTTAAACAATCCTTGTTTTGCTTGCAGACTGTGACTGTCTTAATAGTGAGACCAAAATATTATAAAATTATTGAGTAGAATATTTAGAGTTGGAATATAACAAAAGTAAAAGGTGTAGGGAGGTGTGTTAATGATTTTTTTTATTGAAAAAAATTTAAAACTGGATTGGGATTCCAATAACCTCAAGACGATGCCCTTTATAACATGTAGAAGGTGACTATGTATTTTGTATGGCTAAGAATGTTGTCAAAGTGTTGAATAGAGAAAGGTTGGTGAAAATATAATGGTGGATAAAGGTTATATTAGGTGACATATACCTTAAAAAATTCTCATAGAATATTAAAACTTTTTTATGTTTTAAACCCTCAAGATAGTGCTTTAAAAGAACTTGCAGATTGTGTTTATTACACAATGGGACCAAGAACTCAATATAAAACTAGAGTAGAGGCATTAAGAATGCAAAAAAATTCATGTAAATTTTTTGTAATGATGACATAGTCCTTAAAAAATCTTTAAATGTCTTAAAAATTCCTTAATGAACTCAAAATATCAAATTTAGTGTTCTCGGGCCCCTATAGTAACAAATAACCTTGAACTAGGGTTTCATGATTGGAATGCATTTTTAAGGAGAATGAACCAATGAAAATTTCCTACAAATTGTAGTTTTATATTCCTAAATTTCCTTAAATATTTTTTAAAGGTTTTTGTGTGATTAAGTATGGTTCCATAGTACTATAAGGATTTGTTTGCAAACATGGTTTAGAAAGGCCTAATTTGGCCTAACAGTAAGCTAAAGAAGGCTGGTAAAGTGACTTAAAGAGGGAATAAAGTAAATAAAATTTGTAAAAGGATAATGCAAAATAAAGGGTATATTAATTTTGAACTAGTTTCTAAAATTATGTCTATACAAGATGAAAATCCTAAAAAAGGGCTATTAGGGACTGTGTGTTGAGCAGATAGAGTGGTGTATGAAGAGAGTTGTAGCTTGTAAAAGTTTATGTATCAAATGAGGAGTATTAAGGGAATATAAAGAGTTTTTTTAAGGTGTAATAAATTTTTTAATATAAATAGATATTTTCATACCAATGAATTATCATTGAAGTAACTAACCATTCTTAAAAAGTGTTTGTTGAAAACAAGGTTAAGTGCATTATATCCTTTGCATCATTTGATATCAGATCTTAGGATATATTTGGAAAAAAATAAATAAATTATGCCAGGAGGAGGATGAGGATTATAAGAAATAGTGTAAAGTAGGTTGTAAGTGGTGGATGCTTTGGTGGTTAAAATGAGGAACCTACAAGCAAGGTTGCAGGCCATGAGTTAGCACAATGAAGAGAGATTAATAGAGTTGATGTAAGTGATGGTGAGGATGATATTAATCATGAAAAATAAATATAAGAAGGTGATGAAGGGAGAGTTTAAGATAGATTGATAATATTAGTGCTTGGGGTTACTTTAAATCCCAAGATGGAGGTACCCACGTATGAGGGCAATCTTAATGTGGAAGAGTTAGTGGATTGGATCACAACCATGGAAATTAATTTGATTAAAAAGTGGTGAAGGATAATAATAAGGTGAATTTTTTATTAAAAAGGCTAAAGGGTCATGCATCCTTATGGTGGGATGGCATCCAGGAAGAGAGAAGAAGAAAAGGGAAAGATAAGATAAGGTCATGGGATAAAATGGTGGCCAAGATGAAAGGCAAATTCATGCCTAAGGATTAGCAAAGCCACTTGTTTGGGAGGTTGGAAAACTTAAGGAAAAAATACATGATAATGAAAGATTAAATGGATAATTTATACAAGTTAACCATTCAAGTAGGATAGATAGAAGAAGATGAGGAGAAGTTTGCTAGGTACACAAATGGCTTGAAGTTTGCCATTTAAGATGAGTTGAGTATTTTGGCACCTAGGATAGTTAAGGATGTTTATCAATATAACTTAAGAGTATAATATATGTTTTCAAGAAGGTAAAGTTTGTTGAATATAGGTAAAGGTGGAAGAACCTATAGAGGTAAATGCCAACAAGAAGGAAGAGGGCAACCAAGTAATCGAGGTCAATGGAAAGGTCAAAGTAAAGAAGTGGACAATAGTTAAAAGGGTTAAAGTTAATAAAATAGAGATGGTTATAGCAATATAGGTGGAAATTCATATGGTAGAGGAAGAGACAATGGTTAGTTACTAGGAAAGTGCTTCAAGTGCAACAAGTTTGTAGGGCATAGGTCATATGAGTTCTGAAAAGATGTGCAAAGTGGTAGTTATTGGAGTGAGAGTAGAAACTAATTAGTTAAAAAAATAAGAGGAGAGTGTAGATGCATTAAATAACTATGTGGAGGAGCATAAAATAGGTGAAATATTTTTGAGAAAGAGATTCCTTCTGAATATCAGCCAAGAGGAAAGAGAACCACCACAAAGAAAGACATTGTTACAAACCATGTACAAGAGAAAAGGTAAGTGCTTCAAAGTTATAGTAGACAATGGTAATATGGATAAATTAGTGTCTTAATTTATGGTTTATAAACTAGGATTATCAAGAATAAATAATCTAAGCCCATATAAGGTTTATTGGATCCAAAACAGTCACCAGGTCCTAGTGAATGAACAATGTTATGTAGACTTGTAGATAGGTGGATACAAGGATAGAATACTATGTGATGTCATTCCAATTGAAATTTTCCACATAATTCTTAGGATACTATGGTAGTATGATAGGATACATTTTCATGATGGGAGAGACAACACCTATACCGTTGATAAGGATAGATGCAAGCATTTATTAAAACCATTGAATGATAATGCATAGAGAGAGACACTGGGTAGTATCATGATGTTTGGATAGGAGTACTTACCAATAGAAATAAGTTACAACAATAATGATAAAATCATGATAGTTTTAAACAAGTGATAAGAAGGAAACAAGCTATTACAAGTTGCCAAGACAAAGGAAGAAGAGAGTGCAATAGTGGAAGAGCATTTTGGGGAGTTGAAGGAAAGAAACAAAGATTTATTGTAGATAGATCAACAAGGTGATTTTTTGTACAATGATTACTTATAAATATTGTTTACAAATTTGTCCTCTCATTTTTATCTTATATAAAACAAGGAGTTTATAGGAGGCTTTGTTAATAAAGTGTTCATGTTGAAGGAGTTAGTGAAGGAAAGAGAATACAAGTAGAAAGAAGTGGATAAAAAGGTTGTATATGTTGAGGATATTATATAAAATAAGAAGGAACCATCAATAACACTCCCACAATCAACATACCAAAGCATGGATAAGAAAAAAATCATGAGAAAGAGAGTGGTTTCTAAGAAGATAACCATGAGTTTATTTTCTTTGACTTGTGTGTCCCATGTGCAGGATGGTTATAAGAAAATAACTAGGTGATGAAGATGATTAGGTGGGAGATCACTATGCAAGACATTAACCTCAAAGGAGTAAGTAAGGTGGAGTTGGATAAATCACAAAGAGGTATATGTGATACTAATATACCTTAGGATCTTGGTGGCATACCCTTTCATTTATGGAGAGAACTAGAATAGGAATGATAGGGAGGTCAAGACAAGTTGACAAAATTTTGTGGAAAGTCTCTTTCACACCCTAGGAGTATGATGTAGGAGCATCATATATGGATGACTCATTTTGATGTTTGTTAAATAAATTTTGGTATGGTCAATTTTTTTTAGTAAATAAACCTATTTAGGATTATTATAAAGGTATTAGGAATCATATCATGTTCCTTGGAATGTTTTCTAAGTGGTTAGGATTGTTAGGATAGGCTAGAAATTCAAAATAGCAATTTTACCACCATTTTCTCTAATTTGTATTTTTGAATTATTTGGTCTAGCATAGGTGTTGTATGGGGTTATTATGAAGTGATTAAGATTTAAAGTGATTAGGACACATTAATAAACACCCCATGGACCATACCATGGGCCAAGGGTCACTTTTGTATGAAAGATCAACTTTTTTTTTTGTGTCAAGTAACAAACATTATTGTGAGTGTTAGAAAGTAGTTATGGTAGTTAGACTTGATATAAAACTCATAAATTTTGGTTATTAATTAAATTATCACAATGTATTTTAATAATTTTGGGCATTAGACCCAAGATAAAATAAATAAAGATTACCAAATTTTTATAAGAAGACTGGTAACCCTATTTTTTGTGTTTTTGCACAAGATGTTGATAGTGATTGAAGTACTCTATGAATGAAGTTAAATATTGACATGTTTAAGATGAATGCTTTGATATGGTGAGTTTATATCATGTTTTCATAATGAATTTGTGTTTTTTAATTGTTTTTATTTCACATCTGTTACATAGAGAGCCCCTATTGAGACTAAGCTTGTTCTAAAAAGATAAGAATAGAGCACAGAAAAAGTGACTGATAGAGGTGTAATGATGACTAATTAATGATTACATATGGTATGTGGGATTGTTTTAAGCCTTATAAAACTTTTATAGAGTGTAAAATCATTTGGATAGGTCTCAATATTCAAAACAACCCTCATTTTGCCTACAGATTGTGATTGTCTTAACAATGAGACCAATATCTTGTAAAATTGTTGACTAGAGGATTTAGAATTGGCATATAATGAAAGTAAAAGGTGTAGATAGGTGTGATAATTATTTTTTACATTAAAAAATTTGAAAACTATATTGGGATTCTAATAACCTCAAGACAATGCGCTCTGTAACCTGTAGAAGGTGACTGTGTGTTCTCTATATACAAGAATGTTGTCAATTTTTTTAATAGAGAAATGTTGGTGAACATATAATGGTATACAAAGGTTATATTAGGTAAAAAAACCTTAAAAATGTCTCACAAAATATTAAAATATTTGTGAAGTCTTAAACCCTCAAGATAGTGCTTTAAAATAACTTGTAGACTCCATTTGTTACACAGTGGGACCAAGAACTCAATATAAAAGTGGAGCAGAGGCCTTGAGAAAGAAAAAAATACATGGAAAATGTGTGTAAGGATGAAAAAATCCTTAAAAAATCTTAAAAGGTCTTAAAAATTCCTTAAGGAACTCAAAATACCAAATTTAGTGCTCTCAAGCACCTATAATAATAAATAACCCTGAACTAGGGTTTCATGATTGAAATGCAATTTAAGAAGAATGAACTAGTGAAAGTTTCCAAAAGTTTTAGTTTTATAGTCCTAAATGTCATTCAATATATTTTTAAGGTTTTTGTGTGCTTTAGTATTATTCCTTACTACTATAATGATTTGTTTGAAAATAGGGTTTAAAAAGGCCTAATTAGGCCTAACAATAAGCTAAATAAGGATGGTAAAGTGACTTAAATAGAGAATCAAGTGAAGAATTTTTTTAGAAGGATAGTACACAATATAGGGTATCTTAATTTTGAAATTATTTATCAAAATACATCCATAAAAGATTGTAAAAGGTGAAAATACTTAAAAAAGGCTACTAAGGACTATGTGTTGATCAAACATAGTGGTGTATGAAGAGAGTTGTAGCTTGTAAAGGTTTATGTATAGAATGAAGAGTTTTAAGGGAATATAAAGAGTTTGTTAAAAGTGAAATAAACCTTTTAATCTAAATAGATATTTTCACACCAATGAATGATCATTGAAGGAACAAATAATTCTCAAGAAGAGTTTGTTGAAAACAAGGTTAAGTGCATTATTTTGACTTATCCTTTGCATCAGAGAGTTATAAGTATGTATTGAGAAGATGAAGTGATAGTCAAGAATGGAATATTTGATAAGTGTGGGTCATATTTATTAAATAAAACAAGGTAAAATAGGTATTTTGAGTTGTTTCAAACTATATTCAAATTTTGTTTTGTCATCTATTTCCCTATATGCCAGTTGAAAACCTATAGTCTATGTTCCCTATGTGTTTAGACATAGTCAAGGTAGGAAAGGTGATGTTTTACGTGGCATAAGGTTTGTTGGAGATTTTTAAAATTTTAAAGAGTTATGTTATGGTGAGATATAAAATTTAGAGGTCTTATCAATTTTAGAGAAGTGGACAAACTCAAATGAAGTTATTGAAGCACTCTCAGTCTGTGTATGCTCTTTTGGCAAGCAATCAAGAGCTCTATGTATAAAATACACAATGGATAATAATCATGATTAAATTTTAGGAGTGAAAACACAGTCAAGGAAGGAAATGTGTTGTAATGGAACCTTAGGGTAATGTCTAAGACCTTTAGGTAAGCTAATAAGTACTCAAAATCTTATGTTTTTTCCTATTATAGATAGTTTATGTGAATAAATCCTTGTGGAATCCATGTTTGGGATGTGATAGGAGTATTTTAAAAGAATTTAAAGCATTGAGAGGTTGAAGATAGGTGATACATACCTTATCCTAGTCATTGAAAGTTTTGAAAATAAGAAACATTCATTTAAGCCCAAGATGAAGTCTTTAAGGTCTGCACATGCCTTGAAAACACTAGTTTAGGGATAAAGACTAAAAATTGGAATATATATTGATTGAATTGGTAAAAAATTATGAAACTTGGTGTTTGAATAGGTTTTGAGTTTTAGGAAAGAGTTTTCAAAGTTTTAGCTTGGTATAGAGATATACGTATGATTTATAGTGGACTGTGTTATAGAGGGCTTAAGAGACCTAATTAGGTTTGTGTAGGGTTTGGTAATGGAATCTAGAGAAGGAGTTGAACAATAAAACTTCATAGGGAGGTGTAGGATGATATAGGGTGTCATAAGAAGTGTTTGGATTCTCAAAATTGGATTCTACCAATCTGTAAAATGTAGAATTGATTAAAAAAGCCACTAGAGGCATAGTGAGGTTGAGGGCTTGATAGACCAAGAAGGAACTTAAGATTGATAGGGAGTGTGAGTTGGCATGGAATACATTTGTTTAACCTAAGAGAGATTATATAATATGAATATTATGTGCAAATTTCATGTTTCAATAATGGAGATGATTTGGTCAAAGAAGTTTGAAGCCTATTGAAAGCTAGTATGAGATAGCTTGAAAGAGAGTCTTGAAGGTGAATACAGTGAAAGAATGGATGAGTTTAGGTGTTAGAGGATATAAATGTACAATGAGATAATGCAAATAATCTTTGAGAGTGGAATTTTTAAATAGAATGATGTCAAATATAGAGAGAGAGAGTTGATAGACAAGTGAAAATGGAGAAGTTTGATTGCATGAGTATTGTTTATAGGGGTCAAATTTGGGTTAGCAGAGAATGAGACAGGTTCTCTAAATCATTTGGTATTATAGAAACATTTTTTTGGGAAGAAGAGAAATAAAAACATCATGAATATAAAGGTATAATTTTGTTTGTTTTTCATTATGAGTTTTGTTGTGTTCATGAGATAGTATTGAATTTGTGAGTGTAAGATAAGATTGGTATCCAACCTTGAAGCCAACGAAGGCTTGTTGAGAAGAGATATTTATTGGAAATATCAAGAGTGATCTCAATATTGAGATTGAAGAGAGAGAAAGTGGTTGCCTAGTGAAATTACAAGAAGAGTGAGAGACCCAGTTGAGGTCATAGAGAATGAGATAGACCCAAATGAGAGATTATGAGTGGTAAGTAAGAGAAAGGCTTGTCAAGAAGAATATGTCTAGGTGAGACCAAGAGGATAAGATGAATAAAGATAAAGGAAAGAGGAAATAGGGAATAGTTGGTGATAGCTACCATAAGGAGACAATAGTTAAGGATGACACCAAGAAGAGAGAAATGGAGAAAGAAATACATGAGGTGAGGTAGCATTTGGATGATTTGATAACCATGATAGAGTAGATGAGAGAGAATGAGAACCCATATTTTAGATTGCTCATGAGGAAGAATCCAATCAAGTGGTCAATCAAAATATAGGTGAAGAGAAGAAGGATGCAAGCTAATAGAGAGGAAATAAGGCAAAAAATGTTGCTATGCAAACAACTTAGGAGAGAGATGCATAAGCTTTCATTGAGTAGTAGTGAGAAACATAGTGATGTGGATGAGCAGTACATTGAGGAGGATGTGATGAAGTTGAGTGAAGAAAATGAGGATATTTGTAGCTAGATATGTGATAGGAATGACCAAGAGGAAGAAGATCAATTTGAGATCCTCATTGAAGATGTAGAAAGAGAAGTACAAACCCATAAAGAAGATGTGAAATTTGATTATTTGTTTATAGTTTATTAAAGTGTTGATCAGTTAGAGGCAAAATTGGTAGCCTTAGAGAATGATTTTCAAGGTGAAGTGAAAGAAAAGGAAGAGAAAATGCAGGTTGCAGAAGTTGAGCATCACATGAATGAGGAAAAAGAGCATGGAGAAAAAACAATAAATGAAATAATGCTACAAATTGAAGAAACTAAACATGACATTTCCATTGTTATTATTGAAATCATGTAGATGATGACAAGTGAAGGAGAGTATAAGTACAATAGTAGTGTTTTGGGGCATGATTGGCCCATATGACAGAGCTAAATGAGCAAGAGAAAGTGAACATCAAGTGCAAGATGGTGAAATCAAGTGGTGTAAGCAAAGAAGCAAGATGGTTTATGATAGAGGGAAACATGAGAGAAAATAAGAGGATTATTTGAATCATTGTAGAGTAGAGTATCAAAATATGATCCCAAAAACCCAAATCAGAAGATGTGGAAGAAGCATTCAGTAATCCATTAGAGCTCAAGTTCTTTCTTCCTCGCAAGAATGATGTAGGGGCATCAAGAAATTTTTATAAATTTGTTTAAATGTAAGTGTATTAGGTATTATAGAATGCCTTAGAAGGCAATTGAGTCTTTAGAGTCATTATGCATCATTGAGTTAAGTGTTTTTTGGCTTGGGAACTTTCATGCTAAAACTATAATTTGAATATTTAAACTATGTTAGTGTGTTTAGGAGCATTTTGGTGTGTTGTCATGGTTAGTAAGTGTTAGTTAAAGGTCCTAAAGGAGTATAGGTGAGTTAATAAATATGGTTTATGTACAATACATGAAGAACATGTCATAAACCCAAGGAATTTGAATGTAATTTCTCTATGAAGGTGGTTACTAGGAGTTAGTTATCAATAAGTTAGTTTCTGAAGTCTATAATATGTATGTGTAATAAGTTTTGGTGTGTAAACAAAGGTGAGTCTCATAGGAAGAAGTAATATATAAGGTAGGAAGTTATTATTAAGTTAGAGATAAGGTATACACATGGAGGAGAAGATGGAATGGAGTAAAAATAATGAAAACCCTATACTCTACCCATGATGGAAGTGTTAAATGAGTATTGTAAATATATTCTAAAACATCAATAAATATTGACTAGTTTATGTTTGAACAATCATTGTACATCATGTGATAAGTGATTCTTGTATTTATAACAGTGGCTTAAATAAAGCTTAAGATTGTTGTAGAGTTAGGTTTAAAAGAATTAAAGGTTTGCATTGAGAAGGTGTAACAACAGTCAAGAATGGAATATTTGATAAGTGTGAGTCTTGTAGATTAAATAAAACAAGGTAAAAGAGGTATTTTGAGATGTGTCAAACTATATTCCAATTTGGTTTTGTCATTTATTGCCCTATATGCTAGTTGAAAACTTATAGTTTGTATGCCCTAAATGTTAGACACAGTCAAGGTAGGAAAGGTGATGGTTTGTGTGTCTTAAGGTTTGATGGAGAGTTTAACCATTGAAAAGAGTAATTTTATGGTGAGATAGAACATTTACAGGTCTTATCAATTTTAGAGAAGTGGACAAACTCAAATTAAGTTATTAAATCAAAAGGTAATGTTTTATGTGTCTTAAGGTTTGATGGAGAGTCTAACCATTGAAAAGAGTAATTTTATGGTGAGATATAACATTTACATGTCTTATCAATTTTAGAGAAGTGGACAAACTCAAATTAAGCTATTAAATCACTCTTGATCTATGTATGCTCTATTGTCAAACAATCAAGAGCTCTATGTATAAACTCCACAATGGATAAAAAGCATGATTAAAGTTGAAGATTGTGAACATGGTAAAGGAAGGAAATGTGGTGCAATGAAACCTTGGGTTAATGTCTAAGACCTTCAAGTAAGCTAATAAGTACTCAAAACCATGTGTTTTTCTTGTTATAGATAGTTTAAGTGAATAAAACCTTATAGAATCCATGCTTGGAATGTGATAGGAAGTATTTAAAAAGAATTTAAAGCATATATAGGTTGAATCTAGGTCTTACAGACCTTATCTTATTCATTAAAAGTTCTAAAAACAAGAAATATTCATTTAAGCCCAATATGAAGTTTCTCGGGTTTGCACAGGCCCTAAAAACCCTAGTTTAGGGCTAAGGACTAGAAAGTGGAATATCTATTGATTGAACAAGAAAAAAATATGAAACTTGGTGTTTGAATAGGTTTTTAGTTTTAAGAAAGGATTTTCAAGGTTTTAGCTTGGTACCGAATTGTACATATGATTTATAGTGGACTGTGTGTTATAGAGGGCTTAAGATACCTAATTAGCTCTATGTAGGTGTTATAAATGGCATCTAGAGAATGATTTGAATAATTAAAATTCATAGGGACGTGTAAGATGATATAGAGTGTTAGAATAAGTGTTTAGTTTCTCAAAAATAGATTTTACCAATAAGTACAATGCATAATTGACAAAAAAGGGCTACTAAAGGTATAGTGAGGATGAGGGATTAATAGAATAATAAGGAACTTGAGATTTATAAAGAGTTTGAGTTGGCATGGAAAAAGTGTTTTTAACCTAAGAGATACTATATAAGATGAAGTTTTTCTATAGAAGTCCTGTTTCAAGAATGGAGGTGATTTGGTCAAAGAAGTTTGAAGCCTATTGAAAGCTAGTGTGAGATAGCTTGAAAGATAATCTTGAAGGTGAATAGGGTAAAATAATGGATGAATTTAGTTTTTAGATAATATAAATATATATTGAGAGCATTAAAATAAGCCTTAATAGTATAATTTTCAAAGAGAATGATGTCAAACATAGAGAAAGAGTAGATAAACAAGTGAAAATGGAGAAGGTTGATTGCATGAGTATTATTTGTACATGTCAGAGTTGGGTTATCTGAGAATGAAAAATGTTCTCTACATCAGGACAACTATGAAATTATTTAATAACAAATTGAAACACTTTGTAAAGTGTAAAATGATGTAGAGAAGAATAAGGGGGAAAAAATTCTTGATATGAAAAAATAATGATGTTGGGGCCTACATTATATTTTTTTATCAAAGTAATATGTACACAATATAACATTTACATGTTTATTAATTATTTTTTCTATTCATACCCTCTAATACCATGTTTATATGATGTAATGAATCCATCACATATTATACTAAAAATTATGTTTGAAATAGGCTTAGTGTTTCCAAAATCACATCTATGATTACAAAAATTAACTAATTATTTTAATTTGTGATAAAATTAAAGTTGACCAAGCTACAAATCACTTCTTATGAAATTGAAATTAGGTTAACATGGATAAAATTGGTCCAAGTTGTGTCATTAACTACACCAATAAACTAATTGGATCAATTCATGATGGAATTAAAGATAATTTAACCCCATCTCACATCCTATTATTTTATTTAGGTTCAATGTGATTAAATTAGCCAATTACATATGTGATTGAAGCAATCAATTTTTTAGTTCAATCTATGATGAAATTAGATTTAGTTGAGCCCCAAATCACATTCCATATAGTCAGAATTAGGTTTGAAAGGAGACCAATTTTTCCAAAATTACATTACTGATCACATCAATTGACTAATTAGATCAACCTATGATTAAATCATAGTCAGATTTGAGGCTAAAGTATAATTTAGTGTGTCCAATTTTTTGGCATAAGGAGGTCTCATACACTTCCAATATCCCCTCAAAATATCTCAAGTTTGGGTCATTGATATTAATCAAACATATGTGTTTTAGCTTATATATAGAACGATTGAATGCATAAAAAACTTTTTCAAAATAAAGTATTTTTATGATTTAATTTTTAATTAATTAATTATTTATTTTATCTTCCTAGTGGGATACAATATTATTATTTGATCTTTTAAATGTCTTAAATTGGCCCCAACTACCTTCGTGATTTAACCAATCAATTATTTGGTTCATTATGTGATGACATTGGGGTCAATCGAGGCCAAAATAATATCTTATATAGTTAAAATTAGGTTCATGGGGTTCAATTTGGCCAAAATTTCTTCATTAATTACACTAACTTATTATCTCAATATATGATGGAAATGATGTTAATTTAGCCCCAAATCACATCTTATTATCATAGATAGGTTCAAGGGGCTCAAATTATCCCCAATTTCATATATGATTGAAACAATAGATTATTTGGTTCATTCTATGATGAAATTAGGGTTGATTGAGCCTAAAATCACATCCTATACATTTGGAATTAGGTTCCTAAGGGGCTCAATTTGGACCAAATTGCATCACTGATTGTACTAATTGAGTAATTGGCTCAATATATGATAACATTTGGGATAATTGAGACCCAATCACATCCTATATTTTAAATTAGGTTGAAGAGGATAAAATTATCCCCATTTATCTTTGTGATTGAGTTAATTAACTATTTGGTTCTTTCTGTGATAACATTAGGGTTGATTGATCCCCAAATCACATCCTTTATAGTTGAAATTAGGTTTCCATGGATAATTTTATCCTAAATCATGTTACTAATTACACCAATTAAATAATTAACTCAATTTGTGATGAAATAATATCTAATTTATCCTCAAATTACATCCTATAGTCATAAATAGTTTTAATGGGCTCAAATTAGCCATAATTACCTAAGTGATTGAATCAATGGACTCTTTAAATCAATCTATGATGAAATTGGTGCTTGTTGAGCCCTAAATCACATCATATATACTTTAAATTAAGCTCATGGTGCTAAAGTTTTCCCAAATTATGTCATTTATTACATTAGTTGACTAATTATCTCAATATGTGATGAAAATAAAGATAATTTAGCCCAAAATCACATCCTATAGTCACAACATGGTTAAAGGGGTTTAAACTAGCACTAATTACCTCCATGATTGAAAAAATTGACTATTTTTTTCATCATATGATAAACTTGGGATGGATTGAGCGAAAATCACATTCTATATAATCAAATTAGGTTCACTAAGCTCAATTTGGCCCATTCACATAACTAATTTCACCAATTAAGTAACCAAATCTATCTATGATAAAATTAGCACTAATTGAGGCCCTAATCATTTCTTATAGTTTTATTTAGGTTTAAGGGGATCAAATTAGATCTAATTTATTTCATGATAGAACTAATAAACTATTTGGTTCATTCTATGATGACATCAAGGTCAATTAAGACCCAAATGACATCTTATACAATCAAAATTAGATTCACATGGTGTAATTTGTCCTAAAATGCATCACTAGTTGTCATAATCAACTAATTGGCTTGATTAATGATGAAATTGATGCTAACTTATACATAAATCACATCATATAGTCTTATTTAGGTTTAATGTGCTCAAAGTTTCCCTAATTACCTCCATGATTGAAAACATTAATTCTCTGGTTCATTCTATAATGAAATTTATGCTGGTTGAACCCAAAATCACATCTTAGATAGTAAAAATTAGGTTCACAAGGCTCATTTTATTCCCAAATAATATCACTTATTGTACCAACTAAGTAATTGGCTCGATTTGTGATGAAATTGAGGCTAATCTAGGCCCAAATCACATCCTATATTTTCATGCAATTATTACTTACACCATAGAATATTGAACCTATAATGAAATATGAATTAGATATACATCTTAAGGGTATTAAAGTCTTAATATAACTTCCTCCATAAGGATATATTATAAAACAATAGAATGTGTAATCAAAATTAATAATAAAAGGCAAAGAAACATAATGGTTAATGTTGACCATTTTTAGTCACCATGGAAGAGCAACATCTGAGTTATATTGAAAGCTTCAGAATCACCCATAAGATCTTGATCATTAGAGTACTCCATCCTTCATTTTAGACTTAACTGATTTTGTGCAAGTGATCAAACAACCCACATGAATTAAGCAACAAAAGGACTTAGTCATTTTAAAAAAAAGTTCCTAGTGATGGCTTTAGGAGGTGAATAGCTTAAAGTTGATGGGCCATGAGTGATGTCTTAATAGCTTCCTAGAGTCACATGTCAATTTCATAGTGGTATTGAGCCATTTCAAATGTTTTTTAACACTTAGTCGATTTGTTTTGGTCTCCCTATTCCATGCATCATTCTCTTAGTAGGCCCAAGTCTATTCAAGAGTCTTTAAAAAGATAGTTAATTTTCAATAAGTTTCTCGATGGGGCAATGACAATATCAAAATATTTAGAAAGTGAGATGATTCCATGTCTTGTAATCTAGATGACTTAGAGACCTAAAATCATTTATATAGTTTAAGTCCCTTTCGGCTAACAAGGTAAGCAAGATTTTTCTGTGTAAAAATTTGCTACTTTACTCTCTTAGAGATTCCCATGCATCCCAGATAAATTTTAGATCCCTAGGCTATCTAGTGAGTAGGATATAATCATGTATCTCAATACCATTGCTCTAAATCCCTAGGGTGATTTGTGTAAATTGAGAATTGAATTTGGGTAGTTAGTGAGAGAGATGTTATCGCATGGAAAAAAATCACTTCATCATAGGAGAACATTCAGTGATGAATTTGAAGTCTCAGTTGAACATCCAAAGAAGTAAAAAGGTGATTCATGGTAGAGGAAAAGACAAAATATCGAGTGTTATATCCAAAATATATCCAGTGAGTAGGATGGCACCACATATTATAATCCCACTGGTTTCAATCCCCATGGTAATCTATACAAATCAAGAAGTGCATCAAGGTAGTGAGTGATCAAGATGTTTTTGCATGGAAAAATATTGATTCGTCCTAGGAGAAGAGTTATCACTACATTTTAAGTCAAAAATAAACATTTAAAGGAGAAAGAAGGTGACATATGGT
Organism: Torreya grandis; assembly: GCA_037957365.1. Classification (NCBI taxonomy): domain Eukaryota; kingdom Viridiplantae; phylum Streptophyta; class Pinopsida; order Cupressales; family Taxaceae; genus Torreya; species Torreya grandis. The sequence goes on from JARHVA010002732.1 coordinate 2,086,511, forward strand.
AGAGGCAAAGTTATAAGCTTGAGTACCAAGGTGAATAAACAAATCCCATGTGGATGGCAAGTGAAAAAATAAAAACTACATGACTACAGTCCAAGAAGAATTTATGAAGGAAGATTTAAACACTTATTTAATATTTTAAATTTTTTTTAGAGCCACGTGTTATGTTTATACTCAATAATACTTAGTTTTTTTTCTCATCAAAGGATTGCCCAAAGCCATGTGTCATTCTCTCAGTAGCCCTGGGTCTATGTGATGTAGGGGCATCGGTTAATGATGTAAAGTTGGTCTTTTATAGGTTTATTTAGTCTTAAAACATGCCTTAGAATGCATTAGAGTCACAAATTAGTATTAGATTGTGTCTAGGTTTCCCTTTGGCATTTTCCTGCTAAATTGGGCATTTAAAAATTAGAATTGTATAAGTGTGTTTTGAAGCATTTTTGTGTATTGTCAAGAAAGGTTAAGTTGTCAAAATTTGTAGTAAGGTCATGTAGGGTCCTAAACGATTATTAAGTTTCATTATTAAGGTGTTTTTATGTACATTTCATGAGGTGGAATAACTCAAAATGTGGAATTTAATGTCCATGTGTTGGTTACTAAGAATTAATTATGGAAAGAAAGTAGTTTCTTATTTTGGTAACAAGTTTTGGTTTGCATAGAGACTAGTCTCTCATATGAGAGAGAGGACTAAAGGTTTGGGAGTTAGTTTTTGAAATTTTGGGGAAGATAGGTAAATAATAAAATCAAAATTTGATGGCAAATCTCTGTACTCTATCCTGATGTATTGAGATAATATGTAATGAGAAAGCAATGATGAAGTAAAACATGTTTTGGTATACATTGTCTATGCCTTTATGTTGTATTTATTTCTTATATGAATTTAAAATGATAAAGGGTATTTACACCTTCAATAGTAACAATGTGTTATGAATATTAAAATGAATAATGTTGTTGTAGATGGATAGTGTTTGGGCAGGACTGTAACTAACAACCCTTGTAAATATTCATTAAAGACCAAATACTATTAAGATGGAAAATGTCTGACACAAGAAATAGGATGATGAGAGGTTTTTTTAAGGAAAAAATCCAATTAGATATGTTTTTTTTCATGCATTTAAATTGTGGTTAATTCTCAATAAAAAGAAGGTTTCAAAATTATAGACTGTGAGCATTCTATCTAGGCAGATAGTCAAGAAAGTTGATTTGAAAGTTGGTTATCCAATGATAGGGAGTGTGTGATATCATAAGAATAATATGGAGAGTGAATATGGTGATATAAGGCTTGAGTGAATTATTAAAATAACCCTGGAAAAACTTAAGTAACTTCAGAACCTTGTTTGTTCATAACTATCAGACTACGTATATACTTGTTGACATGTCACAGTCAAGATGAAGTGAATGTTCTTAATAAAAAATTATCAATTGTATTATAGTGAAAGAGTTGTAAATATGGTTTATATAGGTAAATTATTGGAGGATCATATTTTATGTACCTTTGAAGACACTTAGGAGCATTTAAAACCCTGTGGTCCATTGTTAACAACAGACTATGCAAATAGGGCAAGGTGAATTTTGTGTGTAGAGGGTATATGTGGATTGATCATGAATAAATAGAGATAGGATAAGGTATAGAGATGTTAGATAGATCATATTTAGGTATTTTGAAGTTATTAAAACAATAAAAATGCATTAAAACCCAAAAATAAGTCTTTTAGGTCTATAGAAACCCTATGAACCCTAGAATAGTGTTAAATTGGGAAAAGGTCAATATCTCAAATTGTGACCAATGGAATTGGACAAAATTTATTATTTTTAAAGAGTATAAAATGATAAATAATATTTTTAGGGTTTTAAACCTATAGGAGTCCATATGTATGATAAAAAAGTGACTATGTGGTTGATGGAACAAGGATGACCTAAACAGGGCTAATTAGAGGAAACAAAAGGTTTGAAAAACGTGATTAGACAAGAAATTAAGCCTTGAAAATTCATAAGGCCCTTAATATTGATAGAGGGTACTCATAAAAATAATTATAGTTTAAAAACTAGATTTTTCACCTCTGTACCAAAGGATTAAGAATAAAAAAGGCTACTAGGTTGGTAGAGTGATTGAAGGACTGAATAGTAAAGTGAACCCTTGGGATTGTAAAGTGTCATGAGTTGAATTTTGATATGTTTTTGAGGTAATATAGAGGAAATATATGAAAAAATTATTTTATACAAAACCTAATGAAGAGTAGAGGTTACTTGACCCAAAAGAAGCTATAAGCCTATGAAAGGTTAATGAAGGAAATTGATGGAATGAGGAGTGGGATAATAAGAAAGGATGATTATGAGGTGTATGGGATACTAAATATATAGTGAGTTTCATAAATAAGAATATATAACATATATCAAATAAAAATTCATCAAGCAAAGTGGGAGAGTGATAATGCACAGAAGATTGTGAAAATTGAAGGCAACAATTTGTAATTATAGATATTACAGTGAAGATATAACAGAGTAAAAGAATGATGCTTAGCATCATTTGGTATCAGAGAAAATAAGATTATTCAAGAAGAGGAAAATGATAGTATCAAACAAAAAGGCACAAATTATGCGTTATTTTTCAATTGATGATTTTGTTATATTGATGAGATAGTGTTGAGTTGTGAATTCAAAGTGGAAAGTGAAGTGTGGTAAGCTAGCCCTGGAGCCAATGAAGGCTTGATGAATGAGATAGTGTTGAGTTGTGAATTCAAAGTGGAAAGTGAAGTGTGGTAAGCTAGCCCTGGAGCCAATGAAGGCTTGATGAATGAGATATTTTTTGATAAATCTCAAATATGATATCATAGGTGAGTTTGAGGAGCTGATAAAGAGTCTTAGTGAAGGAAAAGAAGAGAGACCCAATTGAGGTCAAGAGAGAAAGAGATAGACCAAGTGAATGGTCAAGATATGGTAGGTGAGTGAAGCTTTGTCAGAGAGAGGTATATGTCCAGATGAGACCAATGAATTGATATACATCTTCAAAGAGATGAAAATAGAGAGATAATAAGAAAGAGGGCAATGTTGATGAAATCTACCATAAGGAGAAAAAGAGAAAGAGATGCGAGAGATGAGGCAATAGATGGATAAGTTACTAGTCATGCTAGAAGAGGTGAGATAAATGGAAATACCATACTATGTATGTGTCATGAGAAAGAATACATGAAAGTGGTAAATAAGGTAACATGTGAAGAGAAAAATAAATCAATCAGGTAAATAAGAAATAAGGTTAAAGAAGTTGTTATGCAAATAAATCAAAGAAGATATGCAAAGGTATAAAATGAGTAATCAACTAAGTGAGTAAATGGTGATGAAGATAAACAATGCTTTGAGGAATAATTGAGTGAAGCACAAGAAGATAATTTCAACCAACTAGATGAAGGGAATGGAAAAAATTAGGTTAGTTTTCATACCCCATGGAAGGATTGGAATATGAGGTACAATTGATGAATAAAGGCTTAAAATCTGGTTACAAGTTTGCGTATAATAGTGATAAATAGTTGGAGATGGAGATGGAAACCTTGGAGGAAGATTTATATGGTGAAAATATAGAGAATAAAGAGAAAGAAGTGTAGGTTGTAGCAGATGAGAGCTTTATGGATGAGGACCAAGCACATGAAGAGAGAGCAATGCTAGCAATAGTAGAACAGTAGCTTGAAGCAAAAAAGACATTGTTTTTGCTTAATTTTCAAGCATGAAGGTGATAACTAGTGTAGGAGAAATAAAAATTATAGTTATAATAGTGTTTTGGGACATTTACAACCCATATGATAGAGGAAAAATTTAAAGAGAGAGTGCACATGAAGTGCAAGATGATGCAAGGAAGTAGTAGAGCAAGCAAAGAATAAGAGTAGTCTTTGATCAAGGTAAGCATGAGCACAAAGGCGAGAATATAAAGCATGAATGATTAGGATCAGTAGTGGATGATCTAAGGGAGAAGAACTAGAAGACAAGAAAGAAACAATTAACAATCCATTGGGGCTCAAATTTACTCTCCCTCAGGGGTATGATGTAGGGGCATCATGAAATGACATCAATTTGGTATTATATAGGTATATTTAGTCTTAAAACATGCCTTATAAGTCACTAGAGTAATAAGTTAGTCTTAGATCATGTCTAGGTGGCCCTTTGGCATTTTCCTGCCAAATTGGGCATTTGAAAATTTGAATTGTATAAGTATGTTTTGAAGCATTTTTATGTATTGTCAAGAAAGGTTAAGTTGTCAAATTTTGTAGTAAGGTCATGTAGGGTCCTAAAAGAGTATGAATTTTAATTAGTAAGGTGTTTGTGTATACATTTCATGAGGTGGCATAACTTAAAATGTGAAATGTAACATCTATGTGTTGGTTACCAATAATTAGTTATGGAAAGAATGTAATTTCTTGTTTTGGAAAAAAGTTTTTGTTTGCATAGAGAGCAGTATCTCGTATGAGAAAGAGGGATGAAGGTTTGGGAGTAAGTTTTTGAAATTTTATGGAATATAGGTACAAAATAAAATAAAATTTTGATGGAAAATATCTGTACTCTATCTTGATGTATTGAGATAATATGTAATGAGAAAGCAATGATGAAGTAAAACATGTTTTGGTATACATTCTCTGTACCTTTGTGTTGTTTTTGTTTATTATATGCATTGAATATGATAAATGGCATTTACACCTTCAAGAGGAACATTGTGATATGAATATTTTAATGAATAGTGTTGTTGCAGATGGATAGTGTTTGGACAAGACTGTAACTAAAAACCCATGTATATATTCATTAAAGACCAAATACTATTAAAATGGAAACCATCAGACACAAGGAATTACATGATGAGAGGTGTAATTTAGGATAAAATCTAATTAGGTAGGTTATTTTCCCTGCATTGAAATTGTGGTTGATTCTCAATAAAAAGAAGGTTTCAAAATTGTAAACTATGAGCGTTATGTTTAGGTAGACAGTCAAAAAAGTTGCTTTGAAAGTTGGTTATCCAGTGATAGGGAGTGTGTGATGGGGTAAGAATAATAAGGAGAGTCAATGTGGTGAGATAAGGCTTGAGTGAAATTTTAAAATAACCCTAGACAAATGTAAGTAAATTTAGAACCTTGCTTGTTCATAACTGTCAGACTATGTATATACTTGTTATCACAGTCAAGAAGTAGTTAATGTTCTTAATAAAAAATTCTTAAGTGTCTTGTAGTGAGATAGTTTTAAAAAGTTTTAAGAGAGGAAAATAAATGGAGGATCATATTTGAGGTACCTTTGAAGACACCTAGGAGCATTTAAAACCATGTGGTTCATTTTTAACAACAGACTGTGCAAATAGGGTAGGGTGAATTTTGTGTGTAGAGGGTATCTGTGGATTGATCATGAAGAAATAATGATAGGAAAAGGTAGGGATATGTTAGATAGACCATTTTAAGGTATTTTTAAGCTATTAAAATAATAAAAATACATTAAAACCCAAAAATAAGTCTCTTAGGTCTACATAGACCATACAAACCCTATATTAGGGTTAAATTGGGAAAAGGTCAATATATCAAATTATGACTAGTGGAATTATACCAAATTTGGTATTTGGAAAGAGGATAACATGATAAATAATATTTTTATGGTTTTAAACTTGTATGAGTCTGTATGTACGATAGAAAAGAAACTATGTGGTTGATAGAACAAGGATGACCTAAACATGGCTAATTAAAAGGAACAAAAGGTTGACAAAGGCGATTAGACAAGGAATAAAGCCTTGAAAATTCATAGGGACATGAATAATGATAGAGGGTAATCATAAAAATCATTATATTTTCAAAACTAGATTGTACATGTTTGTACCAAAGGATTAAGCAAAAAAAAGGCTACTAGGTTGGTAGAGTGATTGAAGGACTGAATAGTAAAGTGAACCCTTAGGATTGTATAGTGTCATGAGATGAATTGAGATAGGTTTGTGAGGCTATATAGAGGACATATATGACAAAGTTTTTATATACAAACCTTGATGAATAGTAAAGGTCATTTGACCCAAAAGAAGATATAAGCCTATGAAAGGTTAATGAAACAGATTGATGGAATGAGGAGTGGGATGATAATGAAGGATGATTGTGAGGTGTATGGGATCCTAAATATAAATTGAGTTTCATAAATAATTTTAAATAATATATCTCAAATAAAAATACATCAAGAAAAGTGGGAGAGTGACAATGCACATAAGATTGTGAAGATTGAAGGCAATAATTTGTAATTGTAGATATTAGAGTGAAAATATAGTAGAGTAGGAGAATGATGCTCTGCATCACTATGAAAAAAGTCTTTTAAGAATTATTTTTTTATTCAAGGTTTTCTCAACAATTTATACATCAAAAAATTTATAAGATAGCGAGTAATAAAGATGCTTCCATGTGTCACAATCCCAGTGACCCAGCCCCCATGGAACAACCTATTTAGTTGCAAAAGTCTATAAAAAATCTAGGTTAGTGGGATGATACCACATGGAAAAAGACCATTTACACACTCTTTCATAGATTTATGTACATGTCACATTAGTGTTTAATATCCATGAGTCAATGGGATGATGTCATGTGTAAAACTCCCACCACTTCGCAGCATGAATCATCATCATGAACTTAGAGCTTCAATAAAGTAATGCATGAGACACATGACTACTACCAGGCTAGTAAATGAAGCCATTACCTAGAACATGGAGCACCGAGGAAGTGATGCATTGTAGAATTAGATCCAATATGATGATAAACAAGTCCCAAAGGATGAATATAAAAGAGAATATAGTTTTTAAGCCCAAAATGAGCTTGAAGAAGATATGTGACTGGATCACACCATGAAAGGGTTTGTTGGTGTCTATGATGACACTAAATGAATTAAAATTTATGGCATGTCTTGCCTATTAAAATTTCAAAATTGATGAAGTAAACTATGTAAATTTATCGACTCACATAATCAATCTTAGAGTGGCCCGATTTGATGAATCATGGCATAACTCGACTACAACTAGTAGGGTGGGGGAAAGGGTGATGAAATCTGGCCCTAAGTCATCATAGAAGTGAGAGTAGACAAAAGATAAGTTTTAGGATAATGTGACATGGTAGGAAATTACAAAGGTATGGATGGGCATTTTTGAGAATATTATCCCACTCTTTAAAGCCATCTCTTCTAGTCATGATTTGAATTGTAATCATCCTATTAGTGGGAAGGAGGAAGTTAGACCCCAAACTTTAAATATTTTAATTATTTAAGTAGATAAAAAGGGCTTTGAAAAGATGATTTATTTTTAGCATATAAATGATTTATAAATTATTCCATCTATGATCCATCTTTGGGTATGACAAGACTCTGCCCATTTTGTAATGATGGCTTCTCAAGCCTCTTGAATTAATAAAGACTAAAGTTACCTTCCTTATGCTACTATACTTGTGCGAATCTCATACTTAGTTGATCTAAAATTGTGAGATAAGTTGTTATTCCTTTTGTATGTCCTCTATTTTCACCCTATCATTAGTAGGTTGAATTTTTATAGGTTGAATGTTGTGTGGATATTCCTTTTTTATAGGTAGGCTAGTGAATTAATGTAGAAACTAGATGATTATGTTTGTCCTAAGACCTTTCAGTTGTCTCTCAGTGTTTTATGCATAGAATGAATACCCTGATATGAAATATTAATATGTGATAACCTATTTTGAGGAGATTTTAAAATAATTTCAATCAATTTTGAGTCATATAATGCTATAAGAAAGCTAGTATAGAGATCATACATCATTGGTGCATCACCTCTCTTAGTTTTAGTTTCAATTTATGTTTTCCTTCTCCTTTTTCCTTACAATTTTAGTAGGTTTAGTAGTAATTCAAGTGAGGCATTAAGGGAGATAGTCCAATCTAGAGTTTCACTTCACCATTTAAGCCACCCATATCCTGGAATGATTCCATTGCTTTCATTTAAGTTACAAGGCTTGATAAACCTTATTATCGGTGTAAATTAAAATGATAATTTTTTCTGGCATGTCTGGTGAGATGTCAATTTCATGATCCTTAGGTCATCTACTAGAGAATTATTGGTGTTGTTATTTAATGTATCAGCCTTTGGAGGTAATTTCCATAAACACTAGTGGTGACTCTGAGTCTATTTTAACCAGCTAGTTCTAGCAGCCCATATAACATTTTCAAAGTATTATTGATAGTTTTCTTTATTTTGTTTGCCTCATAAGTTTGATGGCTAAGTATGGAGAGGAATTTTGTTTTACACCTCTTTTGTAGAATTATGATGATCTATATCAACCCTATGTTGAGCCATATCAGTCCTAAAATGGTCCTATTTTCCACCCATATGGCTTTGGTTATTATCATAAGTAGTTTCCCTATCATGAGATTTAGCCTCCCCTTCATTATTAGTACCATGATTAAGATTTGAAGCATGTTTATCAGCTTTTTGAGGACCAAAATCTATCCTACCAGGTGGTTGGCCTCCCCCTTTATGACCCAAGCTATACAAATGATCAAATTTATTATAAGAAAGACTATCCTCCCTTCCAACACAAAGAGTTTGGTCAATTTTTACCTACCTCCTCTAATGATTTTCAAGATTTATGAAGTTAATAGAATTGGAGAGGCAAAAAATACCAATATAATCAGCCTTTTTTTCTCCCAACCTAGCCCAAACTTCCATGTACAATCAAGAGGAAACTCTTAAGTTCAATATTCCAAGTTAGAGGACCTTCACTCCTCAAGAAAAACCTATGTATATGCAAGTTCCATTCCCTCTTCCTCAATAAGCCCAAACCATTCCATCATGGAGACCTTATTAGATGATGACCCCTAATTACATCATGCCAAACCTTGAGAAGGAACCTTCTCCCATGCCCATGTAAAATTAGAATAATGAGAAGGTAGTAACAGTCAAACCAAGAGGATTTATAAATTCATTAGGTCCTTCACCCACCCCTCAAGTTAGAACTATCCATAAAGATCAAGGTATATTAGAATGTGAGGGGTTGATTATTGATTTCAAGGAGAGTAATGAATACATCTTAGCAAAAAATTCTCTTCCCCTTCCCCAAGAGTTCTTAAAAAAGTCCTTGAAGATCCTAAGTAAGGACACCCTCTTAAGCTTCAAGTAAACTAATGAATTATCTCGCTCTCCCACCATCTCCCTTTTAAAAGAAGAGTATGTTGTATGGAGGGTAGATGATAAGTTTAAAACTGAAGAATAGACTACTTAAGTGATTATGATGAAGTGGTCACCATTGGTATCCCTATTCACAAAGTAAAGGTAAATTAATTTTTGGGGGTGTTCTTATTAAGGAGGTTAAGGAAGTTGCATTAGTTATAACTAGTGAAAATTTAGAGGTTATTTCACAAGAAGAGGTCATGCTTTCAAGATTTGTAGAGCCTTAAGATGAACATGCAATAGTGAATGAGGTTACAATAGACCTTGAAAGAGATGGTCTCCCCTAAAATAAATAAGGTAAAGGTTTGATTGATGATTTACAACGATCTTATGATTTCATTGAAGAGGTTGAATCATTGGATAGGTGTGTAGTTTCTAAGGGGAAAAATAAAGATAATACTGAGGTTGAATTTTCTTTAAATAAACTCATGATTAAAGCTACAAAAACTCCTAATGAACTTGATGATTATTGGCAACAACTATACCATGGTTTCCTTGAAGAGATAAAAGATCTTGGCACGAAAGCATTGGATGATAGAGTGAGAGAACAAGATGAGAGCCCAGTTAAAGTTGTGATGGATTCTAATGAAGAAGATAAGCTTAAACCCATAAGCATTGATTCTCATGATCATAAAGTAGAGGCTAAGGTAGTTTTCTTAACTAATATACATGGTGGAAGCATGAGTGAAGAAGTTATTAATGACTCATTTGAATGGGCTAAGGACTATTTTGAGGTTCAAAAGGATAGTCAAGAAGGTAAAATATTCAAATCCTCCTCTATTCTTGTTGATAAAATCACCATACCAGCCTCCATATAATCAAAAGAAGATACAAATGAGTCAAAAATGTGTGAGTTACAACTACAAGACATGTTTGAGGTCCTAAAAGCAGATTAGGTGTTCTTGTAAGTAGAATACAATTTGATTAAGGTTAAAAAGGGACGTCTTATAAACATGCCATCCCAAGAGACTAATTCACTTGATAAGGATTTGTTTGTCATTTTCAAATCTGGTTATCAACTCCTAGATTAGTTTACAAACCTAGAAAAAGATGATGTTTTCTCTCTTATTGGATATCAAGAAGATCAAAGTGGAGATAAACAAGTTCATGATGACTTATGGCAGTAATCCCTTGAGCTTAGTTAAAATTTTAAAACTCTTTGTAAGTCTGCATCTCCTAGTAAGAACATTGATGAGGTGTTTTCCAAAATTGAAGTAAAAGATGTTAATGAGCCATCAAAGACTGAGGTCATAGTTATGACCAAATTAGAGAGATTTATCAATGATGAAGAACAACATATAGTGATGATTGAACCATAATAAGACATCATCTATATTATAAATATGTTTGATTTAGTTGATCTACTTGGAGACAATCCAAGGAGGTTGAAAAGTAGTAGAAAGGTTGATCCAACCATAATGACACCCAAATAGTAGCTTTCCCACCATCTCTATCATCCGCATGGACACGACCTAAGATGATTTTGTTTTGATCCAGGTGGTTTGAGAACCTTGCATTCAGTTTATACATAGTAGTTTAGCCACTTTTATTTCTTCTAAATGTTATTACACATTAGTTTAGTTATTATTATTTCCTTTAAATGATTTGGCACTATTGTTTGTTCTAGTTTTACTTTTTGCCAACCATTTAGAAGGTGAATCTTAGTTTAGTTATGTAAATATGGGCTTAATAGGTTGTATCTATGTTGAAATTTCATAATTATGTGTTTTAGATGCTTCTATGACTCTGCACCCAATGAATTACATCAAGATTACTATATTCCTACTTAAAAAGCAAGCATATCATAGAGATCAAAAGAATGTTGACCATTTTTAGTCACCATGGAAGAGTAGTGTCTGAGTTCCATTCAAATATTTGGAATCACTGATAGGTTCTCAAGAATTAGAAGTGCATAAGCCTTCTTTTTAGACTTAACCAATTTTGTGCAAGCACTCAAATAACCCCTGGGAATCGAGTAGCAAAGGGACTTAGTCAATTTTTAAAAAGTTCCCAGTGATAAATTTAGGAGGGGAAGACCTTAAATTTGATGGGCCTTGAGCAATGTATTAACAACTTCCCAGTGCCACATTTCCATTTAAAAATGGTCTTAATCAATTTCAAATGCTTTACAACACTTAGTCGATTCATTGTGGTCATCTGGTTCCATGCATCACTCTCCCAATAACCCCAAGATTATTTAAGAGTCCTTAAAAAGACTTAATCAATTTTCAATAAGTTGTTCAATGAGGCAATGATGTTAAAAAATAATGAACAAGTGAGTAAATGGGATGCTTCCATGTGTCACAATCCTAGTGATTTGGAGACCCAAAATCATATGCCAATTTCAAAGTCCTCTAGGCTAATAGGTAAGCGAGATTTTACCATGTGGAAAAACCCACTACTTTGCTCTCTTAGATATTTTTGTGCAACCCAAAGAAATGATATATCCATAGGCTATCCAGTGAGCAAGATGGCACCATGTATCATAGCCTTGCTACTCTAAAGCCTTGGGGTAGTCCCTACAAACTGAGAAGTGTGTGTGTGTGTGTGTGTGTGTGTGTGTGTGTGTGTGTGTGTGTGTGTGTGTGTGTGTTCATCTAAATATTAAAAACATTATATGGTTACAAACTAGACCTAATTCTATACACAATTAAAAAAACTAATTTTCATTTATTCTAGATAACTAGGGAGTTATTGATTAGCCATCCATTTTTTAAAATCATTTTCAAGGTCTATTTACTTGTAAAATTATTTACAAAATAAGTATTTATAAAAAAATATAAACAAATATAAGTTAAAAACACTTTGATCTTGTCCAACTTCCACTAAAGGGTTTCAAAAAATATTAAAAGATGCTCCAAAAATGATGGGGTATACAATTAGCTATTTATTATATTTTTTAATAGAAAATAAGAGTTCCTCTTCAAATTTGAGATGTTTGACCTATTTATACTTGACCATCTTCAAAAAAAATAAAAAAAATTAGAAACTAGACTCAAAATATTACAATTCATGTTCCTATTATCAACTTCAAAGTTTGAGTTTATCCATCTCAAATAATCTATACAAGTTGATTTTTCATTTTTTCTAGGAAAATAGTTTCCAGTTAAGACCCTAATTTGCACCCCTAACTCCATGCACGTACCTGATACTAATTATTCTTCAATAATAATCCTTATACCAATATTGTGCCTATAGCCAATGCAACATCAAGGTTGGTCCTAATAAAGTAAAATCTAGTTTTGATATCCATCCACCCAAGTGACTAACAAAATTGAGAAGGTTACAAGAAAAAATTCAAACCATTAGATAATGTATTACTCGGTTAGCCAACAAAACTCAACCATTTTCTTGTTTTTTCATGCAAAGGCACTAGTTTGAATGGAATGAACAATGTCAAAAGGACTTTGATGAAGTTAAAAAATATCTAAGTAATTCACCAATTATGTTGCCATTTATATAACCTGACCAACATTTGTTACTATACATATCTATCACCAAGCACACCTTGAAAAACATGTAAGCATAATATGATGATTAACATAAAAAGAGAGAGATATTTTTATTATTATTCCAACATTGGTTGATTATGAAAATAATTACAATTCCATGAAAATTTTGGGTTTAGTTATTGTGTTTACCACACAAAAACTTAGACATCATATCTTTAATATTAAAGCATATATCGTTTCAAAGATTGATCCTTTGAAGTATATCATGTAAAAATATTATATATTTATATACATATATCCAAGTGGATCATGTTTCTCATGGATTTGACTTAAATTTTATAGCACAAAATATTAAAGGGGAAGGTCATCACCTACTAATTAGTCATATTCCATTTGTAGACCACACTATTATGGATAATGCTTTTCATGATAAGTTTATTGTGTGTAAAAATGTGAAAAAAATATAGAAATGTATTTTTATAAGTCTAAATTTTATTTAGTTGTTGGGAATGACATTGTATTAAAGTGAGTTTTTAGGGTCGGACTTATATCAATTGATTTTTTCATATACCAATTTAATAGTTAAGAGAGTATGAGGCTTTGATTCTAGGATTACATGTCACACATGTTTTAAAGATTAAATAAACAATTTTTTTTTTGTAATTTTAAAATTTTTATCAATCAAGTGATGAACGAATATATAAAAACAAGAAAACTTAACTCCATATGAAGATCTTGTGCATAGTTTGATCATTAAATTTGATGAATTTGAGATTGAAAATATTCTTAAAAGATATAAGTATTGATTGGCACTATTTCAATTATTCGTATTGATATTATTGATGATCATGTTATAATGAATATTAAGAGATTATAATAATACACCAATTTCTTACGATCTCTAGATAAATTGTATGTATTTTTTATAAACGATGATTTTTCCTAATTTAGAGTGGAATGCGGATATTTACAATTTTTTATCAGATGAGACTATTCCTATAGTTATTTAAAAAGTGAAAATGGAAAATTAAGAATATATGTTATCATTGATGACCCTCTTTATAATAAATATGTCGAAGATTATTTTATTAAAGTCTTGAGAAAGAAGAAGCTAAAGTTACATCATAAGAGGTTCATGATAGTGAATGTGGCAGACATTTTAGTGAAAAATCCATGTCATGATATCTATTGATAATGGGTTATTATATGATTATAATGGAATGTAAATGTTAAGAATATGCAAAGGTTTATGACAAATTTCAATGAAATAGTAATTTAATACATGCACTATCTCAATAATTATAACTTATTATTTCTCATTGACCAATTTCTATTTGGGTTTTTAATCTAGTTGGTAAAATTAATTGTCCATCGTCAAAAGGTAAGATAATCATTATTATAAATATTTATTATTTTACTAAATGATTTTAATTTATTTCTTTAGAATCTACCATAAGTGAAGGCATTTGTTTATTACATATAATGATTCATCCTTTACAAAATAAATAAATAGTAAAGATGGTTTTTTCCAAATATAATATGTGAAAAACATATTTTTGTCCCTTATTACCTTTGGAGAAATGGTTAATCTAATCCTAAAATTAAAAATATTATGGACATCTTAAGAAAATTAGTTGCTAAACATAGTGAAGATTGGATTAATTAGATTATATACACTTTATGGTCATATTTTACAAGTTTAAGGATCAACATGGGGGAAACCTATAGTCTCTTGTCTATGGTGTGGAGGCAATTATACCTCACGAGATTAAAATAATTTATATTTGAATTCCCATTAAAGGTATTATAAATGATAAATAATATGAAGAAAAATAATTACATTAGTTTGAGATGTTGGATGAGACACATTTCATGCCATTGAGCACTTGAATTTTTATCAAAATCACTTAAAGAAAGCTTATAACAAAAAATTAAAATAAAGAGAATTTAATATTAGTGACTTGGTATCAGAATAAAATAAAAATAATCAAAATGCATGTAAATAAAATAAAAGTAAATTCAAACCTAATTTATTAGGTTCCTTGTTGGTACATAAAAATTTGATATAGAGGCCTATTGCCTAACTATATTAAAAAGTAAACCTTTGAAGAATCTAATAAATATCATGAAATTATATAATTTATATACTTGAGCTATTTAATTTTACTTTTTTTAAGTCTTCTAATTTTCTTGATCATTGATTTCATGTTTATTATGTTATCTTGTGTCCTTGCTTGAACCTTTTTTTAATTTGATAAGGTAAATACTTTTAGATGGAGCTATGAAATGGTATGGGACACAACCAGGGGTCCATTCCCCACAATAAGGGAAGAAGAAGAACAAAAAAAAAGGAGATCACAAAATCCACCACCTTACAAAAGGGGACACACCAAAAAAGAAGAGAAACCACCAGGGAAGAAAAACCAAAAAAATAGAAGATCAATGAAGAGAAAATAAGCTAAAACCATGAGAATTTACCCCATCTTCAACATATATTCCAATGACAACAAACCAATAGAAACTAACTGAAAATCCTCAAAATAGGGGCTAAATAGTCCCAAAAAATAAGACCTATCAATCACACACCTAGAGGGCTTAACCACATGCCAAAGAGACATGTTCCCATGTATAGAAAGGAGATCTTTTTGGGTCTATTGAGAAACATTGTAGATCAAAGAATGCGCTTCCACCCTTAGCAACTCAGCCTCTGATCTATGCCCTTTATTCTTCAAAGAGACACCAATATCCATATGAAGTTTAGAAGGCCTAAGAAGGGAG
The DNA here is from genome assembly GCA_037957365.1 of Torreya grandis. NCBI lineage: Eukaryota > Viridiplantae > Streptophyta > Pinopsida > Cupressales > Taxaceae > Torreya > Torreya grandis. The sequence goes on from JARHVA010002732.1 coordinate 2,101,916, forward strand.
GACCATGAAGAAACCTCTTGAGGAGGGGCTAACTAAGAGATTGAAGCATCAGTCAAGGTATCTTCTTCAAAGGAGGGGGACCTAAGCAGGGAGGAGGGGACTTTATCAAGATAAGGGGAGAGAAGAGGGGAGGCAAGGGGAACAATCTGAAGACATCCCTTCGTAGCATCCTTCTCTGCAAAAGAACTAAGGCAAGAGAAAAGGGAGTGGTCAAATTTTTTCATGATTGTGCTACTTGAAATTTATGGTTGATAACCCCATATTTCCTCATCCAAACTTGTTGAGGATGTTGTTGAACCTTAGAGGGACACCTAGCAATGCGATGCCTAGGAAGGTGGGGATGAAAGTAGTGGAAAGGAAGGCCTTCATAATTGAGATGCTAAGTACATGAAACATGCGAGGAGATCAAATTAACCAAAAAGTAGAATGGACTAGAGAGATCAATGTATGCACAAACATAGATAAAAATAAGGCTCCAAGACACTTCATCAATATTCATTAATGACCCAACTTTTTCCACCAAGTGTATGATAAAACACTCATTCCTCATCATTGGCAGGAGAAAATGAAGGCAGAGCTATATTGGGGCAACATTGAGTTGAATATGATCTAACAAGAAAAAGGGGTTCTGAGGGTAAAATAAAAAATCTAAGCTCTTGTAGAACCACGAACCAGAGTTCCAAACAAAATCCCTTTTAGCTAGGCTTTAAAATTTCACTAAGAAGAAACCAACATGCAACAAGGAGAAAGGAGGGGTGATGGAGATCCAAGCCTTAACAACCCAAGTAGAGAGAGTTGAAGTAGATACAAGTGAACCCACACATTTACCGAATAGGGCTTTGTTTTCAAATTCAACTTCCATCACAAGCAGAGGAGACTTAGGAATTTACAACATAGGAACTAACAAGATGACACATATTTGAACATCACCCAATAGAATATTCTAATGAAAAGTAATATGAATCCAGTAGAGGAGGGTCTGTAGATTCAAAGTTTGAGGGGATCCAAAATTTTCAAAAGTCTAAACAATGGTAGAATGAGTTAAAAATGTTCTTGTATTTGGCATACACCTAATGAGTCTGAGGACCACCCTCCACCACATCTGAGACAATAATTATAGTGAAAAAAGGTGTACCAGGAAGAGAGGAAGAGATGATCAAGTACCTAGTGTGTCCTCTAGTCTATCCCTCTTTTGGAGTGGTGGTAGGTTTGGTTGGGTAGGAAGAGGACCCCTGGATGAAACAAGAGCATGTCAAGCTAAACCAGGTGAGCTAGAGACTATCAAATAAGATTCCATGAATTCCATAGATGTAGGTATAGGGAGACTGATTGATGATGTAAAATATCTAGCTCCACCATCTGTACCAAATGGAATGAGTTGTATAGGGCTACAGTCCACTATCAAAGGAGGAAACACAACATCTTCAGCATGAGCAGGGAGGGTAGAAAATATAAGAAGGCCATTTTGTAGACCATGAACATACGATGATTGAAAAATAGAACATGTAGATGGAGGGATGGCACTTGAATAGAATTACTTGTAAAAAGTCAAATTCTCCTTCTTAGATGGAGGCTCTAATCCATCTAAACCAGGATCCAATGCTGTAGTCAGGGACCTGCCAGAAGGTCAAAGCTGATGCCCGTTAGAGGAACAGGTGAGTGTTTTCAATTTGAATTTCTTATCACGCATGACTATGTTTTTACTTATAATCAGTTCTTGCTTGAGTTTTTACTAACTCACACTTACTCACTTTTTTCCATTGACTTGTCATTAAATTGTTTTGTTTAGTTATGTTGACACTTATCTTCAAGTTTTATCTTTATAGAGCTTCATATATCATAATTTTCTTACGCATGGGGAAAAAAAATATCCTATATGCTTTTCTTGGACATAAGGACATATTATTATGGCACTTTATCATCAATACATTACCATTGGTAGCATGATACTTACACATTCCTCATAAATTTTGTTGATTATATCTTAGTTTATTGAGGGTGTCCCATTATTGCATTGATTCTATCTCCTCCATATTATGGTCACATTATTTTCCATCAATACATAGAAGGGCAAGATATTTTCATACACATGCACCAGTTTATTGATGTTGGGGGCATATTCTCCATGAACATTAGTAAATATTCACTTAATTTACCTCGTGCTAGCATTTTAGCTTAAACTTCTAACCATCTTTTTTATAAAATAATAATCTACAAAAATATATTACTATCAAAATTCTTTTCACAAAAAAAGATAAGAGTTATGATTATCATAAGAAGTGAATCGATTTTATTGATAAAATTAGATGTTTTTTTATATGTGATCTTTTGAGGTAGAATTACATATGATTTTTACAATCATCACATTTTGATCTCTAGGAAGAAGGTTAACATTTTTTTGATTGAAATGTTACTTTTTATATGGATTAGGTGGACAAATGCTTCTTCAGTTTAGTGTCAAGGACTGAGGGGTATCTATTCTACCAAATTCACTCATGACACAATCTTGAACTCATCTCTTTTTAGTATATTCTAGGATTTATATCTTTGTGAGTGGCTAGATAACACCTTTTACACTATTACCTTCACTATTAGACTATAACCCACTTAATGAAGAGTAACAATTGAAAACTACATATCAACTAAATTATTTATTATATAATTTATTATTTATATGTAGAATAAAATAAATTTTAATAAATAATTTTGTTGAAAAATGTATATAGATTAAAATACATTTAATTTTCTAAACACAAGCACAACATGTTAGTCTCTGTTTGGAAAAAAACCCACATTTAGATAATGAAACACTTTACAATTTGGCCTATTAATATTAGGGAAGACAAACTACACTTCATTTTTTCATGATAACCACCATACTGTTAAGCATGGGAGGAGCTTACATTCAGGTAGGAAAATGAATTCCATCCATATTATATTATCACTAGTTAATTTCAATAGAGAAACTACCCTTCCATACATCAATGAGGGATTTAGCAAGCCAAAGATTTCCTCATGATTAGATTCATTCCTTTTTCACCTAAAATATTAAGGTCAACTCCATTAGAGGTTCAAATTTATCTTTTTGTATTCAATCATTTCAGATGGAGCTACTGCTCGTCCTCTAGATAAATTAATCCATATGCTCTTCTTCTGCTAATCCCACCTAAGGATAGATCATTAGGGAAACTTTTACCTAAAATAAGGAGAAAAGTGTGGACATTATGTTCATACATGGTTAAAGCAGCTGAATTGAGGTCATGTGCCAGTGCCCTCCACACCATTTCAACTGGAAAGTTGAGAAATGTACGATCTCCCCTCATTTTAAAAGCAAATTTGTCATATGTGATATATATACTACTTCTACTATAATGAATCTGACCAACTATATCTTCCTTCTTTGCCTAGTTGAATCACTTATTTCTACTTCAAATTTGCCCCATGGATGCATCCTCACTCCTCTATAATGCCTAGAAGATAAAGATTTATTCACAACAGCCTGGTTTGAAAAATTCCTAGCTTCTTTATCATGAGTTGTGATAGCTAGCTCCTCACCTGAATGGATCGAACATCCTTGGTCTGATTTAGGGGAAAAAACTTGAGCACCAATGTTATTAGACATTAGCAATTTAATGTCGGGGAGGCTTTCCAAACCCTCATTGGTATTAAAATATTATTTTTGATTTCCTGCTTAACTGGCTAGCGAGCTCCATAACATGTTAGTTGCAACCATTAAATGCAGCCATTTGAAATTTGAAATCCAAAGCTTTTTTAACTTCTTGGAGGGAAGTTTTGTGGTAGGCAAGATAACTATACACAATATTCAATGGACGACGAAATAGAGGAATGCGAGCAAGAAAAAATATATGCACACAATAGAAAAAAATAAGAAGTGTAGCAAAGAGAATCTACATGGAATAACAACCTATAGGAAGAGAGAGAAAGGGGAATATAAGCCTGGGGAGCATAGTGGAGCAGCAATAGTCTAAAAAAAGATAGAATAACAATCAAGGGAAGTAGAAAAGAATCATAAGAGAATATATTTTTGATAGCATGCTGGAGAAAATAATAAAAGTGTTTTTTTGAGGTTATTTGTGTAATTTCTATATATATATACATTTTTAGTTTTCATTACTTCATTCTCTACCCTTCCCCTATTTCATATTTCATTTTTGTTTTTTATTTCCTACTACCCACCTAGGCTTGCATATATTTTAAGTAAAAGTCTCCCTAAAACAAACATTAGAGATGTAAGCATTTCCAACAACTGGAATAAGAGTAGCTAGGTTGTGAGTCCATTTAAACTTGACAATGGGAAGTTCAGGGTCATGATAGCAACCCCCTATGTTTGATGGAAAAAACTATGATGTGTGGAGCATCAAAATGAAAACTATATTCAACTCTTAAGATCTATGGGATTTATTTGAAATTGGGTATAATTAGGTTGCATATATGGCAGCCTTCAATACATTAACACAAGCACAAATAAATGTGCTAAATGAAAATAAGAGAAAGGAAGCCAAGACACTCAACTATATATAAATGACATTGGCTGATGCAATCTTTCCTAGGATAATAGTAGCTTTTCATTCTAAGAAATCATGGGTAATTTTATAAAATATATATCAAGGGAGTGATAAGATGAAACTTGTCAAGTTGTATCTCTTGAGAAGAGACTTTGAGACCCTATAAATGAAGGAGATTGAATCTATCAATGACTTCTTTACAAGAACAATGAACATTGTTAATCAAATGAAAACATGTGGTGACACCCTTGAAGATCATAAGATCATTGAGAAGGTGTTGAGAAGCCTTCCAATTAGTTTTGACCCTATAGTGGTTGCATTAAAAGAGTCAAAGGATTTGAGGCAAATGATGGTGGATGAGTTAATTGGTTCTTTGCAAATCTATGAACAAAGGTTGAATAAGTCAACCACCTCCTTCTATGAGTAAGAATCCAAGACCAATATGAATGTGAAAGGAAGAGGAAAGGATCAAACAATAGATGAAGAAAAAGAACTTGTAGTAGTCAAGAAGGTGGAAGGCATAGCCATCAAGAGTCACAAGGAAGAGGAAGGAGCAACAACACTTCTAGAGGAGGATTAACACTGAAGTATGATAAATCTAACGTCCAATGCTATTATTGTAAGTGGTATGGACACTATGCCAGTGAGTGTAGAAAGGAGTATGACATGAATAAGCAAAATTCAAATTTCAATAATACACAAGAAGCTAAACTTAATAGAAATGAAAAAGGTGGAATCTTGTTTATAACAGGTAACATTGCTAAGAAAATTGGCAAAAAGATAAGGTACTTGGATAGTAGTTTTAACAACCACATGAGTGGAAACAAAGAGATGTTCAACCACATTAATGACTCAATCAAATCAGATGTGAAGATGAGAAACAATGATAAGTTTCCCATCATGGATAAAATCATCATTTCTATCCTCACTAAGCAAGGTGATAAAAAGCAGATTCAATATGTTAACTATGTACCTAGGTTGAAACATAACCTTATCAACATAGGCAACTTATGGAAAAAGGGGTACAAGGTCAGAATTGAGAATTGTAAGTGCATAATCTTTGATAGAAGTGGTTGTAATAGGTATATTGAAGTAGTCAAGATGATAAGCAATTGAATGTTTCCATTGAGAATGCAAAGTGAGCTTGCAACAACACGAAAAACATTGATAGTAGATGAGTATACTCTTTGACATCTTAGGTATGGGTATTTGAGCTTTGGAAGATTGAACCTTATTCACAAGAATCACATGTGAAAGGGATGCCCCTTGTAGAATAACCAAACAAAGTGTGTGAAGGATGCATATTGGGGAAACAATATAGGAGTGCATTTCCCATGGGTAAAGTATGGAGAGCTAGATCCCCTTTTGAGCTGAGACATTTAGACCTGTGTGGTCTAATGAATACTCCCTCCTTATCTAAGAATATCTATTTCTTGACATTCATAAATGATTACAACCAAAAGATATGTGTGTACTTTTTGAATAACAAATAAGAAGGATTTGAGACCTTCAAGTAATTCAAGGTCATGATAGAGAAACAAAGTGGCCATTACATCAAGATTTTGAGAATAGATAGAGGGGGATAGTATATCTCCAATGAGTTCATGAATTTTTATAAGGATCATGGCATAAATAAGCAATTTAAAGCAAGGTATATATTGTAGAAAAATGGTGTGAGCAAGAGGAAGAATATGACCATCTAAGAGATGATAAACATGCTAAAGGCAAAGGGTTTACCTAATGATTTTTAGGTTGAGGCTATAGAAACAACCATGTAATCATTGAATATATGTCTAAAAAAGAGTGTTAGGGATGTGATCCCTCAAGAAGGATGGATCAAATACAAGCCAAGTGTAGAACACCTTAGAGTGTTTGGTTGTGTAGCATACACACACGTGACTAAGTAAAGAAAGATAAAATAAGATGAAAAAGGTGAGAAATACATATTCATAGGGTATAATGACGAATCAAAGGGTTATCATTTGTACAATCCCATCACCAAAGAACTCATAATCAATCAGGATGTTCAATTCATTGAGAATGAAGCTTGAGAAGAGAGACATGATGAAGAACATATAGAAACAAGGGCTAGTGGACCCTTTATTGAATTTGAAATAGTAAGTGGTACAACCACTAATGCACCAAGTTGGGCCCCTATTTCCTATAGGGCTAATTCATCTAATGACAACCATGATGAAGGTCAAGGAGTTGTTCAAGAGTCAACATCCTCCTCCTCTAACTCAAATCAATGCCAAGTAAGGACAAGGACCTTGTAAGAAGTCTATGAGCAGTCAAGGTATGAAGAAAATCAAGATGAAACTATGAATTATGCTATTTTTATCAATTGATCCTATCTACTTGTTGACATAGTGGATTGCACCTAGGGCAGGAGGCCGAGCTCTTGCCTTTCCACATGAAACAATGGAAACTCCCCTCTCACCTGTGGGACCAACAAAGCTAGAGAGGAGAGTCTCTAGATAAGGGCTAGCTCCCTCTGATGTATCTTTTAGGCCTTGGTTTCTCCTACTGTTAAAAAATAAAATGAAAAAAGAGGGGGATGAAAACGGAGAGAGAGATGCTGAAAATAGAACCTAAGCCTAAAAATGAAGAGGTGATACCCCAGAAAAGTTGACCCACCCAACTTGAATATACACTTTTCACCAAAAAGAAGGGCCCATACACTTCATATGAAGTGGGAAACTCTTCTACAATAGTTAGCTAGGGGCTCATGGAAGTGCAGGGAGGAAGAAACTACCAGAGGTGTCCTCAGACACACTTATGGCAGCCTATTGACAGGCACCTACATTCCCTTGTAGACACTTCTGGAAGACCTGCAGAAAGGAGACTTCACAATGCACTGGACATGTTGTGATCAGTCTATGAAAATCATGAAAGACAATGAATTAACACAAAAGAAGAAAATAGACATATACTTTAAAGTGCAAGTCCAAATAGAGGTAAAAAAGCTAAGTCCTGATTCAAGGTAAAATCTGGTAGCTCTGCCTTACAAGCCCAAGAGATTTTTGGGCAGAGTTTTGCCTTAAGGCTAAGAGAGTCGATCCTTCTCAAATGAGAATTTTTTACAATATATAGAGGAAGAGAAGAGGCCTTTTGGCACCCTTTTTGAAAATGACCCATGTGCGTTCTGATCATTGGGAAGAGCAAGCTGCTCAAAGGTAATGTTGTGTCGGCCCCTTGCTTCAAGGTGAAGTTATGGGCCACATCATTTGTCTATAAAAGACTACTCCTTTAAGGCATTTCATGGCTTGCCTACTCATTAATGCAAAATGAAGAAAATGGGTCCAATCATTAGCCATATGCACCTCCCAATGATCAATTTGCACACATTGTATCACCTGATGGAGTAATTCTATGAGTTGACACCTTCTTCACCACTTGGATGCATTGTCTATTTTTGCACTTGGTCATTCTTCTGGCTTCTCTTGGTGGGTCACTACATTCCTTGGGCTCTTCTCTACTTGCCTTGGCCACTTTCCATTGATTTTCAAATAAGTGACACATGGCACGTTCCATTGCGAAATGGGCAGGACACGTGGCAGCATCCACTTGACTCATAGAAGCTTTAGGCACCCTTTGAAGGTCCTACAAAAGAGGACATGTGTCAGCTTATACCTTCTTTAGAAATTCTTGTGGGGCCCACTATAGTTCTTGTGGGATGAAAGAGAGAGACCACAGAGGCTAACACTTGTGGCACGTTTTGCTGCTCCTAAAAAAGCATGTCAAAGCCTTTCATGGTTGCCACTTGGTACCTTCCACGCTCTAGCTTTCAAGGTGTAAAATTAACATTCATGATCCCGTCATAGTTTGAAAACCAATGGCTAGTCTATTTTTTTAAAGTTGATGGCTTTTGGGACGTCATCGTCCTTGGCAAATTCCTTCAGGCCTTTTCTTGTTTCGGCTTTTCTTCTTCGTGGGATTTTCCTTCTGACAATTTTCCCATGGACAAAAAGTCTGTGAGAATTGTCTCAGTCTTTGTTATTCCTTTAGATTCTTTGGCTGCAGCTTCCCTGAATTCCTTCAGACTTTTTGTCTGAAAGAATTCCTTTGGACAAAAAGTCTGAAGGAATTCAAAGCCTTTAGTCTTTTTCGCATCCTTGGAAATCCTTCAGCTACCTTTGAAGTGCTCCCTACCCTCTGCAAGGGCTTTTGGACTCAAAACTACCCTCTACAAGGGCACTTTCCCTTTCAGCTTTAGGATGCTCACTTGAACCAAACCGTTGAACCGATCGATTGAACCAAAAATGGTTCAATGGTCCAACGGTTCAATGGTTCAACAGTGTGCGCCACTCATTCATTGAACTGATCCTTTGAACCTACTGCTTGAACCAAGTGTTTGAACCATTCCTTTGAACCAGATGCTTGAAGCCAAAAAGGTTCAATGGTTCAATGGTTCACGCCATTTGTTGAACTTTTTTGATTAAAACCAAGCCCCTTTGAACCTTCTACGATGAACCAAGTGATTGAGCTAAGTGATAAATTGAGACAGTGAACTAAGGCGTTGAACCAAATGATGAACTCTTTGATTGAACCAAAAGCCGATGAACTGAAGCATTAAACTGGTTCAATGGTTCAAAGGTGTCTCACTTTCCTTATGAATTTCTTCAGACAAGAGTCTGAAGAAGCTTTGTAAAACCTTTGGGCTCTTTGAACTAGTTCTTCATCTGTCGAAAGACTACACTTGAAGAGTCTGTATAAATTCTGTAGAGTTCGTAGAAATTGCAAGACTCGTACAAAATCAAAAGTATTGGCTCATAACATCATAAAAAAGAAGGGGGACTGATTTTTGGCCTATTGGGCAAAAAATGGTCAACAAATTGGCAACTCCCAGGAGAAGCATGCCTGCTATGCTTAGAGACCAGTTGCCTTGTATTCCATTAGGCACGAAATCAGATGCAGCTATGAAAGATTTAGCCACTGCCTTGAGGGATCCCAGAATCAAACATGAAGCTTTTTACCCCAGACAAAAGGGAAAACACACACAAGACTAAAAACACTACTTGTGCAAACTGCACTTAGGGAAAGCAGGAAAAGAAACTGAAAGCAAACTACTATATACAACTAACCAAAAAAAAATTCCTCCCTTCTGGATCAAAGGGAAAACTTCTTAAGTCCCCTTCCTGGCAAGAAGACTTATGGTTCCAGACAAGTGGCTAAATGAAAAGGAGACTTGGTGACCTGCTCCTCTTGCATACCACCTGGGTTGGCTTGTATTTGAGTGGATAAAATTAAAACATGCTTCCAACATACATGTATTCCTTTTGTTCTTGGAAGCTTGTTGAATGCTGGTCCTTCTTGCTAGTGCATTTCACCAAGAAATCTGTGGCTGCTGGCTCATCACCATAAGCCCTTTGTTTTGTATGATCCCTCTACAATGCATCATGGTCTGACTCATCTCCTGCTCCCTCAAGGTCTTCTTGAAGAAGGATGATTGTGGTGATGTCTGAAATGGAATCACAAATTGATTGCTCATCCCAAAGAACATCACCTCTTTGTTCAAAGCTTTCTTCTTCAAGGCTTCTCTCTAGCCTCTCCTTTTCCTCCTCAAAGGTCCAGATCTCTAGATCTTCAAAGATATTCTCCTCCAACTCTAGCTCATCAGCGTAGGTGTTCTTTATAGTAGGTTTAGGGAAGTGGTTTGCTGAATAAGGATGGGTCCTCTCAAACCTCAGTTGCTTTGCTAAGTTCAAAGGCCATTCAATGAATTCAAAAGAGACACCTTAGCAGTAGACCATGTGGTGATTTTAGGCATAGGTTAGACTGGTCTTATTGGACCAAGATACTATTTATTAATGGCACTAGAACTACTTAACCAGTTGATTTGACTTAGAGTTGCCATTGGTGTTGGTAGAAAAGCCTCCAAAAGTTGGTTGGTTGAAGAACACACCAAAAAAATTTCAACTCTTTGGACACAACTTGTCCTAGTTGGTCCCACTGGGCGTGCCAAAAACTGTTGACATAGTGGATTGCACCTGGGGCAGGAGTCCGAGCTCCTGCCTTTCCACACACAACAATGGAAAATCCCCTCTCACCTATGGGACTGGTGAAGTTGGAGGGGAGAGTCTCTAGATAAGGGCTAGCTCCCTCTGATGTATCTTTTAGGCCCTAGTTTCTCCTACTACTAACAACTAAAATGAAAAAGGGGGGGAATGAAAAGGGAGAGAGAAATGTTGAAAACAGAACTTAAGCCTAAAAATGAAGAGGTGATACACCAAAAAAGTTGACCCACCCAGCCCGAATATACACTTTTCACCAAAAAGAAGTGCCCATACACTTCATCTGAAGTGGGAAGCTCTTCTGCAATAGTCAGCTAGGGGTTTGTGGAAGTGCAGGGAGGAAGAAACTACCAGAGGCATCCTCAGACACACTTATGGCAGCCTATTGACAGGCACCTACATTCCCCTATAGACACTTCTGACAGACCTGCAGAAAGGAGACTTTACAATGCATTTGACATGTTGTGATCAGTCTGTGAAAAGCATGAAAGACAATGACTTAACACAAAAGAAGAAAACAGACATATACTTTAAAGTACAAGTCCAGACAGAGGTAAAAAAGCTAAGTCCTGATTCAAGGTAAAATTTGGCAGCTCTGCCTTACAAGCCCGAGAGATTTTTGGGTAGAGTTTTGCCTTAAGGCTAAGAGAGTGGATCCTTCTCAAATGAGAATTTTTTACAATATATAGAGGAAGAGAAGAGGCCTTTTGGCACCCTTTTTTCAAATGACCCATGTGCGTTTCGATCATTGGGAAGAGCAAGCCGCTTAAAGGTAATGCTGTGTCGGCCCCTTGCTTCAAGGTGAAATTATGGGCCACACCATTTTTCTGCAAAAGACTGCTCCTTTAAGGCATTTCATGGCTTGCCTACTCATTAATGCAAAATGAAGAAAATGGGTCCAATCATTAGCTATTTGCGCCTCCCAATGATCAATTTTCACATGCTGTATCACTTGCTAGAGTAACTCTCTGAGTTGACACCTTTTTTGCCACTTGGATGCTTTGTCTATTTTTGCACTTGGTCTTTCTTCTGGCTTCTCTTGGTAGGTCGCTGCATTCCTTGGGCTCTTCTCTACTTGCCTTGGCTACTTTTCATTGATTTTCAAATAAGTGACATGTGGCACGTTCTGTTTTGAAATGGGTAGGACACGTGGCAGCATCCACTTGACTCATAGAAGCTTTAGGCACCCTTTGAAGGTCCTGCAGAAGAGGACATGTGTCAGGTTTTGCCTTCTTCAACAATTCCCCTAGGGCCCACCATAGTTCTTGCAAGATGAAAGAGAGAGACCATGGAGGCTGACACTTTTAGCTTCTGTCAAGCCTTGCAGGGGACACGTGGCACGTTCTACTGCTCCTAAAAAGGCATGTCAAAGCCTTCCACAGTTGCCACTTGGTGCCTTCCATGCTCTAGCTTTCCAGGTGTGAAATTAATGTTCACAAGCCTGTCATAGTTTGAAAACCAATGGCTAGTCTATTTTTTAAAAGTTGGCAGCTTCCAGGACGTCACCATCCTTGGCAAATTCCTTCGGTCTTTTCTTGTTTCAGATTTTATGCTTCGTGGGATTTTCCTTCAGACAATTTTCCTGCAGATAAAAATTCTACGAGAATTGTCTCAGTCTTTATTATTCATTCAAATTCTTTGGCTGCAGCTTCCCTGAATTCCTTTAGACTTTTTGTCCAAAGGAATTCCTTCAAACAAAAAGTTTGAAGGAATTCAAAGCCTTAAGTCTTTTTCACATCCTTGGAAATCCTTCAGCTACCTTTGAAGTGCTCCCTGCCCTCTGCAAGGGCTTTTGGACTCAAAACTACCCTCTACAAGGGCACTTGCCCTTTCGGCTTTAGGACGCTCACTTGAACCAAGCCGTTGAACTGATCGATTGAACCAAAAATGGTTTAACGGTCCAACGGTTCAATGGTTCAACACTACGCACCATTCATTCATTGAACTGAGCCTTTGAACCTACCACTTGAAGCAAGTGTTTGAACTATTCCTTTGAACCAACCGATTGAACCCAAAAAGGTTCAATGGTTCAATGATTCAATGGTTCATGCCATTTGTTGATCTTTGTTGATTAAAACCAAGTCCCTTTTAACCTTCCGCAATGAACCAAGGTGTTGAACGAAGTGATGAACCGAGACATTGAACCAAGGCGTTGAACCAAACGATGAACTCCTTGATTGAACCAAAAGCCGATGAACCGATGGAGTGAACTAAGTGTGAACCAAAGCCTTGAACCAAGTCATTGAACTGAAGCATTGAATCGGTTCAATGGTTCAACGGTTCAAAGGTGCCTCACTTTCCTTATGAATTTCTTCAAATAAGAGTCTGAAGAAGCTTTGTAAAACCTTTGGGATCTTTGAACTGGTTCTTCATCTACCAAAAGACTACACCTGCAGAGTCCATATAAATTCTGTAGAGTCCATAGAAATTGCAAGACTCGTGTAAAATCAAAAGTACTGGCTTAGAACAACATAAAAAAGAAGGGGAACCGATTTTTGGCCTGTTGGGCAAAAAATGGTCAACACTACTTTAAATAAGTAGTAAAGGACAACAAGTGGTGTGAGGCAATGGATGAAGAGATGTACGTCATACAGAAAAATGAGACTTGGGAGTTCGTTGACCTACCAAAAGGAAAAGTGGTCATAGGAATTAAGTGGGTATACAAGATAAAAACTACTCTTGAAGGCAATATAAAGAGAAATAAGGAAAGACTAGTTATGAAGGGCTATAAGCAAAGTCCTAGATGTGACTATAATGAAACATTTGCACCTATAACAAGGCTAGAAATTATAAGGACAATCATAGTCATTGCTACCCAACACAAGTGGAAGGCGCATCAAATGGATGTGAAGTTAGTATTTTTGAATGAAGTCCTAGAAGAAGAGGTCTATGTGCAAAAATTAACTAGATATGAGATTCTCAATAATGAGAACAAAGTGTATAGGTTAAAAAATGCATTGCATGGGCTCAAACAAGCCCCAAGAGCATGGTACAACTATATAGACTCATACTTGTTGAGCAACAACTTTAACAAAAGTGCAAGTGAGCCCACACTATACATCAAAGCATGAAAGGAAGGTATTTTGATTGTTGTCTTATATGTGGATGATCTAATATTCACTGGTAATGGAAATCAATCCATTGAAGAATTCAAAATAGTTCTAAAAATTGAATTTGAGATGATTGATTTGAGGTTTTTGAAGTATTTTCTTGGAATAGAGGTCAAGGAAATGGATAAAGGCATATTCATATGCCAAACTAATTATGAAAATGAGATTTTGAAAGGGTTCAAGATGATGGACAACAAGCTTATATTCACACCAGTCGAGATAAGTCTTAAGTTGTGCAAAGATAATTACAACAACAATGTAGAGCCCAAACGCTAGAAGAGCCTAGTGGAAAGCCTAATGTATTTGATTGCAAATAGGTCAAACATCATGTATGCAGTCAGCCCCATATCAAGATTTATAGAGATGCCAAACAAGACATTACCAATCAGACAATAAGATATTGAGGTATGTGAATAGAACAAGGGAGTATAAAATTTTGTATGCAGCAACAGATGAGTTTCAACTTGTTGGGCACACAGATATTGCTTGGGCAGGTAGCCTTGATGATTGAAAGAGCACTTTGAGGTATGTGTTTCATCTTATGTTAGCAGTCATATCTTAGAGTTTAAAGAAATAATTGATAGTGTCACTCTCTACAACAAAATAGAGTATATAGCAACCAATGCAGCAGCATGTCAGGCTATATGGTTGAGAAGGATACTTTATGATTTGCATGAAAAGTAGCAAGGAGATTATATGATTTATTGTGATAACGTAACATCCATAGCATTGTCAAAGAAACTTATGTTTCATGGTAGGATCAAGCATATTGCAATCAAGTATCACTTCATTCGAGAATTAGTTGAAAATCATGTCATAAAACTTAGTTTATGTAAGTCTGATCAACAATTAGATGATATTTTTACTAAACCATTGTCTAAAGACACTTTCATGCACTTAAGAGGAAGGTTAGGGGTCATAAACATAGTAAAATTAGGATTACAAAGTGTTATGGTAGTTCTAGAATCTTACAACAAAGCTACAGACTCAAACAACATAGCTCTAGACTCCTACAATAGAGTTACGGATTTTGACAGGGTAGCTATAGATTTTATTAGTGCAGCTATGAATTTCAGTAGGCCTACTACAGATTACAGTCCAACTATGGATTTTGTCAGTCCAGCTACAAATTTCGTCAGGGTAGCTATGGATTACAACAGAGCTATGGATTTCAGCAGGCCAACTATGGATTACAGTCCAACTATAAATTTTGATAGAGTAGCTATGGATTTTAGCAGGCCAATTACGGATTTCAAGAGGCCAGCGTCAGACACTATCAACAGAGCTACAAACTTTAGTAATGAAGCTTCAAACATGCATAAAAAAAATGCAGAAGTATTTAGAAAGCTAAAGAGAAGTTATAAGGAGGTTTTGGAGACTAAAAAAAGTCTAGCTGAGTAGTAGAAAGGTCAGAAATAAGGGAAATTGTTAAAATATTATTTTTGATTTCCTACCTAAGTGCCCAGCCAGCTCTAGAACATGTCAGCGGCAAGGATTAAATGTAGCCGCTTAAAATTTGAAATCTAGAGCCATTTTAGCTTCTTGGAGGGAAGTTTTGTGGTAGGTGAGACAACTGTATACAATAATCAATAAAAGACAAAACAGAAGAATGTGAGCAGCAAAAAATATATATATGAAGCAGCAGAAAAGAAAAAGTGCAACAAAGAGAATTTAGCTGCAGCAGCAGCCTATAGGAAGCGAGAGAAAGGGGAATATAAGCCTGGAGAGTATAGTGGAATAGCAGCATTCTGTAAAAAGACAGATTAATAGTTAAGGGAAGTAGAAAAGAAGTAAAAGAGAATATATTTGCTGACAGCAAACTGAAAAAAATAAGGAAAGTGTTTTTTTTAAAGTTATTTGTATAATTTCTATACAGTTGTATGTTTGTAGAAGGAGTTTCTCAAGTGTGTATATTATTTATATATATATATAATTGCTTCATCCTCTATCCTTCCTTGTTTCATATTTCATATTTTGTTTTTTATTACCTTCTGCCCACCTAAACCTGCATATATTTTTGGTAAAATTCTTCCTACAACAACCATTAGAGCTGTAAGCATTTCTACTAGTTGGAATCACTCATATTAAATGATGGCAATCCACCCCACAAAATATCGTCGCGGCTATAGCTTTCTTCAATCGGGAATTGTGATTGTTGTTCTACCAACCGCATCTTCTTCCCACTGTTTTCTTTGGCGGAATATTCTACGCTAGCATTTTCGTCCAAAGAGCTGATAACTCCCGTGTCATGGGCATAGACTGAACTGATGCAGGATCCCACAGAATCCGCTTCAGGACTCCCTCCAGAAAACCTAGCCCATATATTCTCTAGGAGCTCGTCTTTGAAGTGACATGAAACTGATTGCTGTTGTGGTATGCTTAGTAAACTTACACCTCTAAAATCTATGCTTATGCCTCCCATCATTATCTCTGTACGTATGTTGTTGACCTTATTTTGATTGTAACCTAACACATTAGAGCTTTGAAAGGGCTAAATATACACACAATTCACAACAGGTTTCCAAATAAATGAAGTTTTCTATGCAAGAGATCTGAAGGAGACACGGAAATAGCTAATGCCAGGAAAACTCATTGCTTGCAGAGCAAATAACATGCTATATTTTATTTTTTTCTGGTAGTGATGTGGACAAATTCTAACCGCAGTAGTCCTAAGAACTTATAACCATTAAATATATATCTGAAGTCGTAGAAACTGTTGTTTATTCTGAGAATAGGTTAGAATTGATTGCTAATCAGTATTTTCAGATGGCATGGACAACAGCGGTTGGCCGCAAAGTTACTTATGGACAACCGTGGATGGCTACAAAGTCAAGGTCTGGCCACAAAATAAAATTTAATCTCTACGCCACAGAGACTATACACATTGTAAAATCCAAACCGCTTTTCTTGCTGACTTTATTGCAACAAAATGCCAGTTGGCCCGATTACAGGTTGAGAAATATTTTTTACAGAAAGATCACGACCCGATTAAATGATGGCGAGTGGAAGATGATAAGAACAAAGCCATCAAATTAAAATATATCGATAACTTGAGTAACGGGTATGTGTGTTTACATGTACATATGGGCTTGTCCCTTTAAATACTTTTTCATGTGCCCTCGTTTCAGACGCAATATGTAAACCCGTTACAGGCACACAATGAAATAGTTTCCGTGCAGATTCCCGAGGATATCGTTCTCAAAAGATTATTCTGCGAATTACTAAATAAAATAAATTATTGCTACACATTATAATGCTTTCAACCATTGTGTGTTTCTCTAATGACATTGTAAACACAAAACTTGTAACATTTTAGTTTGCTTGCAGACTTTTGAATTATTGGGGCATTTTTGGGTTGCCTTCGTGTCTCCTCTTTTTTTTCTTCTTCTTTTTTTCTTTTTTCTTTTTTGGTTTTTATTATAGAAGGTTACAATAATAAGGTGGCCAATAGAAAATTTATAACTTATTTTTAATGTAAATAAAATAAAATTGGTTCACATAAATAATTAAGTTAGATAAGATATGACAATGAGAAATCAAAGCAATTTAAAATAATAATAAATTAAATTATAAATAACTAGGTACAAGGTGTTGCTTTAGAACAAAGAGGCGATAAATTATCTTCGGGAGGCTGGGTATTTTAAAAAGAAGACTTAGTAGAAAGAGGATCAAATATCACCCAACCATTTTGAATAGGATCTAGTTGAGACAAATAAATAGTAAGGCCCTAAGTAGGAGGTATTGAATAACACTACCCATCAAACCACTTATTTGTACATGTGAGCTTTGATGGGATGGGAAAAAAGTAGACTTCCCATTATGTGGTGGCAAAATCTACCCCTCTCAATGAGGAGTGGAGAATAAATGTTAACTGTGTGACTGACTTCACCAATGACAGGGTGCTAGGGGAGGAGATCTGTGTTTTGGATGGTCTGAGGGAACATGAATCATAGTATAAGAAGCACTCCTGCAATGATTGAGAACCCTGTAGGTGTTGGAATTCAAGAGCTACCATATCTCCTTAAGCTTCTACCTACACAAAATCTAAAGAGATTATAGTCACCTTGTAATTAACAGAAAAGAGAAAAGATGCTTCTTATTTATTAAATATAGATGAACTAGCTTTCCATGATTGAAATAATATGATATCCCTAAAGAAATTCCATATAAAATCTATATATGCTGACCACTAAGCATTATTCCCAAAGAAGACCACACACCAAGAGAATGTTTTTTGGGTGGAAGGGCTAAAAGAAGTTATGGATCCAATTCCATGAAAATTTGTTTTGGGGCAAGACCAAAAGAGACGTTTGAAGAAATTTGATCTAGAACAAGTAGGACACATTGGTTGAACAATCCCAATATAAATAAGGCACTCCTCGATGGAAGTACCTTGATAAATTAGACACCAAAGAAAGTAAGTGAGCTTGGATTCAAGTTTAACATTCTAAATTTTGTTAATTCTGACAATCTAGATCCTAAATGAGAAGGCCAAATTCTAACCTTTGTTTGACTTGTCAAAAGATAGAGAGAGCAAGCTCATGATTTGATAGAGGAGACCTAGAGAGTAATACTTAGAATTAGTATCATAGTTCCATCTCCCATCTTTCCATAGAGCATGTGGAGACTGCAAACCCATCTCATGCAACATGACATCAAGCATCATCTATTGCATCATCTATTAGATGCACACAATTGATTAAATTATATTTATCCTTTAGCAAAGGCCAAGGATCCCAATCATGGTAATAAATCATATATTTAACCTTGTAAATACCTTTTTTGACTAGCCAAAATCCTTTTATACTTGACAATTTTTCTAAGAGAATATTTAAGTTGGTCATAACAAGATATTACCAAATATTGTGATCATTGAAAGACAAAAAATCTAAAAACCATCACCCACCCATTTTAGATAGAGTTTAGTAGATTCAAAAGCCTACCAAATATTTATAGGATTAAAATATCCCTCAATCATGATGGGGGCACTAGTAACAATTAAGGTGTGAAACCCAACAATTTAGTAATGAACTTTACTAGAAGATGAGCAAGACGTAATATAAGGACACATAATAATTTTTTATACTTCATTACCTTTAATAATTCAGACCACTGATTTATAAAATAGAGAAATAATTTTGCTATAAATGCCAACAATGCCCATACCACCTTTATTATGATTAAGACAAAAAATATCCCAATATACTGTATGATACCCTCGAGTTTGCTTAACATTGGTCCATTTCAAATTATGACCCAAGGCTTTGCAAAAAATATTGAGGATGTTCATTACCTCTTTAATATTAGCTTTTTATTCATCGAGTGTGAGCAATGTATCATCTAAAAAGTGACCATTGATATGCTGATTAGGAATAATAATGCCCTTGATGAGCCCTTGCTCCACCATATGATCAAGAATATGTCTAAATGCCTCAATGGATAAAACATAAAAAGTTGGTGCCAATTGAAAAACCTATCTAGTGGAATGAAATAGACCAAAGTTATATGAGTTCAACCCACTAATAGTGAGGCACTTTGAATTTTTTGAAAACAAAGTCTGAACTTTTAATATAAAAAATTGGCCAAAACCTAAGGCTTAAAGCATGGCCAAATGAAAAAACCAGTCAATCCTATCATATGACTTCTTAAATTCTAGTTTGATGAATATGTCATGCTAATGAGAAGTCTACACCCATTCTATTTTTCCCAAACAACAATGAGTTTATCTAGAATGTATCCATTTTTAATGAATCTAGTCTTCTCTTGTCTAATAATGGTAGGTATTATGACATAGAGATGGATCACAAGGGCTTTGACAAGTATTTTATAAGACACATTGAGGAGGTTATTGGGATGCAAAATGGTAATGATCTATGGGTCATCCACCTTGGGAATGAACTTGATATTGACATTGTTAATTAGAATACCAAAAAATTTGTTTTACAGGGCTTATTTATAAACTTGTAATAGGTTAAGTCCAACAAAATGTTAGGTAGCCTTGTAAAAATCATAAGGGAAACCATTAATACCCTAGGTTTTGTCCTTGGCCATACATTGCATTAAATGAAGAATGTCCTCAAGAGTCAAAAGGGAATCACAAATCTTTGATTAAAATTAGTAAGTTTGTAAGGAACTAAATCTATAAAAATTTCAAGTGCATGCACCCTTTCTTCCATCCCTTATTGGGCTTAAAACCCTAGTTTTTAGTGGTTGATAAAAGTTAAGGAGATTTAAGGATATTCAGTAAGACACTACTAAACAAGCTTAATAGCTTTGATATTCTCACACACCTACTTGTCTCAGAGGGATTTGAAAATTTATTTTGAGGCCTAGTCCCTAAATTGGAGCCTATGTATTTGAGCCCCTTTACTTGTGTGGCTATCTATAGATTTTATTGTATGCTTCGGAGATGATTCCATATATTTAAATTTCATATCAAAGGGACCATGTTCAATAAAAGAAGATATTCTTTAGTATCCTTGAGCACAACACCATCAGCCTACATCTAGACTCATGAAACTTAGTTGCCATAGTGGTGAAAGAAGGTAGCTGTGTGTGTGTGTGATCAACTCATTCCACTATTCGATCTAGCTAGTATAAAAAGGAATACATGAAATAATGTTACAGACTTTGGTGATGATATAGATGTTTCCCTCATGGAAAAGAAGGAATCTATTCATTAAAAAATAATTATGTGGCACCTTAAAATGACCACCATTCCAATCCACTTTGCAAGTGATGGGGCTATGGTCTAAAAGAATAATTTATATATGGATGGTGATAGATTTCCCATCAGAAGGAGAAAAATGGATCATGTGATTCTTAAAAATCATGAAATGGTTCAAATGCTTGAGGATCATATCAACCTCGACATAACACTTGGAATAATTAAACCAAGGTGAAAAATTTAATGCACACCGCCGAAGGAGTGGGTCCACGAAACCCAAATAGTTTTAGAATTTAAACCAAGCTTCATGTTCTTCCATACACCATCACATTGAAAGGGCACCAAATTTTTCATTGAGCCTATTAATCATATTAAAATCAACACTAATCAACTAGGTGAACAAAGGCATATTGTTAGTAAGCCATTGCCATAACATCAATCTATTAGGTCCATTACTTGGAGTTTAAATGTTGAGATCCCCTAGGGAATGACCAGTAGTTTTAAACAAAATCCAAATAATGTGATATGATGGATATCAACTTGAGGAAACAACCAAGGGGAGACTTTATTGAAAATGGAAATATTAGTGCTACCATGTACATATTCATGTGACATATAAATGTGAGATGCATTAGGAGAAATACATTTTAGAGTAGTATGTAGAAGAAACCTTGAAATCTTAGCTTACAAAAAAAAAAAAAAAAAAACCCAACTATTGACAGGTAGTACAGATAAAATTTATGAGACGACTCTATGAGACCTTCAACATTCCATGATATTAAATTCATTGCATGGATTTTTACATGAGTAGTTCTCCTAGACCATACTTTTAAGACCAAGATATCCATTTTTGTAGAATAAAATCCCCCCCGACCCCCATAATCCCAAAATATTAAAAAAGGTCCCTTGTTGAGCCCATTGAAAACATCATCTTGTTCACAAGCCCTAGGTCTGATCCTCATAAGTGAATGCCATAAACAAGGTTGTAGTCTTCAATATTTATGAAACTCTAATAAATCTACCTTGTTTCTATTTATATATATTTTATGGATTATAGTTTAAAGGGCCAGTCCCATCGAGCTTCTAAAAGGTTATTATATGTAGTTTATTTTTGGGTAATATTATTTTTATTTCATAAATAAGTCAAAGTCCTAGATTCAACATCCCAGAGTCTAGTTGGAACCCTCCCAGAGGCTATTTTTAATAGGTAAGCAACATTCCTTTGTGAAACACTTTTTAATGACTTATTACTTTTTTACATTTTATAGCTTTCATAGTTGTCAAAGAAAGGTATGGTATGGGAAACTTCATCCAATCAAGATGTGCCACATGTAATTTTATACACCTGAGAGGTAAATAGTAGCAATCAACTCCAAGAATTATCAGTGAAAAACTCTATCTTGGAGACTTAATCCAATTGGGATGTGTCATGTGTATTTATGTACACCTTAGAGGTAGAGAGTAATACACATCTACTAGAGTTGTCATAGAAAGGTATAGTCTAGGATACATCATCCAATCAAGATGTGCCATGTGTACTTTCATATACTCAAGAGGTAGAGAACATAAGGAAGCTCCAAAAGTCATTAGAGAAAGGTAAAATCTAGGAGACTTCATCGAATCAAGGATCTCCACATGTACTTTTATACACCCATAGGATTGTACACCTATAAATTTATCATTGTGCCAAATCAATATATTCACCCCTTAATACCACTATAATTTTAATGACACTTATCTAATTATAAATGCATCATGGGTTATATGAGGCCAAATCTGGGTATGTACCTATTACACACTCTATATTTATTAGCCAATTTTGGCAGGTCAATATTCAACACCTTAATGGATCCCATTGCCACTAGTTTATCTAATTAAGGCATGTTTCACAAAATCAAATCTAAGAAAAAATAAAAAATTGTAATTCAAAATCAAGCCACCAATTCAATTATCAACTTGCATGTCGTAATCCCTTAGCACCATTATTGAAGAGATATTTTAGATTCCTATAAGGTCCCATTTGAATTGAGTTCACAGTTATTTAATCTTTGTAACCTAAATTGATAAGAACCCTTTGCTTGAGTATCCTCTAGAGCTCTTGAGATGCATATTTGAATAAATCTCATGCACAAGAAATCATGTTATAGGAGAACTATGAAGATTTTGGGGAGTTGAGAAAGTAAATATGGTGACTTCTACCTCCAACCCTAAACCAAATCAAGAGTTTAAAAATGACACATTTCTCTAGGGGATCACATGATATAATCACTACAATGAAAATTTTAAATTAATTTAAGACATCTGGTTATCTAACAAATATGATGATCTTGAGGATGATGAATTCAAATTTTCTAGTGAGCTCATTTCACCCAAGAAGTTGGGCCTCAACAAATTTGATACCAGTCCTAAGGTTTTCCCCATTAGATATATTTTTTCTAACATACTGGGGACTTCCAAATGCACCACTAATATCATTCATTCACCTAAAAATAACCTTTGAATTGCAGACATCTTTGAGACCATGTTTAATTGATAATATAATATCCCAAAGTATGACATTTCCTATGACAAGGAGGTTAATGCTCTTTGGATGAAGACACATAAAATATATGAAAATATAAAGGAATGGGATAAAGACACTAACCACTGAGTCAACAAGGAATATGTTGACTCCTACACCATCAATAATTTCATATAATGGGTTTGATTTGGCATGTTGTTTCTCAAACATTTATATGGGGAAAATGATATTATTCATGTGAATAAGTATTGGGTCCTTTTTTTCAACATCATCCTCAAAGATAAATAGGTTCTAACTCTTGGGTAAATAACCACCTTCAACCCATCTCATCAAGGGCCTATGGTTCATGCTAGGGTAAATGTCTACATTATGGCTTATTTCATCAATGTTACATATGCCACAATTGATTTCATAAGTAGTGTGTTTCTTTAGTGGAAACATTCAAGTTCACCTATTAATATGGTATTCTCTAAATTATATATTTACCATTTTAGGCATCACATCGATGACATATATGACCATTTATGTCCTTTAGTGCACCTATGATCAATGACAAGCTCAGGTTGAGAATATTGGAAGAGATGAAGGCATCCATCCTAGCCATAGGCACTTATTAGTACTATCAAAACCATATGGTCAACAAGGTATAAGTCATATGGGGATCTCTCTTCAAGATTCACTACATTTTCTTGTACCAGCTGATAGAGTAGGATACTAATTATCAACTTATCAATGACATAGTTGGTATCTACCTTAGTAGGAGACATAAATCCTATCCCCCACTCCCTATCATCATAGGGAGACATAAATATAAGACCTTGGATACCATTAAAATCATGTATACACAAAGGTACTCATTTAATCCCCTTTGTGATAACTATAGGTAGTGGTATCCTCATGGTAGGGTGAAGGCTCATTCAAAGAATTACTAGGCCAAGATGAATAGCAATTACCATAATGAGATCTAACCAAATGATGCATGACATATTAACCCTACCAATTATGTTGAGGTGATTTTTTAGATTGAAATAACATGACTCAACATAAAGTGGTAGGAATATCCTAGGCCCATTTTAGAGGAGAGGTCGAGCCATCAAAAACCTTCTCTTGAATTCTTATTGATTGGTAAGAGGCACTCCCAATTGATCCTACAAGGGGTCCCCACAAAAATCAATCTATTAGATTCCACATCAACTTCACCTATAGGGACCTGCCAAGTAAGCCAACCTCATTCTCCTTTACCCCTCATTCTTATAGTGGTTCATATTCTTATCATAGTTCCCATAGTTCTCAAGTTCTAACATACCCAAAGCCTTCATTTCCCACCTCATGCATGTCTAGGTAGAAAATTGAAGTCCATCTTAGTTTTTCAATCTAGGCTCAACATTCCCCTATGGTTTCATATACAATTACTTGTGAGTTTTCCCCTATTTTCCTTAGTTATCCACCACCTAGTGTATTTGGTTTTCATCTCCCATCCAGTTTCTACTCCACTGTACCCAAGCTAAACTTAGCCCATTCCTTCAACTGTACCCAAGCTAAACACTATGATTGGTATGATCATTAATAGTTCTTGACTTCCTATCCCTATTATGAAAGTGACTCTTTCTAGTCTAGTTCCTTCCACTACTCATGATACTCATGAAATTCCTTTAATCCAAAATGTATAGGTCTCTGCTACTCCTACAACCCTCAATGATCCAATAATTTTAATTGTGACTACCATGGGAAACCTAAAAAACTTTAGGTATCAATAGGGTATACAACATGAGCATCTCTGCACCTTAGGATCCTTGTAATGTTACTCCTCCAAGTGTGGCAATTTAAAAAAACAAACCCTAACTAGAAGCTTACCAAATGCCCAAGGTTAATTTCTCCCAAGCTACCAATGCAACCTCATGCCAAACCTATAACATCATCTTGGGCCCCCCTCTGCCTCACACTTAATTAATTTGGAATTGGATTCAATAGGCCCATTTCCTCTTTTAGGTTGAACACTCAGCTCTCATGTGTCATTGGTCCTCAAGTCTATATGACTCAATACTAACTAAGATCATACTTAATCCTAGGGGAAAATCTCTTGGCCACTCCCCCATTTTCACCTATGATTCCCCATCCAAATTCCATCCCATTTCATATCCCTCATCCATTATTGACACCCCAACCAATTTTTACACCATCCACTTCATTTTTAACTTATCTTCAACAATCCTAGGACCAATACAAGGACAAGGTTGGATTAGTTCCTCATCATCTCTAAGATCATAGAGACCTGATATTTTCTACCATGAGGACCTAGACATAAATAGCTAATTTAACATGGATTCTAGGATAATTAATAGGGTAATGATTGAAAATTTCACACAAGATGGAGATGCTATTGTATGGAGGATAGAGCAAGACGTCTTCTCTCTCATGAATAAAAGTACCCTAATTAGAGAGGAGAAATTTTTAGAGGGCCTAACCTCTATATTGTGAGCCATAAACTAATAATAAAGAACTTCAAGGAGGACCTCAAGTAGAAAGTGAGGACCTTAGAGTCCTAAGTAAAGAGCTTGTTCCCAGTGGGCCTAATTGATAAGGTGGGGACTATAATTTCATAATTATTTGAATCCATGAAGAGGTGGTTGGATCTATTTCAAAGAACAACGTGCTATTCCAAAGGGCACATTAGTACTTGAACCAAATCATAATAATTGACAATAAGTACAATAATATGGCATTGATCATAAATAAGGGAATGTTCTCTAAGCTCATAATCATGTCCCTCATGGACCTCAACTTATATCAAAACATTTAATGGAGCATGAGAACCTTGCTTGAGAAATGGCTTAAGGACATTCAATTAGACATTAGGTCCTTCGATAAAAGCATAGACCAAATAATTTCTTACTTAAAGGAGCTGAGCATAATTATTCTCTTCCATTCTGATGGAACTTTGATTAGCACATATGAGTTTGGAGTCCACCTCCAACTCTTTAAAAAAGTCACAAGGAGGATGGTGCAAAGGCCAATAAGGATAGAGCCCCATCATATTATGGACTTTTTCATCTAGTCCACAACCAACATCAAACAATTAAACACATTCAAGGATTCTCTTAAAGATATTAAAGAGGAACATGCCAAATTATTGACATATGATACGGTTTTACTTGGGGAGCTAACTGTCAACATGCCCAATATTAAAAATGAAGCAAATCTCATTACACAACCACTAAAAACTCATTACGATCCTTAGTTATAATTGGGAAATGGTCACCCTCTAGGAAATAACTAATGATACTAATATTTCTCTTATGGTCTTGATTGGGAAAATGGTTATCATGTTTTTTGGGCCTCTCTCTTATGTTGTCTCTTTTGGGGCATGTCTATAAATGTTGTACCAACTTGGCCATGATGGCTTGGTGTGGGATTTCATTAAATGGGTTTCATATCTCTTCTATTTTCTATAGATATTGATTTGTGGTATTATTTTAGGGTTGATAATTTTGTAATAAAGGATACAAGGAATCAATATAGTTTCAATTTTTTCATTCTTCTAGTTTTCATTATATTCTATTATGTTTGATTTATGGATTTATTCCAATATTTATGGTGAAAATGGATAATATCAAAGTAAAATAATATGATAATATGAGTTTGTATTAAATACACATGTCTAATTAGGGTGATTTATATGCTATTTTAATTTAATTCTTGTGTTTTATCTTATTTAATACACATACACACGTGTGCGCATGCATGTACGTGCTCATGTGCACACATACACATAATATTTTATGTGTATTAGAAATAATATTATAGTTCACTTTATCTATGGAATGGAAATGTTTGAACTGAGCACATAATGTTCCCTTTGACTCCTTTGGTTGTATGGTTGAATTTTGAGTTGATGTGAAACTGAGGATATAGTGGCAAAATTGAAGTTAGGATCATACTCAATCTTAGACATTGGTGTCTCTATACTCACTTTAGGAACCTTATCTTTATTCCTTACCTTTTCCCTTTCCTTCTTTGTTTTTTTAATCAACGCTTTGAATCAAACTTCAAGTATTAATAATTTTTGGATATTAGATTATTGAGATTATGGATAATTATATCAGTAAGTGTGTTTAAGTAGTGTTGAGATTCCAATAATAGTGTAGATTTAAATGAATAATTTTAAGTAGGATAAATAGTGGATCCTATTACCTGAAACTCATGCCCTAGATTTCATTAGAAGTAATCCTAAAATGAGAGGGCAAAAACCCCATAACTCTCTCTATGACTTTAAATGCACCTAATTCAATAATTACGTTTGAGGTCCTAATAGAAGAGAAACTAGCACTAAAATGAGGTTCCATTCACTACTACTTAATACCACCAACTAACTCAAGAAAAAATTGGATCCTCATGCACATACCACTAGATCTAGGTCTAGTCCTAGATGGTTGTTAATCCTACCCTTACAGTTTCATAGGATAATTAGGTCCTACATAGGAAGATTAAGACCCTCGATAACCTCATCTATTTCATCCCCTAACTCCATTTTAAATTACCATATACTCATGGATAACCTTGCACCCATGTCTTGGTTAGTTATATCTACCCTTAATGTTTTTAGAGTTGTCCACGATCTACTGACAACCTAGAAAGATGTCATCCATAGTTCACACCCAATGGGGGCACACTTATGAAGAACATGCAAATTCATAAAAAATATCTCTCAATGTCTTAAACATTAAGATGAATATTTATATTGTAGGTTGTTCACTTTTACCTAGATGAATGCCACTTGTGATTGGTTTTTAAACATACTCAAGAACTCCATTACATGATGGGATCAATTCAATAACATGTTCCTAATCTAATTTGGATAAGTTATTGACTCCAATGTATTATACCAAAAGTTTTCTATCATAAAAATATAAGTGAATGAGCTCATCATGACATTCAATGCTATGTTCCAAAAGATATACAATCTGGGCACCATGTTGTGTAGATAAGACACCCAACTAGTTTTGGAGATGTATAAAAGTGCCTTAAACCCTTGGAATGATATGTTATTATGTAGATATTCCATTATAGTGGATTTTCCACTTGAAAAATTGAATCCATCAAGGTGGATAGGAAGGTGAACCCCTAATTCAAAATGGTGGTAGTCATCCCAACATATTGCCAAATTTTCCATCCTTTAACACTATCCTCAATGCCAATTAGAATGTACCAATGCCACATCCTATACTGATGATCAAACAACTTCCGTTAAGACATGATACACCTAACCAACACTTAGGATTCCTTGGCCCAATCAATTGTGAAGTAATATCTCAAGCTCATAGTTAAGTATTGGCCCCTACTATAAAAAATGTCTAGAGTATATCTCAAGAGTCTACCAAGAATGAATTAGATATTATACAATGAAAGGTTTAAAATATCAATGAGGACTTCTTAGGAATTTAAATCTAGGTTTAAAATAATGATGGGAGAAATACAACAAGAATTTTACCTACCAAAGATACAATTTTCCCTTTAATCACTCTAATATCCAAATAAAACCTTCACCTAATAAATTGAATGAGCTAAATATTTATGAGATGGCCAAGTACCAAATTAGTTTCTAGTGAATAACACTGACTAGTATAGAGAACTAGATTGATTTAAATTTTGTATTCCTTCAATATTATCCAAAAATATATGGAAGGATATGAGGTATTTCTTAACTATTAAAATGGCATCAACTCGTTTGATACCTATGGTACATCGAGACTTACAAGCACTATTATGGTTTCAAAAATCGTAAAGTTCCCTATTCAAAAGGATAATGAACTTGAATAAGTCACCAAAAAGGTGAATGATTTCTATTAGTACCAAATAAATAATTACATTCTTAGGATTCAGACACAACAAGAAATTCTCACTACATCCACTCCTCTGAATACTGGTGCAACATCTCTTGATCACAAGGCTAGAAATGATCCTCTACCTCCAAAGGCCTATAACCTCAAACATTTCATATAAGTAAAACTTGTTCCTATAAAAACTAACTAAAACATAGTAGAGCATATGATAAATATCAAATCAAACATCACCTTACATAAGTTGGCCCAAATCACTGAACAATGTGATATCTTCCTATATATTTGATAGAAAATATAACTCAGCTTAATAAAAAAAGTGTGCACACCAACATGATGACACACAAAAATAAGTGTTGGTCCCTTCTTTCCTCCTCAAATCCCAACTATTTGGGAGGAACTTAGTTTCTTGGTTGATTTGGGAGCTTTGGTAAATGTCATGCCTATTTTAATCTACAAAAAGTAAGGACTGACCCATATACAATTTGATAAAATAGTAGTCAAACTAGATAAATGTGAGGTGAGGGTGGTAGTAAAACTATTTAAAATACATATGTAATTGGAATCCAAACCCATAGTCGAATAGTTTGTGGATATTCAAGCGGTAGATATCCTTGAAGCATATGGGATGATACTTAGTAAGGATTTCTTAAAATCCTTAAATATGTATATGGCCATAGACTTTTCATACATGTGGTTGCTTTGGAGAGGTGTTTCCAACCATATCCATATTGATAGGGAATCTTAAATGAAACACATGATCATAAAATATAATCACATAAATGAAAAAATAACATAATATCTTCTGACATTAGAGTTTATACTCTATGTATAGAAAATACAAGGGTTAAGGCTGATGAAAATATAAAATCATCATAATTATGTTCCCTATACTTTTATGGGACATGTACAAATCATGGTTATGGGTCAATGATTCTAATAACCAACTCAAAAATAAAAAAACATTTGGTAGCCTATATGCTATAATTCCCTTATACGAAAAACCTCACTCGTAGGCCTATAATTTTCCTTAAAGCACAAGGTCAAAAGACTCAGTCTATATGGGAACTCTAATGAATTAACATTGAAACAAGTTATAAGTAGGTTTCAATGAAAGTTGTCTTACTCATGATAATATAAGCATCGAGCATGGGATCTGATAAAAATGTTTAATGCCTTTAATGTCATCCCTATTAATAGAGAAGAGAACCAAATATTTGATTACTTAGCAGCCTCTACTATGGATCTAGTTCACCTAAATTAATCAGTATTGAAATGCTTTGTCATAGTAGTCATACCATGACCCTCAGTCCCATATAATGTTGAAAATTTTCATGTTTTCAATGATGATCACTACATATTGGACTTCCTAAATATTTAAGGAGTCTTTATCACTCAAGTTATATATCAAAATGATAGATACAAAGCCCTTAATTATTATTGTGACAAGGATGGTATCATGAACTTAAGATAAAACCATATTCTAAAGGGTTTGATTTGCTCGAAAGGGTGTTTAACCTAGATAGGTCCACATGCAACCCAATAAAACCAACTTATGTAAATCAACGATCACACACAATCAACCTAGGATCAATTGACCAATCTAGATATGTTAACATTGGTCTTGATTTTAGTCCAATTAAAAATGACTAGCTCAAAAGGTTGTTTATATAATGTAAAGATGTTATTTCCTAGATGTACAAAGACCTCAAGGTATTTGACCTAAGTGTAATAACTCATAATATCCAACTTAAATATGGGAAAAAAATATTTGGGTAGAGATAATGGCTCGTGAAACTGATATTATAACCCTTTATTCATAAGGAAGTCCATAAATTGATCTCAACTAGGAT
Organism: Torreya grandis; assembly: GCA_037957365.1. NCBI lineage: Eukaryota > Viridiplantae > Streptophyta > Pinopsida > Cupressales > Taxaceae > Torreya > Torreya grandis. The sequence goes on from JARHVA010002732.1 coordinate 2,132,444, forward strand.
TATTTTCCCAAACTGTAATTGTACTTGGGTTTCCAACCTAGATCTTTTTTGTAAGAAAAATAAATAAATTAGATTATGCATTGATTTCAAGAATCTCAACCATGACTTAGACAATGAAAATTATCCCTTGCCCTACTTGGATAAGGTGATTCAAATGGTAACCTACTCTAAAATGATGTCCTTTTGATATGGATTCTCAGGGTAAAACCAGATCTTAGTGAACCAAGATTACCTAATCAAGATTAAATTCACTAAAAATTGGTGAATCTTAACCTATAAAAGGATGACATTTAAAATCATTAATGTTGGGACTAATTTCCAAAAGATATGGATTTTTCCTTTGAGGGATTCATCGTTAAATGGATAATCTAGCTATCTTTTAAAAATGCATGTCTAATCATGTTCACCACTTTTAAAAAATGTTTGAGAGATGTAAAATATATTGTATCTACTTTAATCCAAATAAAAATGTATTTGGCCTCATGGAAGGTAATTTCCTCGATCACATTATCCCAAAAAAAGTTATATATATATATATATATATATATATATATATATATATATATATATATATATATATATATATATATTGATCCTTAATAATGCAGTGCAATTTAAAAAATACCTTTTCCTAACAATAAGAAATAACATAATCATTCTTTGGAAATATTAATTTTGTATTCAAGTTTATATCTGGTTTTTTTAGGATTTTTAAACCTTTAAACACTGTTATGAAACTTAAAACTAAAGTTTAATGGACTCCTTAGCTAAAGTGTCCTTTTAGGACATCGATAATTCCATCATGAAGGCACTAGTATTAATCATCCCAAACTATGTAAATTATTTCCACCTCTATTCCTTCACTTATGAATATACTATAGTTATTATGCTTACTTATTTTTTTTTGAAGAAGAACATCCTATTGAGTATGAATTTGAAAGACACAAAATTGAAATACTCCACCCTAGATAAGAGTTCTTATGATTTAGTAATAGGTGTGAATAGATTTATCTTTTACATCTTAAAAAATAAGGTGGATGTCATTGTCCTAGACCCAACCATAAAGCACATGTTTGGACATAGTGAACTATGGGAATATAGAGACTGATGGATGGCCAAGTTACATGAATAAGAACTAGAAATTAAATCTACTAGGATAATAATAGGTTATGGTATTAGCTTATCATAGAGTTTGACCCCATGATCAATAAGAGATGGATAACTAGGACTAGTATGATTCATTCATCCACTATCTAGTTTATGGAAATCCCCCTCAAAAACTCAAAAAAATAGTGAAGAGATCTCAAGATGAAGGTAACACACTAAATTTTTAAAAAAGAGTGCTTTATGACAATAACTATGAAGGTGTATATTTTTAATATTTGTTAGAAGTAGAAGCCAAGGAATTTATGACTATATTCCATGAAAAATTGGATAGTGGAAACCATTCAAGAACAAAAAATGCTAACAAATTTGTTTGAGTTGAGTATAATTGGCCCACCATCTTTAAAGATTAACATATTCATGTCCAAACTTTTCAAGAGTGTCAAGACTTCACTAAGAGGGATATTCACATAGAAATGCCATAGTAACCCATGAGAAAAGAACCTCCATTTGCTCAATAAGGACTTGATTTTGTTGAGTTCATGAATCCTAACTCCTTAGTTGGTTACAAATCGATGCTCACTACAGCTGATTTATGTACAAGAGGGATAGAATCCATGGCAATAAGGAACAACACAACTAAGGAAGTAATAAGATTCATTGAAGAGAATGTTACCACGTGGTTTGGCATACCAATCTCATTGGTCTATGACAATGGCCCTAATTTTCAATCAGCTAAATTCATAGAGTGGGATTACAAAAGCAACATCACATTGAAGTTCTCACCAAATTACTATCCATAGGGAAATGGGCTAGTTGAGCCCACTAACAAGAATTTGATGGATGCAATCAAGAAGTGGGTCAATAAATAACCCAAAGATTGAAACTCATGACTAAAGTATGTACTTTGGGATGATCACACTAGATACAAATGAGCCCTCAAAAGTTCACCTTTCATGTTGGTATATGGTCTGGAACCTATATTCACAGTGACCCTCAAGCTACCTACGCATAGTTTCATGTAGAAATACATGGAGAATAATGAGAAAGTAAACTAAAGATTGATGGACATTGTTCAAATGGAAGACATGTGAGAAGAATCCCTTTAGAGTTTTATCAAATAACAAGATACCATCAAGATGTAGTTTAACAAGAAAGCAAAAGTAAAAACATTCATAATATTTGATTTAGTCCTACTATGGGGTAGGGCACGTGAACCAAATTAGATCCACTCTGGATTATCACTAAGCTACTAGGAAAAAATGATTTCAGACTAAAGGATTTATAATGAAATAACTTATCTTTGCCTATGAATGGATAATAATATAAGCATTAATTATTGGCTACTCCATTTGTAGTCATCTCAGAGTAAATGTAAATGTAGTTTTGAAGTAGCATAATATTAAAATAGTTTAATTTTGGTTGTGTTTTTTCTTTCAGTATTTGTTGGTGTGTTTACTTGTTCTTTATTTATTTCTTTGTCTATTAATTGTCTTCTTGTGTATGTCCCTGTATGCCTTCCTACAACCTTTGGAATCATGACTTTGGAATCTTAAATCTGGTTATTTGAGTTTCAATGGTATGCATTTATTTTATAAAAAAATATGGTGGATATTTTTCTCATGATATAGGATCCCAAAAAAAAAGTTTGTTCAGGTTTCAATCTTTGAAAGTAACAAGGGGAAGCATTTCCAATTGGTAAATAATGCACATGGAGGTCAAAGGCATGACAAATTTCATGTACAATTTCATTATTTTGAGAAATTTGGTGATTATGTCAATGACCTTAGAATGAAATAGTTTGACATGAAAAATTAAAATTAAAATTTCTCTAAGGTAATTGATCTTAAAGATGGAACTAATGAATTTATGTTTATTACATAAAATGTTGGTAAGGAAATTGTTAAAGAAGTTTTCTATTTGGATAGTGGGTGTAGCAATTGCATAAGTGGAAATATGTATATTTTTGAAAATATTAATGAATATGTATAATTAAAGGTGAAGTTGGGGAAAAATAAAAGAAGTTTCAATTGTGATAAAATGTAGCATTGCCATTCACACTAAGTAAGGTGAAAAAAATACATTATAGATATTTATTTTGTATCCATTTTAAAATAGCATTTAATTAGCATTGGATATTCCTATAGAAAAAATATATAAATTTTATTTTTAAAAATATTAATTTATGATTGATAATAAAAGTAGAAGTAATAAACAAGTTGAAAGATCGTAGATGATACAAAATTATATATTTCCTTTGAAAATTACAAGAACCATATCTTTCCTTTGAAAATAAAAAATGAATTGATGATTTCATTTTATTTTATATTTAAAAATGAATCATGGCTTTATAATTATTTGAATTTAAATGTTATAAATTTATTACATTAAAAAATAATAGTGGAGAGTTAACCCATGATAGAGGAGCCCAAAAAAGTTTGTGAAGGTTTCAATCTTTGGAAGTAACAAAGGGAAGCATTTTCAATTGGTAAATCACAAAGGACAAGAGCTTCAATTGAGCTTATTCACTCTTATTTATGTGGTGAAATGCAAATCAACTTTCATTGATGATATTAGCATTAAAACTTTATTTTATTTCTTGAAGAAAAAAAACAAAAGCTTTGATATTTTTTCAATAGTTTAAAGAAATGGTAAAGGGAGAAAGTGGAAATTATGTGAAGGTTTTGAGAATAGATGGAGGAGGTGAGTATTTTTTTAATGATTTTTTATATATTTTTAAAATAAAATAGAATTAATAAGTGATTTATTACTACATATATATAATACATAAATAATGATTTTTCTAAAAGAAATAATTAAACAATAATAGAAATAGAAATAAGTATGTCGAAAGTAATTTTTTTTAAAAATAAAATTGGGCCATAAAAGTAAATTATTCAATGTATTTATTTAATCATTGCACACTAAAAAGTTTGAAAAATAAAATTTCACAAGAAGATTAGAGTAACAAGAAATTGAGGTGGCACATTTGATATGTTTAGGCACATTGCATATGCAAATGTATTGGAAGAAAAACAATTTAAAAAGAGATGAAAAAGAAGATGTGTATTTTTATGGGTTAAAGTAAGAAATAAAAACCATACAAACTTTATAATCTACTTACAAAGAAAATTAAAATCAATAGAGATGTAATGTTTAATGAGGAAGATGAATGGATTTACAATTAAAAAAATTGAAATAATAGTAACCTCAATATATTAACATAGAAATTTAAATTGAAAATGATTTAAATTAGTCTTCAATATTGATTAGTAGCTGTAACATATGTAAACAATCATTTTCCACCTTACTCCATAACTCCAAATGCATGAAGATGGGCCACTAATCAATTAACTAATCAATATTGAATATGTTTGAGCTACTAATTAAATAACATATTGATTAATAGCTCGAATATATGAAAATATTTATGGAAAGCAAATAAAATAAATTGTGATCAAAATTGTAAGAACAACATAGAAATAACATTGTTATATATATATATATATATATATATATATATATATATATATATAGAGAGAGAGAGAGAGAGAGAGAGAATTAGAAGTAACAATTCTACCTTTTTATAACTAAAACTTTATTTATTAGATAGTTATGTAGATTATATAAAGAAAATTCTATTTATTAGATAGTTATGCATATTATTAATAATAAAATAAGAAATAATAAATAATAAATACAATTAGAAATATATAGTTTTTGTATATTAAATCTAAAAAATATGATATTCATAAGAAAAAATATAAAATTTATTTTTGGGGATTTTACCAAGATTGAAAATGAAATATTGAATGAGCTAAAACTTTAACAAAATAAAATGATAAATAATAAGTAGTTGTGAAAGAGAAATGGAGACATGTAAGTCTTCCATGTATTAAATTTTACAATAGATTTACAAATAGGTGAGATGAGAAGTAACCATCCTTAAAATAGTGGTGGCAAAGCCTATAGTAGGCATGTAACTCTCACCAACTAGCTAAAACTGAAGGTCATATGTAACTCCCTATAACACATGATACATAAGCAAGATAAACCACATGTGTAAGAATAACTCAAATAAAAAAAATAAACGTAAATAAATTCATACACTAAACCCCTCTTAAGTGTAGGTTAGGTGGGTAGAGGAAATAGTTTCTGACAACTAGGCATAATGAGGTACCCATATACAAATATACTCTCATAAAGTGGAGCAAAGGAGAAAATATCACATCCTAATTTCTCTCTAAGCTAAATAACCCATCTGATTTATATATTATTATGGTTGATTACATGGTTAACTAATATTTGATTAAGCTTAACGACATATGTTGATTGTGCGATAGTTGTTTTGCTTAATTTACATGATTTATTTGCTATGACTTATCAAAATGTTTATATTATAAACATTGTGATCATGTTTGATAAGTTATACAATATTATTTTTATGGATATGATGATGTTTGGGGCTAACTAATTTCATTCTCATGAGGTGGATGTAGGATAAATTCTTCCCTCAGAGTGTAATGAAGGGAGATTATCATCAGAGAGGGTGGTTTAGATGGAGACGTTGGAAGATGATAGAGAATGAATATAGAAACCCTTGCACACACCACTTAATATATCATGTTTCATAATTAATTATTTGATATAGATAGTGTAATGTGTTTTGTGTACTTTTCTTCTAGGTGATTTTTATTATGCTTTCTAGTATAATCTTGATTGTTGATGATGATCATGTTGATTGTTTGAGTGATTTCACTAGTTTGTGATGATACTAGCTTATATTATATAGTGCAATTATTTGATTGAATGAGTGAATTCAATTATGTTTTACTTACCTTACTACCTTGTTAGGTATGGTTGCATAGTATAACGATATGATGTTTTAAATGGGTTTCATTATTGTTATTTGATTTATAATAATAATAATAATAATAATAATAATAATAATAATAATAATAATAATAATAATAATAATAATAATAATAATAATAATAATAATAAATGTTAAATCTATATGTCGAAAGATATAAATAACATTGTTTCTGAATATATTTGTAACTAAATAAATATTTGACCCAAGGTTTGATTTTCATAATATATGAATACATTGTTTTAATTATTAAATTATTTTTGAAAATCATTGTATTTGCTATGTATGCTAGTGGATAAAATAGTAAAACAAGGAACTATAGTCTTATAATACCTAAGAATATTGTCATGCAATATAATCATTATTTGATTGATAGATGTTGCATGGCAATAAAATGGTTATTGACTAATATAGTCATTGCATGAAAAAAACATGGGGACTATGTGACTTGGTTTAGTTTGTCAATTTTGGGAAGTTTATGATTATTTGTTAAGTCAATGACATGTTAATTTTATAAGGAATATAAAATGATTTTATGAAATTATATAGAAGTCTCAAGATAATTAGGGTTTCTAATCATCTGTTCACTCTAAGTTAACCATAACTTGGTAAGAAGCATGGGAGTATGGCTTCATGATAGTAGACTATAGAGTTTTGTTGAAAAAATTTAGCATGTATTTTATCAGTTAGTTTTTGGTAATGGGAATGGAGGAGAAATTAAAGGAAAGGAAGGTGATAGAGAGAAATAAAAAGGAAGGAAAATTAAGTGTTGGATGACATAGAGACAAGGAAATTTATAGACAAAGAGAAAAAGGTTAAATGATTTGGAGTTAGGAAAGTTTAGCTTACTTGATAGAATATTCAGGTTGGTTTGGTACTTGAATTATTGTGTGTTAGTGTTGGATAGAAATTAAAGTGAATTGATATAATAATGGATTTTCATTCATTTGAAATGAATTATAAAAAAATAAATACGGGGCTATATGCAGGTTCTTATGGAAGGCTCGACCTCAACAAAACCCTACATCCAACCCCTTAATCCCAAAGGGTAAAGGGTAGATCCATATGGGTTTGGCTTGTTTAAATTCATCACTGTGAAGAATCTACCTTTAACCTTTTTTCAATTCAAAAATGATTACAATTTTGATTGAATTGTTATTTATGTTGTTAAGACATTTTGATTAGGATATATACGGTCAATTTTTATAAATGAGTATACTGTATATTAACTTTATTTGACTATGTAAAATTGTAAATGAGGTTATTTTTATTATTCACTTGGAATTATATACATATTATTATATACAATGTGCATATATACACCCTATAGGGCCTTGATGACTTGGGATATATATACACATCTCTGTATATAATAGTACACACACACACACATGAGTAACAATAACATTTGTAATAAATGTGAGTTGATTTAGGGTTATACAAACACACAAGCGCACACGCATGCACACACACATGTATACACACACACACACACACACACACACACACACACACGTGTGTGTGTGTGTGTGTGTGTGTGTGTGTGTGTGTGTGTGTGTGTGTGTGTGTGTGTGTGTGTGTGTGTGTGTGTGTGTACACACACACATATGAGTAACAATAACATTTATAATAAATGTGAGTCAATTTAGGGTTATTTTGTTATGAGATCAACTAGTTATTATAAGAATTGTTGTATGCAATAAAAAAGGTAAATGGACCTATGAGTATAGTTGTGTGATTATAAATAAATAAAATGATTGTATTTTTTGGGTTATGATTTTGGTTTATATTGAAAAGAGTTAAAAAAATTGGGTTTGATTTCATATTAAATGACTATGTCAAACTATGAAATAAGTTTGAAATATATACCATAATCAAATTAGTCAATCTATAGAATGATTAGGGTTTTTCCAAAATGACATAAATAGTGATATACTATGGAAATTATTTTATATTGGTATAAATTTGACTATGTCGAATGATTGCTTTTTGGGAATTAATACTTACTTTATTCAATTGTGTCAAATGTCAATATGTTTAGGTTACGTTGATAAAATTTTGACTATGTGGAAGATTTGTTTGATTGGGATTTCACATTGACTTTGTAAACAAAGTTATCATTGAAGTTAATGGAGAAGACTTGAATATTGGAAAAATTATAAACCGATCATGAACCGAGTAGATGAAATTATAAATTGGTTATGTCATTTAATTTTAAAAGAATGAATAAAAACTAGATTGGGATTGCATTTGATTTGATAATCTTGTATAAGTAACAATCTGTGCATTATTTTTTAATAGAACTCATAAAGCATGAATTGATGGGTCATTATATTTAAGTTTGAAACAATACATGTTATGTGTGTTTTGTTAGATAAAAATAATAAGTGTTAAATAACTTATGTATGCTTGGAGTTTATAATGAATGAGTTATTAAATATTATACTATATGTTTTTAAAGTATAAATATATAGAATGTATAGGTGTTTAAGGAATTTCTTATAGAAACCCAAAATATTACTTCATATCGAGATGTTTGTTATTGTGTATATTATGTGCAATATTTAACATAATATAGATTTAGGGATATCTATTACATGTTGGATGTTTAGTTAGAATTCTAAGTTATGTAATTTAATTGTTGAATTATAAATATTTTATAAATGATAAAATATTATCTTTTTGTTATATTTGGAAACTATGAATAATATTTAAACTAGATATAAATGAATAAAAGTTGAGAGATTAAATTTTACAGTTACATATTGATATTAAATAACTAGTAGTCATATTATATTTCTTAACTAGATGTCAATATTATATATATATATATATATATATATATATATATATATATATATATATATATATATATATATATATATATATATATATATAACTAAAATGGGGGTAAAAATTTATTAAGAACCAAATACAACACCAATTACAAGTTTTTCTCCTGATCCACCATTTGGACAAGCTTTTGACACAAATTCATAGGGAGCATTCTCTGCTCAGTAATGTTCCAGGATGCCCCATTCTCTGAGGCCCACTTGGCAAGAGAGTCCACAACATCATTCCACTCATGGGGAATGTGTTGGAAGGAAATCGAAATCAAAGACTTACTTAATTGCCTTATCTGCTAAATAATAGCATTTAAATGCCACTCTATCTTACCAAAATTACACTTGTTCAACAAATTAACCACATCTTATGAATCTAATTCACAAATAACATTGAGATGACCATTTTTGCAACAGCCTTTCACTGCCTCCAGGATAGCCTTAGCTTCCATCAGATTATTTATATGACAGCCTTTGTAAATGGAAAATAAAAATTGAATATTACCTAAGCTATCCCACCTGATACCTCCAATTCTAGCTGCTCTTGAGTTCTGCTAACAGGTCGCACCTGTCGAGTCCTGCCCTTCGCTGAGCTGCTGTCTCCCATACCTGCTCCCTCCTTGGACAAGTTCAGCCCCAGGCACATCCATACTCTCTCAGCTCCAGGATCAATGCCATTATCAACCACACACCTGAAAAGAAGAGTTTCTTGAAGTGCGTTAATAATTTTATTCCACAGCAGTCTCAGCTCCAGTTGTGCGCCCCTGAAGATACACCGATTCCTTTCCAGCCACAAGTTCCACAGAATGAAGGAGGGTCCCACCACCCAGGCATTCTGTAACAAGGCACTTTTTACTGGAGCATATCCTAGCTGAGACCAAAAATCATTTAAAGAAGAGCCATGCCTATAAGGGACATTCCACACACTCCACCATAGGTGCCAGACTTGTTTAGCAAATGAACACTGGAAGAAGAGATGAGCTCCAGTCTCCTCACTATTATAACACAGAACATAGATAGATGGCCCCTAAAATCCCCTCTACCGAAGATTATCCCAGGTGAGACATCTGTTGTGCGTAAGCAACCATAGAAAAAAATTGCATTTAGACCAAGCCATTCGATTCCAGACTTTCTTTACCCACTAAAACTGTCCTTCCTCCACCGTTTGCTTAATCAAGGTCCTGTAACCTATAGCCACGGAATACTGACCCATTATATCTCCACTCCAAGTAAGTGCATCATGCCCTTGTAGTGCACTGCACCCTCAAGCATCAAGGATCTGGGTTAGTTCACTCCTTTCCTCCTCTGAACCCCTAGGCGACCAGTTAGAGGAATGTTTCCACCTGTATCCATTGATTATTCCCATATTATAAGTCTCCTTGTAATGTCTCACAGTGCTCCATCTGGCAGCATGAAAAGAGTCTGCAAGAGATTGCAAATGTGGGTATGAATGCAGCAGTGGTGGCGCACCATCCCAAGAGTCTTCCCAAAAGAAGGCCTCTGACCCACTGTTGTACACCTAGAAAAGACCGTGTTTTACCAACTTCGCTCCAAGCTTGAGGGTGCTCCATATCATCGACCCTCTCCCCTCAAGAGGAATTCTGGAAATATCATGAAGATTGATGCCCAAAAAATATTTGGCTGTCAGGATACGGGCCCATAGGGCCGATTGGTTAGTGCACCAATGCCAGTAAAGTTTGGCCACAAGAGCTTGGCTAGCCAAAATAGTCGAGCGCAAGCCAAGGCCTCCTTCCTGTTTTGGACTACACACCTTATCCCAATTGATGAGACTCCACTTAGAATTCTGTAGATTGCCACTCCACAGAAACTTCCTGGATAGAGCATCATATTCTTTTAAAAAGTAAGTAGGTGCACTCTGAACCATGCACCGGTATATAGGTAAATCCTGAATAACTAATTGAAGCAAAATCACTCTACCTACTATAGATAACCATCTATAAGTCCAATGGCTTACCTTCTGTCTCAGTTTGTCCAGAATATTCTACCAAAATAACCTGGGCTGCCACCCCACCACAATGGGCACCCCTAAGTAAACCACTGGGAGAGTTTGAATTTGGAACCAGAGTGTGGCAGCTATTTTCCTCTGAATAGACTCAGGAGTATTGAAGAAGAAAATAGATGATTTATGGTCATTAATCTGCTATCCAAAAGCCACCAAATAATTATCTAGCGTGACTCGAAAAGCTTCCACTTCTCTAATCCGTGCTTTACCTACCAGGATAGTGTCATCCACGAATTGGAGATGGGACAAGGTGGCTATCTCTCTCTCCCATTTCCAACCCTGAATAGCATTCTAAGAAACTCGACTCTTGAAGAGCCGCCCAAACCCCTCGGCCATGAGATTAAACAAATATGGAGAGAGTGGATCTCCTTGACGAAGACCCCTGGAGGCTCCAAAAAGTTTTGTAGGTGCTCCATTAACAAGAACCGAAAAGGAAGGCGTAGTAACACAACTGGACACCCAACTAATCCAGTCCTACTTGAAGCCAAATGCCAGAAGAATTTTGTGTAAGAATCTCCAGTTGACTCTGTCATAGGATTTGGCAAGGTCAAGCTTAATAAACATTGCCCTCTCTTGAGAAGTACTCATGGAGTGAATAGCTTCTGAAGCTATCACCAATCCATCTAAAATTTGTCTACCTACCACAAAACCTCCTTGTTCCTCTGAAATAAGATTGGGGAGTAGCCCTTTCAGCCTTTGCGCTATAAGCGTAGTAATCACTTTATAGACCACATTGCAGAGCACAATGGGCCTAAACATATCTAGCTTATTCCCCTACTCCTTCTTCAGAATTAGCACCAAGAATATAGAATTCAATGCTCTAAGCATTTATTTGATTGAATAGGATTCTTGTATTACACTCATCAAGTCTTGCTTAATTATATCCCAGAAGTCTTGAAAAAAATCAGCAGGAAATCCGTCTGGTCCAGGGGCTTTACCTCTCTTCATGCTGAACAAAGCTTCCTCCACTTCTACCATCCCAATTGGGTGCATAAGGCCTTCATTCATTCTTTCATCAACCAAAGATGGAATACAAGACAACACTGCATTTTTTGCCCTTTCATCCAATAATGGTTCACTAGCAAAAAGTTCTGAGAAGTACCAAACAACTTCTCTGCTAATATCTTGAGAGGAAGAGAGGTGTGCTCCATCTTGCGTAATAAGAGAGGTAATAAAATTTCAATTTCGCCTTCCTTGTACTGATTTGTGAAAAAAGGCCGTGTTCTTATCTCCTTCTTGGAGCTAGTCATTGCGGGCCTTCTATTTCCAATAGATCTCCTCATGAAGCTCCCACTCTGCAAGTGCATTAGCCGCTCTAGATTCCTCCAGGCGAATGCCTTTCGCGAAGCCATTGTCTCTTATTTGCCTAGTTATGCCATCCAACTGGTCTTGCACTTTCTTCTTCATACTCTGCAAATTCCCAAAACAATTCCTGTTCTATATCTATAATTTTCTTTTAACATACTGTAGCTTTTTCAGGAAAGAGTACATAGCTATTCCATAAGCAGGACCTCCCTATCTCCACCACTAGCCTATGAGGTCATGAAGAGATGGGTCCCGGAGCCACTTCAACTGAAATTTAAATGGAGGCTTTTTGGGCCCACAAATCTGACCGATGGAAAGTTTGATAGGCCAGTGGTCCGAACCCCTCCAATCCAAAATCTCACAAGTGAGAGTGAAAGCACTAGACTACCAAAAACAAGAAACTAAAAATCTATCAAGGTGCTCAGAGATGGCAGCATTACCTGTTCTTCGGTTGCTCCATGTAAATAACCCATTCGCAGGTTTCACATCCAAAATGTGAAGTGTTGCAGCATTATGGTGAAGGCACTCCGAAGAGGGGCCTAAGTGATTTAGTCCCCCTCTCTTCTCCTCCAGGCTCATTACCACATTGATGTCGCCAGCTACTATCCACGGCAAGAAAGGAAAACATTGACGGACGTAGCGGATATGCACCCAAAGCTGTTGCTGCCCCTCAATGTCAACATGTGCATAAACTGTGGTAACCAGACACAACTCATTGATTTCCAAAGAAGAACCCACCATTGACAAAGCAAAAATATTGGATATCCAATGTAGTGGCAGAATTTTCCTCTGGTCCCAGCCCATAGCTAGTCCTCCCGCACTACCTCGGGCTCCTACACATTGCCATTGCCCATTATGCCAAATATTTGGCATACAGGCAAATAGAGAATCAACTGAAATTTTAGTCTCTTGGATACAAAAAATGTTTGGAGAATGATCCGACACCAATCTATGGATAGCTTTTTGCCTGGGGCAGCTATTCAAACCCCTTGCATTCCATGATAAAACTATCATTGGGTGGATTGGTGAAATGCTCCTCTAAGGTCTTGACAACCCCATATTCCACCAATAAATCACCTGTGATTTTGAGTTTGTCTTGATCTTTTCTTCACCCCACTTTAGGATTAGCAGATGAAGTGACCTTTTTGAATTGCTTTTGCATTAACCCAAGGGCCAATGCAGGACTTTTGTCTTTTCTTCCAGCGTCACCTTCCTTAACTAAATCCGCCCATCTAACTTCCTTCTCTTTCAGCTCCTTCTCATCCACATGTTGTCCTTCCTCCAATCTCGGGGATTCAGGAAGGGGCACTGGATCCATCCTATCATGTTCGACCAAAAGAGTTTAAAATTGGTTCAACTGCTCCACCTCTTTGTTTTGGTCCTACATCAGAATTCCCTCTTCAATAGCCATGTTATCAAGGGCTTCAAACCTATTAAAACCCTGATCCATCTGCCTCTCCACATTCCCTTGCCTCTACCCTTGGCCTCTTGCATGCTTTCTAATTGGTATGAAATCATCCATTCCACTACTAAAAAGGTCAACTGATCCCTGCGCCAAACTCCCAACAATTGGATTTTTCCCTTTACTCAACCTATCCGATTGGGTTTTTTCTCTTTTACTCTGGCCCGCACTCCCAAATCCCTTGCCAACAAAGGCTGAAGATGGCGCTAAAGATTTTGGCATTGGTCCTTTATCTTTGGCAACCTGGGGGCATTGTCGATGTAGATGTCCATAAACATGGCATATCCTACACCTTAACGGAATGGATTCATAGTCGATCTGTTGAACCCATGTCAGTGAGCCCCTACAGATCTCCATTGAATCTAGGAGAGGCTTATTTAGATCCATGTCCACATAGATGCGAGCATAAGTAATGAATTTCTTGTCTAGAGATTGATGGGCTATCGCTGTTAGTGTTCCCAGCATAGCCGCTATCTATCTGAGGATGTCCTCTCGCCAGAATTCTAATGGCAGCCATGGAAGATGCACCCAAACTAGGACACAAGCTGGCAGTTCCTCATCCATATTAAACCCTACATGCCAGGGTTTGAGAAATAGACCTACTCATTCATAGAAGTAAGGTCCCCCTTAAAAAATGCAGTTACGGTCCGTCATAAAGGAGAAACTCACCAAAAAGTAGTTGTTCCCTGCCAAAATAATGTCAAAATCTCCATCGACTACCCAGGAGCACCTAATCCAAGCTTCCAGAGCCGCCTGAGGGATTCGTATTCCCAGGAACTTACAAATCAAGGTATGTGATGAAAGGTATTCAATGTCTTCCTGAACTGTCTCCTGTGGAATGACCAGCACTAGTCGGTCCTACCTTCTCAGCAAACAACCATTAACTTTGTTCAAATTTACACGCTCACTAGAATAAAATGCTGATTAATGCGCACTTCTCTCTCCTTGCGTTGCAGCCTCCGACCTGGGACCGGCCGACGGATCGCCTGTCAATGGGTCGCCCTTGTGCCCTCCTCCACATGCAGCCATGGGGATCCTCTACTCCTCGATGTCAATATTATATTGAGGACTATATTTATATCCTATTTAATATTTTGTAATAAATTAGAGAATCATAGATTTATTGCATTTCATTTGACATACTAAATGAATGAAAATGATATTTTTATACTTAGCATATTTTATCTATTAATAGGGAATATTCTATTTAAATCTATTTATTTTTATATTATTATATATTAATTGAACCTTGCATTCATGACACTAAATAAGTAGTGGGTGAATTTAAATGAATTAATTAGAGCCATCAATGCAAGATGAGGTGTAATTTGATCAAGTGGTGTGTATGAATTTGATTGAGCCTAAAGATCATTTATTGTTTAAAAGTTTATCCAAAGTAATTTTTAATTTAAACACTGTCATTTCATATGTTGATATAATTTTCATATTTGTGCAAAACCATGTTAGAATGAATTTAGTTTTTATATACATTATGTATTATATATCTTCAACACACAGGTTCTAGTTTGTTACTCCAGATTCCTAAGCCATCATATCTATCCATCCATGAAAAGAGGGTTATCCCCTTATTTGGGAGATAGTTCTAGGGATCTATGGTCTGTGGTTGGTTTGGAAAAACATTTAGATGATGATCTCCCTCATAGTGGGGTTGTTACATTATAGTATCAGAGTTGAAGCTCAAACTCTAGTACATAATGTGTTCATTAATGAAAACTTATTATTTTGATAAGAAAGAAGAATAATGGTGCATGATAGACCAAGAAGTGAGGATACTTCAAATACCTAACCCCCTATTGATCCAAATCAAATTTTCACTAAACAAGCTACAAAGTTAGACCAAATCCTTATAACTATGCAAGAGACTAGGGACCGAATCACATCCATAGAATAGGAAGTGCATGGACATGAAGAAGAGAATGCTTAGGAGTAACTTAACGAGCAACTTGATGACCAAGAACATCTTCAAGAGTAGAGGCATGAGGAGGTGCCTTAGGATGCAAGAGCTAAAGTAGCTACAGAGTTGACACATGACATGGAAAAGATGAATCCACCCAAGTTCAATTGAATTTTATTGAGGGATGGATTTGAAGCATGGATGGTAAAAATGGGGAAGTATTTTGAGATTTGAAATTATTCTAAAGTCATGAAAGCAATTTGAAAAAAATATTAGATTGATGTTGAAGTAGCGACTTGGTGGGAAAACAAAAATCTTGAGATGAACCTCGACTTAACCACTACCACTTGGGAATAGTTTGTGACATTGTTTAGGTCATGATGGCTTCCATAGTTATACTTAAATCAAAAGCTTATATATTTTTATAATCTTAAGCAAGGGGATTTGGTGGTGAGTGAATACTAGGAGAAATTCTCCAAGTTTATTAGGTATATACCTTAGTATCAATAGATGAGAGGTTTAGAATTAAGAAATTCATCATGGGATTGAAACCCCAAATTGGTTGTGAAGTAGATGTGCATGGTCAATCTACCATGGAGCAGGTGTTTGATAAGGTGGTCAAATAAGAACAAAAACTAAAATGTCTTGACCAAGTTATAGATAATTTCAAAAATAAATTTGAAAGTTCTAAACCAACTTTCAAGAAGAATAACTAGAAGCAGAGGAATAGAGATTCCAAGCATTAGTTTAAAAATTAGAACATAAAGTTCAATAGTGGTTCAAGGATCATGAAAAATATTAATGGTTTTAAGAGTGGTTTCAAGGGAAACCAATAGACTAAGAAGAAAGGACCAATTAGAAGTTGCTTCATTTATGGAGGTGACCATTTTACTTGAGAATGTCCTTTAAACAAGTCTAAGAATAAGGGCTCAGTCTCTTATCAAGGTGCATTTTAGTAGTGAATTAATGTAGCTATTGACAATCAACAAGTTGAGTATCAAGCTTTACCCATAGAACTATCAGGGGTTTTGTTTGATCATCAAATTTTTATTTTAATTGATATAGGAGCTACAAAATATTCGTTGCTCCTAGAATGCTTAGTAAAATTTCTATAAAATCTAGAGTTATGACAAATGCATGGTCAGTATATTATGAGAATGAGACTAAGGTCAAAGTTGACTAGTGTTTAGTCGAACCAGAGATTAGGTTACCCAAGTTCACTATGGTAGTAGATCTTTATTCAACACCATTAAGATCATATGATGTGATCCTAGAGTTCAATTAGATCGTGAAGCATATAGCTAAGGTTGATTATTTTTTTGAATAAGTTCAAGTGTCCAGATGATTTAAAAAATTAGACACAACTTTAGGGTGAGAGAAGGGAATAGAAGCTAAGGCAGATTTCTACAATTCAACTCAAGAAATATCAAAGGAAGGGATGCTAGGAATTTATCATTAAGATAAATGAGATGGAAGAATCTAAAGAACTATCTACTAAAGATTATACTTTTATAATAAAATTCCATGATGTGTTTCTATAATAATTACCATGATTTCCACCTAAGCAAAAATTTGATTTCTCGATTGATATCATGCTTGGATCTGAACCACAGTGTAAGGTTTCATATAGGATGACAACCACTGAATTGGTTAAAGTAAAGGTATAACTTTAGGATTTGTTTTTGAAAGGGATGATTCAACCAAGTGTATCACCGTGGGGTTCTCTAGTTGTCTTTTTTGAGAAGAAATATGGCATTCTATGCCTATGCATATACTACAAAATGTTAAATAAAGCAATGATCAAGAACATATATCCATTTCCATGCATTGATGATCTCTTTGATCAAATATGAGGGGAAAAAATATTTTCTAAGATTGATCTTAGAGTAGTGTATCACCAATTGAGGATCCATGAAGAGGATATTTCAAAAAAAAATTAGGCTTCAATATGGGCACTATGAGCTCATAGTGTTACCATTTGGATTAATAAATGCTCTAGAAACATTTATGAATCTTATGAAAAGTGTGTTCAGAGATTACCTATATCATTTTGTATTGGTATTTATTGATGGCATCCTCATTTATTCTAAGGATGAGGAAGACCACTTACAACATCTAGAATTAGTTATGAAATGTTTGTGAAAGCATAGATTATATGGAAAACTATATAAGTGTGCATTTTTTAAAAAGAAAGTGTAGTATCTAGGACATATTATCTCTAAAGATGGTATTTTAGTAGATACTATAAATATAAGATCCATAATGGAGTGGTTGACACTAAATAACATGCATGAGGTAATAAGTTTCATGGGATTAGCAGGTTGTTATAAGAAATTTGCACTGAATTTCTCTAAGATAGATAATCCAATTACCTCTCTTCAGGAGAAGAATTAGAGGTTCATCTAGTCAAATAAGTGTGAGGTATCCTTTTAGGAATTAAAAATAAGGCTTACTTCAGCACTAGTGCTAATAGTTCTCATTCCTAATGATCAATTCTTAGTGATCACTGATGTATTTGGGGATCGACTTGGAGTTCTTATGTAGGATGGTTCAGTGGTTGCCTATGAGTCTAAGAAACTGAAGCCATATGAGGTTAATTGTGCCCCTTATGAATTATAAATTATGGTAATTGTTCATTCTTTTCATGTTTGGAGGCCTTATCTATTAGGAAAACCATTTAAGCTCAAGACTAATAACTTGAGACTCAAGTACACCTTCACCCAACTAAATTTGAATGCTCACTAGAGACAATGGTTAGAGTTATTATCTGATTATGATTTGGATATTAACTATATCAAAGGCAAGGAAAATAGAGTAGGCGATGCTCTAATCCATATAAGATACATAGCAGTCATGGATACTATTAGGAGTAATTTCAAAGATCAAGTGATCAAATTCTCACCAAGAGATGAATTATATTATTAGGTCAGAAAAGCATTGTCTAAGAATGCTTAGAATCCTAATTATAAGGGATTAAAAATAGAGAATTATGGTCTTTTATGGTATAAAAATAGGGTGTATGTGCATGATAGAGATAATTTAAGGAACATAGTGCTAAGGGAATAACACAATACCCTATATTTAGGGTATCTAGGAGTAACCAAGCTCATGGCTAAGCTTAGACCACTCTATTTCTGTAAATGAATCAAGAGAGATGCAATAGATTTTATGTCTCATTATCTAAAATATCTACGTGTGAAAGCTGAACATATGCATCTGGATGGATTGCTATATCAACATGACATACTTGAGTGGAAGTGGTAGGTGATAAGTATGGAATTCATCTAAGGTTTATTGCTATCATGAAACATGCATGACATGATCTTTGTAGTAGTTGATAAATTAATCAAGGTAGCTCACTTCATATCAGGGAACTTGACAGATGGTGCACTTATGCTTGCAAATAAATTAATGAAGGAAGTGTATTAATTGTATGGTTTTCCAAAGAAGATCATTTTATATTGAGATCTGAGGATGACTTCTAGGTTTTGGTTGACTTTAAACTTAGCTCTAGGTATATAGTTAAACTTCATTACTGGGCATGTGCATAGAGTTGGAGGAAAATTATGTGGACATTTTAGGTAACATGATTATGTTATTAAATAATGTGATCACATTATTTCATTAACACAATCGCATTATTGAAATTATGGCTTGGTAATTATAAAGCCATAACACATATGTGTTATTTAGAAAGAAATAATACATACACATTATTTCAATACAAATAATGTGTATGCATTGTATAACATTTATATATTATAGAACACTTATGTATTATATAACGTGTATGTGTTATATAACATGCACACATTATATAGTGCATTATATAATATATATGCATTATATAACACATACACATTAAAAAACATGTACACATTATATAATGAATTATACAATGTATACACATTACTTTGTTATAAGATGAAAACCATCTCCATGAGCATGTGATAGTTGCACGTGAAGCCAACTTTGGCCATAAGCTTATACTTACTACTCTAAATATGCCATAAGTTTACATTTATATTGTTACATTTAAAGTATAATTGTTACATTTAATTTCTTATAATTTAATTTTATTTTAGTAAATATAATAAATTAGGGTCACTCAACATTTGATAGAGTTGGTATCATAGTTTCATGTCTTACAACGTAGAATGTTTTTTTTCAAAATCCAATCAGGTCAGTACTTAGGCATTTTCAGGGTCTAAGTATTAAACCTAAAGATTTCAGGACATAACTTTTGTAATTGATATCCATTTTTGGTAAATATATAGTCAATTTTTAGGTTTTTATGCCTTCCAAATTGATTCCTATAATTTCTAGGAGTCTTAGGTTTGTCAAAAAATTGAAGTTTACAAACCACTCACTTTAAAATTGATGCAAAGTGATGTGATTGGGGTAGCATAGGTTACACTGATGACCTACACACATCAAACAACCACTTTATGTTAATTTCACTTGTTCATCATCCTTCCCTCATCCTTGATCACTTCTTACTCATGCCTAATCACTTTCTCATCACTATTCATTGTCCCTAATCACTCCCTCATTGACCCTTATTATCCCTTTCATCTCTAATGACTCCCTCATGTTCCCTAATTACTCCCTCATCGACCCTCACTATGCTTCATCATCCCTAATAAATCACTTCTTGTCCCACCTCATCCCTCATCACTCCCTCATTAACCCTCACCATCCCTCATCATCTTTAATCACTCCCTCATTGGCTCTCACCATCCCTCATCATCCTTAATCACTCCATCATTAGCCTTTACCATACTTAATCATCACTTAATCATATATAATCACTCCCTCCTCATCCCTAATTGTCTCTAATCATTCCCTTATTAAACCTCACCATTCCTTATCATTTATAATAACTCCATCATTTACCCTCACCATTCCTCATTATGTAGAGCCTTATTGCATACTCTTCTTATCTAAGATCTTTACCAATTCCACCTAGATTTCACTTTATCTTTTCTTGATTGATCTCTATCTTTGGACCCTACACAAATTTAAAATTCATATCTACATTTTATTCATTTCATTTATTCTCCACCATTCTTCATATGGTCTCACTAAACTTTTCATTTTACTCTCCTTACTCAATGCATTCAATCTCTCTTACTTTAAGACTATCCCCCTTACTAGTCTTTATGATTTATAACAACTTGGATAAAATATTGTATATATTTCCTTAGGATTTAATAGGGCTCTAAAAAACTTCCTTCCACTCCTTTTAATTCTCTCTAACTTCTTCTCAACCTTAATTAACTTGTCAACACAATCCTCATATCATACACTACCTCTTACTCCATCATAGACTCTTCTTGTAAGAACTCAAAAAATAAAGTCAACCTCATTTATGGATACCTTGTAACATATCCCATTTATTCACAAAGTTAAATTATTATTTTTAACTATTTGATAACTTCATTTGGCTCTTTCTACTCTTGGATTGGGTCTTTAGGTTTCCTTTTACCCTGTCTACCACGAAATCCTCCCCCATTTGTACTTATCCATACTTACACAACTTAATAAAACTATATTATCTTTGTGCATGTTAAAATAAAAAATTTAACCAAATTTCATGAATTATTTATATTTTCAACTCCTAAAAACTCACTTTGAAAGTAGAAACCCTAATACAGGGTTTGTATTTGTTTCATAAACCTAAGAAGGGTCAAAATGAGATTTCAATCTTCCAAAGGTGTTTTTAATGACTTTGACTATTTTATTATGTATTATTTTACCCTATTAACATCTTACACATTTTATATTTACCTTTTGAAAGCTATAGTAGATTGACTTAACCAAATTTGAATAGACTGTGTACTCAGTCATAAGTCTGTAGTAATATGAGAAGAGGTTCTTTGTTATAATTCATTCCAAAAAGGGTTATAAATAAAAATTAAGGTTTAAAATCCTCTGAAAAGTGTTTAAACACTTAAAAAAATCAATTCCTTCCATCTATAATACTCAATTTTCTAGTTTTCATGAGATTCCAATTTGACTATGTTAAGTTTCTTGATGACTGCAGGACTGTGTTAGTTTCATTTTTGCTCATCCAAATATATAAAATATAATTGAAATACTATAAGACTTCATGATCATATTATAATCAACTCACCAACATATACATTTAATTTTCACTCTAATACATGCATATACCTTCTCATAGAAATGTATACTCAAAACTTTTGCTCATAGAAGACAGGGTTATGTTGTTTGACACAACATGTCCTTAGCAAAATGAAAACATACAATTTTTAAATAATATCAATCAATTTTTATTTAAATTTAAAAATTACTCAAACATTCACTCAGATTTCAAGGCACACTTTGTAAAAGCATATGGTATATAGTTTGTAATTTGAACATTTAAAAGATTTGAAACTCAAATGAAAAATGATATAATCACCATCAAATAAAAAAATGTATTTTCAACTTACCACTCACACAAAGATCACAAATAACTTGTTACTCATCATGTTTCATGATCATGCACACTTTCAACTATCTTTGCACATATTAAAGAAGATGTAGGGTCTGGTTGCTTTCTTGTTTGTAAATAATAAAAAGTTGTCTTTATTCACTTGTTTGGGGTTATTTACATTCATAATTTTGAATCCTATCCCATCTAAATCTCTTTAATTTGACTCTTAATAGAAAATAAGACATGGACAAGACTCTTATTACCAAATAACCATCAACTAAATTCTAACTTCTTTTGTATGTTGAGAGTGTGCTCAACAAACTCAACTACTAACATATTTCTCAAATATGAGTTTAGGTATATGTGTTTTAACATCCTAAAATCCTATATAAAGTCTAACCACACCAAATTCAACATTGGACTTCTTGACACAAGATTTAAGTCTCTATGAAAGTTTAAAAATTCAAATGAAAGATTTGGTAGGAAAGTCCAATACAACTTGAATTCAAGACATAGTGAGTTGAGTGCTAGCATAAAATATAAGACATAGTGATCAAAATGATGTGGAGGCAAATTTGAAACACAAATATTTAACATCTATGAAAATATATGGGCCTATTAGAAATTATGTAATTCACAAATAAAAATCTATTGGAAAAAGAGGAGCAAGTAAAACTACCATAGCACCAAAAATGGGTAGTAAATACATGAGGATCACCAAGCTATACAATTTCTTGAAACTAATTAATTGATTTTCATATGAGGACATTTTATGATCTAAATAATTATATTTAAGGCCTTTTATTTGTATGTATATTGATTGAGTCATCATACTAGAGAGTGGAAAATAACTTGCAAATGATTAAAACAAGTAGTCCAAGATTGAAAAGTGGTGCTTAATTCATAACTTTAATATTCAGTCCAATGAAGAGTGTCACAATATAAACTCTCTACTTTCACATATTGATAAGTGGGTACAAGTTATATATCGCTATAAAAATTTAAGTAGATAATAGATTATGAACCCAATGATATGGTCAATACTAAAAATATCTCTTCTTCGCCCAACAAAAAATTATATGAATTAGAAATATTGTTTCATTAACAAATGTAGATCAATTGTGAGATAATACACTTCATCATTTATAATGGAATTTAGAAGAATGTAATTTCTCCTAAATCAAATTCTCAAAAATTTAACTTGAAATTTATACATCATCCATAACCATAAACTAGTGTATGGTCTAGTATAGGCCTTAAGAAATGGATCACCTAGTAGTGTCACTTGGTGTACAAAATCAAACCTTTTAAAGATGCAATCCTTAGTGACATCTCACCATTATATGCGTGTGATTTTCTAAATGTGGTCAACCATGTATTTACCATTGAAATGTAGTCTATGAAGTAAATCCTTAAAATTTTGTGATAGATTGTCATGATCTAAAATACCATATATCATAATTAGTTCATAAGCTTTCAGTCATTAGTGCCAAAAAGTGAAAGAATATTATCAATTCTAGTAAGAATTATACTCTTAATTATAAGAAGTAAATTTTTAATGATATACTTATGTCACCATATCATAATGTGGTTTATCCAACAATAACAAAGACAAAATAATTGAACCATAAACTAGATGAATATAAGGATATCTTTTAGTTACCTAAATAAGTTCATGCATATTATACACTAAATAATATGATTGATTTGATCCCTTAAATACCTCTATCTCAAACCTATTTATATAACATATCATTTCTATAGAATGAATAAATCAAGTGGTAGATCCTTGAAATCATGGATAATGGGCACATCATGCCCAAATCATTGCCTTGCAAAAACCCAATTGTGTTTGTGCTAAAGTTGTCAATCAATTAAAAAATATTAAAAAGATTAATGTGAATAACTATTATCCTCATTTACATATTAAGTCATTTTTCTACCATATCCATGGTGTAGAAGTCTTTTCCAAAATTTATCTTAAGTTTGGGTATCCTCATATTCATGTTAAACCTCTAGACATTTGGAATATAGTCTTAAAAATAAAGGAAGGATTGATTGACTAGTTAGTTATGCCTTTTAAGTTAACTCATATAATGAATTCATTCATTTAAAGATATTTAATGACATCCTTAGGTCCTTTACCTATGTCATTTTTTAAATCTACCTTGATGACATCTTAGTCTTTAGCAAACATGGGATGAACATCTACATCATTCTTAACTAGTGTTTCACATTTTTCAGAAATAATTTTTTGTGATAACATGAATAAATGTTCATTTTTCATTCAAGAGATAAAATATTTGGTACACATTACACATGCACAGAGTGCATGTGTGAACCTAACCAAGATTCAAGTTATAAAAGAATGGGAAACACTAACTAACTTTGAATCTAATTAAAATATTCTCAAAACTAGAAAATTATACAAGAGATTTATGTTTAATT
The DNA here is from genome assembly GCA_037957365.1 of Torreya grandis. NCBI lineage: Eukaryota > Viridiplantae > Streptophyta > Pinopsida > Cupressales > Taxaceae > Torreya > Torreya grandis. Next base: position 2,156,859 of record JARHVA010002732.1, read on the forward strand.
TTATCTTTTGAACTAAACTAACATTGGTGGAATTGAATAAAGTTTCATTTAGTTAGCTACACAACAAAGGTAATTCGATGAACTAAAATTTAGACTCTATTTTTTGTTAATAATTATGTTACTTGACTATAAATTTGGAAGATCATCGAATTCATTTAGTAATAAAATTGACTATCACAAATGGGTATTGACAACACAAGTCCTAAATAAGAGTTAATTTTTAATATAATGGATTAAAAAACATATGATTGGAATCAAAGATATCTTCAGAGTATATACTTATGCCAAATGATGAGGGAACAATTAGGGATGGTAAGAGATGGTGAGGGTTAATGATAGAGTGATGAAGGATGGTGAGGGATGATGAGGGTCAATGAGGGAGTGATTACTAATGATGAGTGATGAATAAATATTAATTTGGTATTATGAGATATGAGAAGTGAGTGATTAGGGATGATGAGGGATGATGATAATTAATAAATAAGTGATTAGGGATGACAAGATTGAGTAATTAGAGATGATAAGAGACAACTAAGGTCAATGAAGGAGTGATTAGGGATGAGGAGGGAGTGAATAGGTATGAGGAAGTGATAAGGTATGATAAGGAATGAGGAAAGAGTGATTAGGGATGATGAAGGATAGGGAGGGAGTGATTAGGGATGATGAGGGATAGTGAGGGTCAATGGAGGAGTGATTATGTATGCTAAGAGAGTGATTATAGATGACTAGGGATAGTGAGGTTCAATGAGGGAGTGATTAGGGATAATGTGGATTGATGAAAGAGTTATTAGTGGTAATGAGACATGAATAGGAAGTGATCAAGGATGAGGGAGGGATGATGATCAAGTGCAATTAACATGTAAAGTGGTTGTTTGATGTGTGTAGGTCATCAATCTAACCTATGCTACCCCAATAACATAACTTTGCATTGATTTCAAAGTGAGCTATTTGAAAAATTCAATTTTGATAAACCTAAGACTCTTAGCAATGCTAGGAATCAATCCATAAGGCATAAAAACCTAAGAAATGACTATACATTTAGCAAAAATGGATATAAATTGAAAAATTTTTGTCCTAAAATCCCTAAGTTTAATACTTAGACCCTGAAAATGCCTAAGTAATAACCTGATTGGATTATGAAAAACTATTTTCCATATTTTAAGACATGCAATTATGAGACCAACTCTATCAGATGTTGAGTGACCCTAATTTATTATATTTACTAAAATAAATTTAAACTATAATAAATTAAATGTAACTGACTTATAATTAACATTTAGAGTAGTAAATAAAATCTTATGGCCAAATTTGGCTTCACGTGAAAATTTTAAATGCTCATGGAGATGGTTTTGGTTTTACAACAAAGCAACATGTATACATTATATAATGCATACACATTATATAATATATTATATAATGCATACACATTATATAATATATTATATAATGCATACACATTATATAATATATTATATAATGCATACACATTATACAACATGCACACATTTTATAACGCGCACATATTATTTGAATTTTAATTGAAAATTAAGACTTTAGGCTCATAAATGGCTTGGATTTCTGAGCTAAGGGCTTGTGACTGTGCATCTACAACCAAGACTAAGAGTTTTCAAAAAAAACTAACAAATTTTAACTTCAATCACCAAATACACTATGGATTCCAATATAAAAATTCAAAAAACTATTACCATCATGATGAGCACATTGTCCTCTTTCTAAATATATGTTTCTTATTTTTTTTTGGCTATTTTAAGGGTCCAAACTATATTTATTTCTAACTACACATTTTTTAGGCCTAATTCTATACATGCCTATTCATGTTTATCTAATTTATTTTTCATTGATCCAATTGTAAAACAAATCATATGGTAACAAACTAGGCCTAATTCTATACACATTCAAAAAAATATCAATTTTTATTTTTTTTAATTAGTTAGGATGGGTCGAATGGTCAACTATCCAATTTTACATTAGTTTTTAGGATCTAATTAATTGCAAAATTAATTAAACAAATATTCATTAAAAAATTATAAAAAAAGTTTGTAACACACTAGAAGATCTTATCTAAATATTCACCAAAGGTTTTCAAATAATATTTAATGATGCTAAATAAATGGTGGGCCACACAGACACCTATTTATTATGTTTTCTTAAAAAAAAAAGTCCTCTTCAAATTTTATATGTTTGACCTACTTATACTTAACCATTTAAAAAAAAAAAAAGTTTTTTAGAAACTAGACTCAAAATTCTACAATTCATATTTTATACCATCTTCAAATTTTGAGTGTAACCATCTCAAATTATCTACAAAATTTTAATTTTCTCAAGTTTTAGAAAAATCATGACCACGGGTAGGCCCTTTTTTGTTTATCAATTTAGTGCACTTATCTCACTGCATATGACCCACAAACTGATGTATAAACATAGTGATTTAAGCAAATTTTATAATATCTCCTTTGTATGTATTTCATGGATCAACAATACAAGTGAGAGGAGTACCTTCCATTGGTTGAGTTTGCTTACAACTCACACCAATCAGCATTGAATATGGCTCCATTTGAGGCATTGTATGGAAGGAGTTGTAGAGCACCAATCAGTTGGGACAAATTATAAGATGGGGTAGTCTTTAGACTTGAGATGTTTTCAAAAATGGAAAATTAAGTCAAGACAATTGGAAAGAGGTTGGTTGAGGCCAATGATAGACATAGAAGTTATGTTGATCTGAAAGAAATAACTAGGCAATTTTATGTAGGCGATACAATATTTATGTAGGTTAAGCCACAAAAAAGCTTGATTAAATTCATAAAGGCATCAAAACTTTTATCAAGGTATGTTGGACCCTTAGAGGTTTTATAAGTGGTCAAATCTATAGTATATAGGCTTACAGTACCACCATCTCTAGTTGTTTTGCATAATGTGTTCCATGTGTCTTATCTTAAAAAGCACATTGTTGATCCTTCATATGTGTTAGATTGGAATGCTTTATAGGTTGTAGACTTGTAAAATCCATTTTATTAATAGAGAAGTGTCATAGTTCAAGGTCCAGTGAGACCAATATTCTGATGATAGTGCTATTTGGGAAGACTATGATGAGTTTTATTGGCTATTTTCATTTTTTTTACTTGATTTGATGCATCATATTATATTATTTTCTGTTGAATAATGTTTTTAATTCATGATTTATGTTTGAATAAATGTCATTTGGATGATGACCAATTTGAAGGGGGAAGGATGTCACATCCTGATTTCTCTCTAAGATGAATAACTTGTTTGATCTGTGGATTATTATAGTTGATTAGTTGGTTGACTAATATTTGATTAATATTAATGGCATATGCTAATCATGGAATAGTTGTGTTACTTAGTTTACACAATTTGTTTACTATGATAGCATTAATTTTATATTTTGTAAATTATGATTATGTTTGATAAGTTATACGACATTATTTTATGGATATAATGATATTTCAGGCTAACCACCTTTATTGTCATTAGCTGGATGCACGATAGATTCTTCCCTCAGAGTGTGATGGTGGGAGAGTATCATCAAAGAGGGTGGTTTAGATGGAGACATTGTAGGATGACATAGAATAAATCTATAAACCCTTACACACACGACTTAATATATCATGTTTCATAATTAATTGTTTGATACAGATAGTATAACATTTTTTATGTACTTTTATTTTAGGGGATTGTTATTATACTTTTAGATAGGAAGAAACTCATTGAGGTGAGATTTGAGATCACAACTAATCTCAATACATTACTTAAGTCTAGTCCACCACCATTATTGCTTTCAAGTGTTACCACTATAGGCATGGATCTCAATCTAGGATTTTTTGTAACATTAACACCTTATGACAAGTCTACTAACCCTGAGTAGTATCTACTAACATGTGAAATAAAATGGCAAATTAGAATGTAACAATAGGTTATGCAAATAATTGTGAGCTCATAGGATCTTTAATATGATGAGATGTGGAGTTCATATATAAAATAGATGTAACCAAACTAATTTTTATTGATTTCAAAGACCATTTTGTAGGTGAATTGAAATTAAATTCTATGTTATGGAACTTTATTTCTGAATTATAGTTCTTTTATAAATGATAAAATATTAACTTTTTGTTATATTTGGTAAATATGAACAATATTTAAACTATATGTAAATGAATAAAAGTTGAAAAATTAACTTTTATAGTTACATATTGATATTAAGTAACTGGTATTCTAAATATGATTCTTACTCAAATGGAAAGATTCTATTGAGGACTTTATTTTGATCTTATTTATTATTCTATAATAAATTAGGGAATCATAGATTAATTGAATTTCATTTGATGGACTTAATGAATTAAAATTATATTTTTTTACTTAGCATAGTTTATCTACTAATAGGAAATATTTTGTTTGAATTTATTAGTTTTTATATTATTATATATTAACTGAATATCAAATTCATGACACTAAATAAGTAGTGAATGAATTTCACTGGCTTAATTAGATCCATCAATGCAAGATGAGGTGCAATCCGATCAATTGGTGTGTATAAATTTGATAGATCCTAGAGATCATTTATTATTAAAAACTTTAGTTAAAATAATATTTTTTAAACATTATCATTTCATATGTTGGTATAGTTTTTATATTTGTGCAATATCATGTTAGAATGAATTTATTTATGATACACATTATGTAGAGATATGTTCAACACATAGGTTATGGTTTGTTACTTTGGATTCTCATACAATCATTATCTATCCATCCATAAAGGGAGTGCCATCTCCTTATTTGGGAGATAGTGTGGGGTATATATGGTTCGTGGTTGGTGTGGAAAATCACTCGGATGATGCTCTTCTTCCCAGCTAGAGTATTATACTTGAGACTACACTTGAGATTAAAAATTGATACATGAGTCATGGAGACTCTTGAACCATGGAGACTCTACTCCATGGATATTTGTATCATGTTTTATTTTTTGAGTTATTATTATGAATTATTTTTAAAACTATAACATATATACATTATACTTCTACAATAGTGGTTGTAATATTGTATCATCCATGGTTGAATTTATACTATTTAATTTATGATTAGATGTAATATTTATCGTTACTCAGTATTGTCCATGATTGGCATATATATTCATGGTGATCCTTAGCTAAGTGGATTAGCTATGACCTTTTTAGTTAAATAAATTAATAGAATTAGTTAAAGATCACTAGTTAGGTTTCTCATTGTTAAATATAAATGTTGAATATGTGTATTTTTTATAAAATTAATGTAATATTTTGGTAAAACCCAGAGGGGTTGTTACAAAAAACATGTAAGAAAAACTAGCCCCCTCGAGAGAGAGAGAGAGAGAGAGAGAGAGAGAGAGAGAGAGAGAGAGAGAGAGAGAGAGAGAGAGAGAGAGAGAGAGAGAGAGAGAGAGAGAGAGAGAGAGACCCACTAAAGATGATGTTTAAGTATTATGCACTCCAAGTACAACTCAGAAGTTGACCAATGCCGATAGTGAGATCCTCTCCCTAAATACTATAGAAGTTTCATCTACATTGAATAATTTTACTTCCCTTTTCAAAAATAAGAACATAATTTGTGTAATAGAATTCTTCCCATTCCAAAATGGAAGATGTAGGCATCAATATGAAGATATTTAAAAGTGGTCCAAATTTGATGTGTGGCATAGGTCTGGAAAGATCATGCATAAGAACTAAATGTAACACCATTGAATTAGACCTATTAGAATAATTACATGGAACATTCACTAAAGTAATTCCCATGTGAAGTGTGGAACATGGATCGTGGATTAAAGAAGGATAATCCAAATGAAGATATGAGTTGTTGATGCTCTCAACAGGTGTAATCTCATTGAAAATAGTAGTCATTTACAGTACAAATCTATGATGGATCTAAAAGAGAAACGTCTTATATAGGAACGAATGTAGAATCTATAACTGGGCTAATAAGGTTTAGTAGAATCTCATCTCATAGTGGTGGTTCAATAAAAATAAGAACACTGTCCATTAGGAATGTGTCATCATAAGAAATATAAGTAAGAGGAGATAGTACTATTTTAAGTCTTAGAAGAGACAAGAGGAAAGGGATGAGGAGGAGTGATATAAATCTTATTAGGGTATCCTAAAATATAATAAAGAATATTCCAAATAGTCTAGGGAGACTATATGCTCCACATGGTAATGAAGATCCATGGAAACATGGAATAATAAGAGACCAAGAACCTTGTCATAAGTGTTAGCCAGCTTATTTTACTAATATGATTTAGTAGGGGAAAGAATTTATCCATATACGAATGGATTACTATTCTTTTTTATGAGCAAACGTTCCATATATGTATGTCAAAAATCATACTTAGTCTTTCTAAGAAGAACCATTGGTGTAGAATTAACTCTCCTCATTAGTTGGTATCTATAAAATAGAGTTAACATGACTGAGAGTATAGACACTAAGGAAGTACAATAAGAAAAACATTGTATAAGTGACACTGCACACTCAACAAATAGATGTTAAGATAAACTGATAATGCATCTAAAAAATATGTAACAAACCTATGCAATTGACACCAAATGGGCACACATAATTCAATGAAACTATGTGCACACAAGAGATAATGTAGGGGCCACAACAACTCCCCATGAAACAATCAACAAAAATCCCCATGTGTTTAAAACTATAAAGCATTCTCAAGTGAATGGATATTAAACTCATATGATAATGCATCCATGAATGTGAGAACAATCTATGCTAGTGATGTGAGTACTAGTGCTTGATCTAGGTATAGATGTCAAATTCAATAGGAAATACATCTAGACATGTAAGATGAAACATTGCATAACTAGTAACAATGCATGTCTCAACAAATGGATGTCAAAATATTTAAACAATGCATCCAAAAGAATTAGAAATCAATACAGTTGACACCAAATTAGTATGGGTGAAAAATCAAACATGTGAATAGGTGGATGTTATGCTCTATCGATAATGTATCTTTGTAAAAATATCAAGAAGACATAAAATATTGTTATGAGGGGATCTAGCCACGTTTCAAATCAAACCTCACCCTTTCATCTTTGAAAGTCAAAATAAAGTACATTGGAAGTGTTAAACAAGGGGATACAAAATGAGAGTCTGGGGTGGCAGTTCCCAATAGGGTTAAGAGGTATATTCCCTTGAAGTGTTTGGGAGTAAATCCCCTTGTACTTTAATAACATAATTTGAATCTTTTGTGGCCCTTGGAATTACCAAAATATAATAAATTTTAGTCAATAAATGGCCCCTCAGAATGGATATATGCTACCACTAAAAGTGCATTTATGAGGAGTACAAGTGATAAAAAAAGTAAGGAATGGTGAACAAACAAAGAGAGGAAGTAGAAGAAATTTTGGTTTTCTTGTGAGGGGATTTGGCCATCTACCAAACTAGTCCCCACCCTCTATCTTTGTTAGGAGAAAAATGAAAGGAGTGAAATGATAAGGAATTTACTTTACAAAATCTCATTTAAATCTCTCAATACAATATATTGTTTTTAATAAAAAACAATCAAATAATCACCTACATGTCCCATTTACAATATATTATTTTTTACTTAAAAAAATAAAAAACATGCCAAAGTTACCACACCTACCACTCTATAAAAACTGAGTAAAAAATGTCAATATTAATGTTTTGTTGACATTAGTTTATGACATAAGCTTTCTAATATCTTAGTATAGTTTAAAACTTAAAATAAATAAATTAAAAAAAAAAAAAAAAAAAAAAAAATCCTTTTTAAAAGAGGTAAAACCACATATGAGTGGATTACCGTGAATTTTCAAAAAGAACATTTGCCATTATATTAAAAATACCAAAACCATAAGTGGTTTTGAGAAACCAAAAATTTGCAAATGAAGTAGTTTTAAGGAAAACATGTACTAGAATGGGAATGGTAGGAGTGGTGAGAGGTTTTAATAAGGATAAGAAGTAACTCCAAGTCATGTTACAAATCCTTGGAATGCACAGGTAGTAGGGGCAAAAACTTGAGTGGTATTAATATCTCTACTCAAAACGATAGATTGTGCATGGAAGGGCATGCCTCTTCTTTTATTACGAACCAAATGAAGATGTAATAGAATGAGCTTAGAAGGCATTTGGATGGATAGGGACATGTGATACTATGTAGGTCATGAGATGACTTGTACAAGTTGACTGAAGGTTGTTTGCCAGCTTAGCATGTAGAATTTAATACTAGAGAGCAATAAGGTCGATTGAGGATCCAACCTACATTGACCAGGGAAAGACTGGCAAGAGAACTAAACTATGAAGTAGGTAACTAAAACTCCTTGGACATACATATTGTAGAGATTTGTCAATGTTATTGTTGTGTTATCTCTCCTCACTCTGTGAAAACCCACTTTCTCTTATTAATTCTAAGTCCTAAAGCTTCTCTGTGGGTACCGTTTGTAAAGAATGAGTACAAAGCGTCAAATAATTCCAATGTTATTATTCTATAGAATGTAAATACTCTCAACATCAATTCTTTAGATATCCATCCATGGTAACTACACAACTATGATTTCTAGATTATCGGATGAGGTGTAAAGCATAAAGCATAAAAATGCAACATGTTATATTGAATATACACTTCTGTAATAATAAAACTTATATGGCCAATACAAATAACATGTAAATTTTAATGGAAGAATAATAATGAAGATAAAACCTCCATCAATGGATGTATAAAAATGCAAAAAAAAAATTCACGGACTCATAATAAACTCAAACAACATAAAAAATCAGATATTCGATTTACCAAACCCAGTGCTTAGATACCATATCAAGGATTCCACCAAGGTTGAAGATGGAACACCAAATACATTAAAACTTGAACAAAGCAAAGTGAAAAATGAGAAAACAAATGTGAAAGAGAAACTAAGATTATAACAATACAAAGCCTCTATGTATTCATGTACAAATAGGTGAGATAAGAAATAACTGCCCTCAGATTAGCGGTGATAGAACCTAGAATAGGCATGTAACTCTAACCAAATAGATAAAAATTATGGTTAAGTGTAACTCCCTATAACACATGATATCTAAGCAAGCTAACCACATGCGTAGGAACAACCCAAATAAAACAAATAAATATAAATAAAGTCTTGCACTAACATCTATTTATAATTTTTTATATAAATTTATTTCTTATTATTTTTAAAAAAATAATAATTATTAAATATTAATTATACAATATAAATACTTCTAAATTACATATTTTTATTTATTTTTTAAATATTAAATATGAATTATATATAATAATTGTTGATTACCTATTATTACATTTTTGAAGATTCCTAGTTTACATAAAGCCCATTAGAATTTTATTCTTATAGAATTACTATATATTTTTGGCGACGTGGTACTTCTACTAATACAGTTTTAATTTTTTTTTTAAATAATAGATAAAAAATCTTAATTTTAACTAATGTGATTTTTACAATATTCAATTTTTTTATTTTTTATAAAAAATAAGTTTGAAGGTTTCTCATCCATCTATTAATATTGAGTAAGATACAAAAGTGTCTTATAAATATCATCAAACAAAGACCAAAGCTATGCCCATATTATACAAAAGAGTTATCAAAAGACAATCTAACAAAATTATTACAAATTTCTATCATAGACGATAGTTTAGAATAAAAGAAAATCTAATTCTATATGCATTATTATAATTTTATATTAGTCTTCTTAAAGTTTTTTCAAAACCTAATTATGATACATAATATTTATAATAAATATTATTTTTTACATATAGTTTTTTCATTAAATTTTAAATATATTATTATAAGTATAAATAAATGTTAGAACATCCAAAAATTTAAAAATAAAATAATAATATACGTATATACATAATACATATATTATATATTTGTTTGTATGTAAATGTATGTGTATATATATGTATATGTATGTCGTATAAATAACTACACATACAGAAATATTATACATTTTTCTTAAAAAAAAGCTTGTTTCTTGTAGTGTTGGATGTATAATTGTGTGGCATTGCTTTCAAATTCTCTAACATTTCACAAATTTGGATAAATATAGTTGGCATGTCACATGGCAAGTAAACCTAACTTGTGGATGTTAAGTGTACATGTTCCAGCACAGCACCACAAGGACTTGTACAGAAAGCAACAAAGTGTTACAAAAAATTAGAGAGGCTCTATAAGACAAGTCACGTGTTGTGTATGTGGCACATGTGAATTTGACATTAGTGTGGAAATGAGCAAGGTGTTGTGGAAACTCATCAAAGTACCACAAGCTTATGAAGAGGACGTGAGCTATTGGATATGGGGAAGACTCAAAGTCCATGTCAAGCATGCTTATTCCTATGCTAAATTTATACATGAATCAATCATAGGTATTATAACTTGCATCTACAAATCTATTGAAGTAGATTTAATGTTGTCTTCTAAACTTATTTTGAAAGAATGAAGTAATAATAATGGAAAGATAACACATTCTCTTCATTGAATTTTATATTTTTTATGGATCTTTCATAAATTTTAAAAGAAAAAATATTTTAAAATTATGAAGTAGGAGATAAATTTCATAGAAATTTATATAAAATTTAGAAAAAATGGATAAAATTTTATGAGCCAAGAAATCAAAAATAAAAGGTCTCCAAATTAAATTTGAAGAATCTTAATATTTCCAAAAATATTTCTATAATTTTAATTGTGTTACTAGTATAATAAAATTTAACTATTTATTTTAGTTTCTTAAATCTTTTTCACATTATTATCTGGGCTTAATTTTTAATTTTCATTTTTTATGTGTTTCCTGAAATTAGCAGCAGTTCAGATATTTTTTTAAACCCCACTCTTTGCACTTTTCAATTATTATATAATATTCATACTAAAATTAAATTTGATTTTATTAATTTATTTTAATAATTATAATTAAGATCTAATCCCAAAGTATGCAGGTGCGTGGACGAGGTCATTGGTCAAGAGTCATTAATAATTATAATTAAATGACTGAGCTCTCATTATCTTCCACACGCCATCTCGTATCTGATTCAATTAATCAAGTCATCTTTCTCCATTCAATAGTTCTGCAGTCTTAATCACGCCAACAACCGTTTTGTTACAAAGATCTTTGAAAAGGAAAAGCGGACTTCTATGATTTTAAGATTAAACTCTATTTGCTGGACAGTTTATGACTTTGCAGCCCACCACAGTTGTCGATGTCATCTGAAAACACAGATTAATAATAAGGAATCTGGGGCTTCTTTCTTGACATTTTAGGCACATCGCTTAAAAGGAGCCACTTCTATCCTAATCTCAGAATAAACAACAGTTTCTAGACACTTCACGATATAGGTTACTGTATTGAATGATTATAAGTTCTTGTGACGTGGGAGGTTGGAATTTGTGCCCATCATTAAAAAATAAAAATAAATCGAACTGGTTACTCGCTCTGCAAGTAAAGAATTGTTGTTATTTGGAAACCTGTTATGAAATGTGTATATATGTAGCCCTTTCATAGCTCTATTTGTGTTTGGTAAGAATCAAGATAAGGCAAACAACATATACCTGGAGATGGGAGGCATTGAATTAAGAGGTCTAAGTGTGGTAAGCATACCACAACAACAATCAGGTTTTTGTGAATACGAAGACAGGTTTCTGGAGAATATATGGGCTAGCTTTTCTGAAGGGGATTCTGTGGGGTCCTGCATCAGTTTAAATGTGCCTCCTCCTCCTCGTCCACCCTATGCGCATGAAGAGGTAGTTATCAGATCTTTAGACGAATATCTCCTCAAAGCAAACAGCCGAAAGAAGGTACAGTCGGAGCAACAACAATCACCATTCACGGTTGAAGAAGGCTATGGTTGTGACCATATTCTGTGGGATGGATTGCCATCACTCCATATGTGTGATTCGAATGAGAGTCTGGAAAGCATCCCCGGGCTTGAACTGTTGATGCCTATTAACATTGCCGCTGAAGCTTCTCTTCCAGAATGGAACCAGGGGCGTTCAACCCATTCCGACCAGGAACAGGCTGCCACACCTCCTGATAAAGAAGCTGAGAACTCGACAAACCAGGCTGTTGTGAATAAATCTTTATCGTCCAAGCGCTACAGAGGGGTGAGGAGGCGTCCGTGGGGAAAATTCGCCTCAGAAATAAGGGATTCAACGAGGCAAGGCAGGAGGATGTGGCTGGGCACATTCAATACAGCAGAAGAAGCAGCAATGGCATACGACAAAGCTGCTTTGAAAATGAGGGGACCTCGAACATTTCTTAACTTTCCAGTTGAAATAGTTTCGAGGGAATTGAGACGCGATCTCAATTTAGCTTGTTTCACCATGCCCAAAGAAAATTTCGACACACAGTCTACTTCTCTCCAGACTGGAGGTACGAGTTTCCCTGGTATTCTATCCTCCGATGGGATCAGCAAAAAAAGAGCGTGTCGGTTAATCTGTCCAGAAGGGGAGCAGCGTCCCCATCTGAAACGGTTGAATAATCAACAAGAAATCTGGAGATGTAACGTCGTTGATCATTATAGTTTAGGTGAAGGAGGAATGGAGGATGCAGAGTCGGGTACAGATTATTTGAAACAATTGCTTCTCTCTGCGGAAGAGAATTCCTTCGCTTCCTAAATCCCTTATGGAAATATGGAAGGGCACTTTCTCTTCGTTAGCAATTTTATGTTTGGAGGGATTCATTCTCCTTGGCGAATGGCGAACTTGTCTTTTTCATTTCCCAACTATGGTGCCTTCTTTTGCTCAATCTGTTTTTCAAACGGAGATTAACTCGTTACTGTTTTTTTCGATAAATGAAGGATACTGCCATTTCTGACTCGAACTTCTAGATAGACTTAGGTAGCCTTTTTGTCTACCGCTCAACCCCAGCGCGCTGCTGTATTTTCAATTGTTAGCTATGTATTTGGAATCCAGAGGAGGAGGTTGAAATTCCTCGTGTGTAATGTAATTTTAAAAGATCGCACATAAATGAGCCATATGATCTTATAAATAATTGATTCGCTAATCACGTCTCTCTTTCTTCGAGTATAAACATTTAAGAGTATTTTTAAGGTATTTATTATTAGTTATAAAATTATATTATTTTAAATTATTATTATTATTATTTTTAAATATAAGGTAATTGTAGGATTGATTGACTTATACTCGATCTAGAATATAAGTGAGGGTTTAAGTGTTTGTACTTCTGTTTTGTTAATCTATAAATTTTATGTCCGATCTAGAATAAGTAAGTGTTTCAATATATGTTCCTCTACTTTGTTAATCTATGAATTTTATGTCTCCATTATAAGTACCCTGATCATTAGTGAGATTTGACCTTAAGTCATTTTGATACAAATGCATCTATTTCAACCATTACACCATAACCCATAAGACAACTAAAGTATATATTCGTTTATTGATTATTGATTCATTAACAAAGAATAGGGAAAACTAGTACAATGTGCTATAGTGCTTGTTTTACAGATAGATATATAGAGCATGCTCTCTATATTATGATTGTGAGGAGTATCAACCTTTAGATGATTCTATATGTTACATACTTATACAATTAGAATACAAGAGAGGTTACAACCGCTGTTTGATGCTAATAATATGATTATATTGATTCATTTCCAACGTAGATGATGGTTGATGAATGCCTTGAAGCATGTCGCTGAGGCAAGTTGACACCTGAATGCATTGTGTAGTCCAAGAAGTTAGCTAGGTGCACAAAACTATGAGATGTGATGCAAGACTGTGAGGCATACAAGGATGTGAGCTACAAAGTATGTAGAAGTTGGTGAGCTAGCATGAAACTGGTGCAATGCATGAATTAGTGAGGCACATGGGTCTGTGAGCTACAACATGGAACTTTGAGGTGCATTATACTATAGGTGTAAGGGGCATAGAAGTTGGTGATTAACACATAGGACTTCTACGGTGTGTGGGACTATGAGTTGGGAAGTGTGCAATAATGAGTGTGTAGTGTAGAGTGCACAACAGTAAGTGCACGAAAGTCTATGATATGATGTGGGACTTGTGTGTATGACTGTGAGTAAACTTCAGGCAAGGAGTGAGTAAGATTGGGTGAGAGGTGTATGCCCTACATAGTAGAGTGAATGAGGAGTAAGCTTGGCTGTGAGAGATTGTGCATGGATCATTCACCCTTTTTGAAGAGCAATGGTCTCTATTGCATCAGTGTGTAGTTACAGAAACTGTACCTAAATTTGTTGTGAAGTGAACCACCTAGTTTGATCAACATATTTCCCAACCTTGACCACTCAAAAAAGTGGATGTGTGTCATGGTGGGTGTGTATGTTTGTCATTTCAATGTTCTGGTCCTTCACTGCAAGATGCAAGTGTTCAAGATCTAAATCAAAAGTATGTTGTGTCACTGCTAGCTCAAGAAATGACAAAGTGTAAGGCTAGAGAAGTTACATGTTGAAGATTGGGTACATGCCCAAGTGTTGAGGTAGATCAAGAATGAAGGCATTCTCACCATCTATGCATAAAATGGTGTAAGGCCTAGAGTGTAGAGGCTTGATCTTTTGGTATGGACCTTTGAAGCACTCCTTTTGAAGTTGCAACTAGACTTTATCACCAATTCATAATGCATGAGGTGTGCAATGTGCATCATGGTGCTCCTTGTACTTAACTTGAGTGCAAGAGAGAATATGCTAAACTTGCTAGTGAATAGATTAGATGTGGCATAGAAACTTATCAGCTTTGTCCACTTCTCGTTCATGTGAACGTAATTTATTTCCTAATGGTGTATGGTAGGAGATGTTTAGAGGTGCTAAAGGTTGAAACCCAAGACATGTCTAGAAGGCACTATGGCCAATAGAGCTTGTAAGAGCCCTATTATAGGCATGTTAAAATGTAGAGGATATTTTCATCCTAGGTACGAGCATGTGCATGATTGTAAATTTGTAGAAGATGAACAAGTGTGAGATTGACCATTTTCATTTATCCATCTGTTTGATGATGAAAAGCCATTGAATCATCCAACTGCATACCCATCAATGCCCACAATACTTACCAGAAATGAATCACAAAGTATAGATCGTGGTCAAAGATGATGGATGTGGGTATCCCAAAATGAACCCAAACATGGTTGAAGGATGCCTGCATAGGTGCCAACTACATCAATGTATTTTTTGCATGTGACCATGATGGCCATCTTGGAAAATTGATCCACTACAATGAACAAAGCATCATGTTTTCATTTCTTTGTAGGCAATCCAGTCATGAAATCCATGTTGATAGATTACCATGTTCTTAATGATATTGATATAGGTGTGTAAAGTCCCAACTTCCTATTTTTAGGCTTGGCAATGTAGCAAGGAATACAAGATTTTATGTGGCACTCCATGTCTGTGTGCATGTGCAACCAGTAGAAGTGTGATTATAATGCAGTTAGAGTCTTTGTCATACTGAAGTGTCATGTGTTCTTGGTGCATTGTACCTCCTAGATGAGTCATTAACGAGGTGTACCATAAGGAACAAAAAGATGTTTGAGCTTAAAGAGAAGCTGGTCAGACAAGTAAAAACCTTGTACTTGTTTACCTTGTGAGAGGCTTTTCTAAGTTGATGCAAAGTCCTAGTTAGTTGAGTAGAGAAAATCCTAGTCGATAAAGTTGTGGCCACATGTGTCTAACATCGTGATGAGTACATGAAATGATGGTTATCTAAGGAAATCTACGACCTTGTTTTCTTTTCATTTATTGTGCTTGATCATGAGTTGGAACTTCTACATGTAAGTCATCTATTTCACATGGCATGCATTTTCCATCTTGTTCTACGACTATAGGAACTGAATTGGTTTATGGTTTGAATGAAAAAATGTCTCCTTCCTGATAATGTAGTGTCACCATTGCTTAATTGATTGCACAATAGCATATAGTTCCTTCTCATAGGTGGAGTACATTTGCATCATGTCATTGAACATCTCAGAGTTATCTGTGATTAGATATCCATGTTGTATGAGAAATTCATCAAGTTCATAGTCAGATGAATCAGTGTGTAGTTTTAACATTTGTATAATGTCAAGCATTTCAAGAATAGGCACTGCATAAAGGCATTTCTTAATTTCCTCAAAAACACATTATTTCACATGTGCCCAATTAAACTTAGTTTTCACGAGTGTGAGCTGGCTTAGATTCAAGAGATGTGTGAGAAACCACGAATGAACATATTATAGAAATTAACAAGTGTAATAAAGATCCTCAATTTGGTGAGATTACATGGAGTAGGCCAATCCTGGATCACTTTGATTTTCTCTGGATCTACTATGATGCTGATGCAATCAATGATGTATCCTAGGTATTAGATTTGCACCATGCCAAATGTACACTTTGCTAAGTTAGATTAAAACTCATGTTGGTGTAAAGTGTTTATGATGTGTGAGATGTACTCCATATACTCCTCCCAAGTCTTCCTGAAGATGAAAATGTCATTTAAGTAGATGATGACAAAGGAGTTTAGTAATGGCTTGAGTAGATCATCCATCAAGTGTATAAAAGTGGCTAACGTATTAGTGAGGCCGAAAGGCTTGACCAACAATTCATACAATATTTCTTGAGTCTTGAATGATATCTTCTAGATATCTTTAGGATGGACTAAAACATGAAAGTAACCTAACTTCAAGTTGATCTTGGTGAAGTTGTGCACCTCAGAGATGGTCCAAAAGGTCATCAATGTGCAACAATAGATATTTATTCTTCACCATGAATTTTTTGATTGCACGATAGTCTATGTAGTGTTTTCAAGACCTATCCTTCTTGGGTATGATGACTATCAAACTCTTACAAGGTGACAATCTAGGCCTAATCTTGCCCTAATCAAGAAGCTATTAAATTTGGGACTAGACTTCATCATTAACCCAAACTAATCTATGATAAAGGGGGATATTTTGAAGAAGGTATTGATGAACTAAATTGATGCAGTGATTTAATGTGCACTGTGTTGGAAGGCCTTTAGGTTCACTGAAGACTTCACTACTCTACTATAGTAACTTATCGAGTTGTTATTGCTATGATGACATACGCTATGCTTTACCAAGGCGTGCTTCAATTTCAACTTTACAGGTGTATCAGGGTAGACCATGAGTAATATGAACTTATAAGCATGTGAGATGATCTTGAGAGATTGTTTGGCAGAGACCAAGGTGAATTTTTTCATGGGTGATGACTGTAAAAGGTTGTAGAATCAATATTACACATTAATAACCCAACACTATGGCTTGGATTGATATTTAGCTTCATAATCATATAATTACAATTTCCCTAGTAGGATGTCATAAACCTCCAGAGGTATGATGTCATAAGTGACATTGTCTTTTATATGCTTGAATTTATACTCAAAAGTGTATTATCATCGGACATATATATATATTTTCCCTAATTTATCCACTCTAAAGAGTATGACTGTAGATACATAGTAGTGGTAAGACCAAGGAATTGAGTTATGAATTATGCAATGATGTTCTTCTAGATGCCATTATCGATGATGACATGGAGAGGTTGATCCTTCACCTAAAACTTGGTGTGAAAAAGATGTTCACATTCTTCAGTGATGTCGATCATAGTGGTGTTGGTGCTTACACAAGAGGCATCTGGATCAATGTCATCCATCGATATGGGTCTTGATGTAGATTATGTGAGCAAGGATTGTTTCATGTGGCATTTAAAATCATCGTGAGTGGATGAGCAGTGGCAATGACACCACTTATCACCATACTTCTTCTTCTCTCCTTTGTCTGAAGTAGAAGGCATTGGAGCCTTTTAGGGTTGAGAAACCTTTTGTGTTACTCTCCTTTGTGAGAAGTGTGATTTTTTTTTCTACATATAAGGCTATGATGTAGAGTTGTGTGAAGCCTAGGCCTTGTGCACTATGTTGGATGAAGAGGTGACATGTTGCTTCATCTTTGCCTTGGCTTTGATCTTTGCAGTTTTACATCATGTTTTCCCCAAAGTGTCAAAATTCAATAAATCCCTCTTCACATGGATATAAGGTGAGAAGCCATTGATGTACTTTAGCACCTTATTTTATTCAATCAATTTCTCATTTAGGCACATATAGTAGTCATGAAAACTGTTGGTCTAGTCTTCCATAGACTAATCTTTGCACTAGTATAGTTGTTGAAACTTTATGTATTCATCTTCAAAGTGTAATAGAGGGTAGTATTCCTCCTTCAATGCATTAACACAAGTCTTCTAAGATTCAATTATAACACACTCTTATGCATGTTGCATGCTGAAGCTCTTATACTAGTGAACGATTGATATGGACATCTTCATTACTATGAAGGTGATATTCTTAGCAGTGGTGAAAGAATTGACTGAGAATTGTATCTCAAGATTTTTAATTTTGACATTAAATTCTTTGGCATCGATCTTGCCTTCAAACAGAGGGATATCAATAATGACTTGAACTTTAAAAGGGGTTTGTTGCTGAAATTATTATTGACCAAACTAAGGAGGTGTGGTACAAGGCTTCAGATTGAAATGTACCATGAATTAACATAATTGTCTAAATATTTTGGTGAGATTTTCCTCAAGTGCATTGGTGATGAGCTTTTGTAACTTAAAGGCTACCTTAGATTGCTTCTCGGTATCAACCATCTTATTTTTGCTACCACTTTCTTCTCGATATTTTGAAATAAAACCAATTGACAAACCTTTATTCTCAAGTTTCAATCATGTGTTTATAGGTGTATAAAAGAATGTATATTTTCATCTCTAATATGAATGATCTGCACCATGAGGCCTAGGACTAAGCATGCATGGGAAAACTGAGTTTTGGTTGTATAAAGTGAATGGGAAAATTTGATTTAGAAAGAAACAACATAACACATTCAATGAAATGGAAGCCTTACTGGTAGGAAATGCAACTTCTATTCATTAAAAAAGAATAGATAAAACTGGTACACTATGTTATAGTGCATATTTTATAGAGTAGATACTTAGAGCATGTTATCTGTGTTATGACTATGTGGAGCATCGACCTTCAACTGGTTGTGTATGTTACATAGTTATCCAATTAGAATACAAGAGTAATTATAACTGCTATTAGTTCCCAAGAAGATGGTTGCATCAATTCATCTTCTAGGATATATGATAATTGGTAAACCCCTTGAAGCATGTAGCTGAGATGAGTTGACATGTGGGTGTAATGTGTAGTCCAAGAAATAAGCTAGGTGTGCAAAAATATGAGTTGTAATGTGGGACTACAAGGCACATAAGGATACAAGCTATAGAGTGTGTAGAATTCAATGAACTTTCATGGAAGTTGTGTAGTGTGCGAGCCAATGAGGTGTGTGGGTCTACGAGCTATAGTGTGGAATTCTGAGGTAAATTATACTACATACACAAGGGGTATATATGTCGATGTGATTAGCACAAGAATAATGTAGTGCATGAGTCTACAAGTTAGAAAGTATGTAGTAATTAGTGCATAGTGTGGAATACACATGAATCAGTATGCAAAAATATGTAATATGGGGGGACTTGTGCATATAACTATGAGCAAACTTAAAGCAAGGAATGCATAATATTAGGTGAGAAGTGTGTGTCCTATATATTAGATTGAATGAAGAGTAAGCTCATCTGCATAATAACTATGCATGGATCAATGTAACACTAATAATAAAAAGAATACAATTACGTTTTTCATTTTAGTCCAAACATTTTATATTTCTTCTTATTTAAAAAGTATGTTATCACTCTTTCTACATTTAAAATTGAATAAAATAAATATTTCATTGCAACATCAATAAATTATTAAATATTTTATTAAATTTAAATTAACAATCTCTCTCTCTCTCTCACCAAAAAAAAAATAAAATAAAAAATAAAAAAATAAATCTCCATAAAAACAAATTTATATTACCAAATACAAGAAACATGGTTCGAATATAATATGTTCACCTTTTCAAAGTTACTACAAGCCTACACCACTCATATGATTTTCCCCTCAACCCCCACTCCAAACCTTCCCACAATCCACATTTTGATCTTTTACACAACTTATAGTTTAAATATTATGAGCCACATTTCAACCTTGACTAAAAACATCACATCAAAATAAATTAATAATAAGAAGTGGAATTACGCATGGATGTGAAAAAATAAATAAATAATAATAATAATAATAATAATAATAATAATAATAATAATAATAATAATAATAATAATAATAATAGGTGGGATTATTCATAGATGTTATAATAGAAAGAGTGTCATAATATAAGTTATAATTTTTTTTCTCATTGGAGTTTTAACCTAGCTTAAAATACTTTATAAGATTTAAAATTGAGTGGAGCTGGGCACAATAAAAGCCACTTTACCAACCTTTCTACATCTCATTGACAAACAAACCACAAAATCTTATATATAAAATGATATCAAATATTTTACAATTTTAAATATAGAATGTTTTCAATATTTAAATGAAATCTAAATAATATATGAAATGTTTCATATATATATATATATTCATGGTAAATAAAATAATTTATAATAATAATTGTAAAAATAAAAAAAACCATAAAAGATGACATTGTTACATTCACACAAATAAATAAATATAAAAAGTATTGATTAAACAATTATACATATTAATATATCTAAAATAGTAAATAATAAATATAAATAATAATATATGGTATTTGTATATTAATTTTAAGAGAATTGAAATCCATATAATAAATTAAAATTTTATTTATAAATTATTTATATAATTTTTTTATTGAAAATCATTTTTTATTAATTTAAATGAAAATAATTGGGGTCGTAAGTCTTAGGACTATCCACCTTCTCTGTATGTATTGCTTATAAAATCATTTTTTATTATTTTAAATAATGATAATTATTAAATATTAATTCATATATATAATTTTAGATTACTAATTTTCAAAGTAAATTATTTTGACTATAATTAAATTGTGGAAGATGTTTGATTTATATAGATTTATTGAAGCTCCATTATATAAAGTAATTATATATCTTATGTGAAATAGCATTATTATAGTTTGAATTTTAAATTATTTTTGTATGATATATTAAAAGTTAAAATTCTGGATAATGTAAGATTTTTATAATATTTTTATTTTATTTTTATCAATAAATTTTTTTTGATGGTTCTTCATTCATCTATTAATTTTATATATATATATATATATATAAAATATCTCTTATTCATCATCAAATAAAGACTAGAGCTATGTCTATGTCACACCAAAAAATGCTCTTGAAAAAAATCTAGAAAAATTATTACAATCTTTTAACATAGAAATTGGCTTAGAAAAAAATAGTATATATATATATATATATCTTCTTAAAATTTTTTAAAATGTAAATATGTTATGTAATATTTATAATAAATTATATTTTTTAAATATAGATTTTTTGATGAACATTTAGAGATGAGTTTTCTACAAATTACTATAAATATAATTAAATTTTGTAACATACACAAAACTTAAAAAATAAAAAATAAACTCATTTAGATATGTCACAAAATACCATACAATTCTCTTAAAAAGATCTTGTTTCTTGTAGTGTTAGATGTCTAGTTGTATAGCATTTATTGTAGATTCTCTGAGGTGCCACACATTTGAATAATTATGGTTAACATCTTATGTTGTAGGATATATCTAACATGTGGATACAAAGTGTACATCTTCCTACATAGTACCATAAGGACCTATGTGTAATAATGTATTATGAAAACTTAGAGAGGTAATATGGGATGCGTCATGTGTTGTATATGTGGCACATGTGTTTTTTATGTATGTGAAGTGTCTGACTTTAGTGTGGAAAGAAGTAATATGTTGTGGAAACTCCATAAGGTACTACAAGTTTGTGCATAAGATGAGACATTATTGCATGTGGGAGAGACTCAAAATCTAAATTTATGTAAAATTTGTGCACGGATTGATCATAATATCACAAAGTTATATATAGATTAGAGCTTTCATTTATAAAGCTATTGTTGAATTTAATTAAGTGTTGTCTTTCAAGCTTACTTCAAATGAATGAAGTTTCCAAATAAAATTTGAAATATCTAAAAATTTCCAAAAAAAATGTTATATATTTATGTAATATTATGGTATTGGTTGTGTTAATAAATTAGTGTCACAAATTTACTGGTAAAATAAAATTTCTCTATTCATTTCAAATATATATTTTTTTTTCATCTCAAACTTTAACCCTATTTTTGAATTTTTGTTTCTTCTTTATTCTAAAACCCCCTCTTTACAATTTTCAATTATTATTATAAATATTTTATTAAAATAAATTTTTATTTTATTAATTAATTTGAATAAATATAATTACAAAATAACATAAATATATACATTATATATTTTAATTTAAACCCACATTTAAAATAAAAATAAATTAAACATAAATTGACAGTACAATAATTAAAAGTAAAAAAGATGGGACTGAACATATATATGCACCTTGACTAAAAGGAACCAGAAAATGGTATATGAACGTTTTAGATAGATCTAAGAGTGTCAATAACACACTAAACAAAGCTCAACAAATTCAAAAGTAAAAAGGTTAGACAAAAAAGAAGCGGAGGCATGACAACCACTCATAACACATCAGTAATGATGAATTTTGATCAATAATCAGCGAAGTCAAACGTATACAAATCATGCTAATAAATAGAAATGCACAATGGTGGAAGTTTGTTAAATGTAACTTTAAATGTGTAGAATAGAATTTTCTCTCCCAGTAGAAAGAATATTGTTTGGAAAAGTAATTTGGAACGGCGTTATATATGTAGGCGTATGGACAGGGTCACTTAAAAAGTTATCTACGTGTACATGCCCATATATATATATATATATATATATATATATATATATGGTTATAGCCGTTAGTCAAGAATCAGTTGTAAATTTTAATTAATCAATTCATTTTTCTACATCTTCCACACGCCATCTCATATTTTATTCAATTAATCAAGTCATTTTTCTACATTCAATATTTCTGCACCATTAATTATTTATCAGCCAACCACAGTTGTCGATACCATCTGAAAACACGGATTAATAAGGAATCTGGGGCTTGTTTCTTGACATTTTAGGCGTATCACTTAAAAGGAAACACTTCTATCCTGATCTCAGAATAAACAACAGTTTCTACACGCTTAAGATACAGGCTAATACATTGAATGATTATAAGTCCTTACGAGGTGGGACGTTGGAGTTTGTCCACGTCACAGGAAATAAAAATAAATCGAACATATTATTCGCTCTGCAAGTAATGATTTTTTTTTTTTTGTTTTTTTGTTTTTTAAATTTTAAATCAATAGCTTGCTCGACGTGTCCTGAATTTCCTAAAACTTCATTTATTTGGAAACCTCTTATGAAATGTATATATATATATACATGTAGCCCTTAAAAACTGTGTTTGTGTTTAGTTAGAATCACAACAGGGCAAACAAGTATAGAGATAATGATGGGAGGCATTGAATAAAGAGCCATAAGTGTTCTCACCGTACTACTACAACAATCAACTTTTTGTGAGTACAAAGACAGGGTTCTCAAGAATATATGCATTGAGCATAACCAGACAATATGTTCCGGATGGACTGCCGCGTTGGCTATTGACCTCCGGCTTGTCACCTTCAACAGCTCCGTCAGTTTTTTTAACCGCTGTTGTTTGGTTTAACTGCAAGCTTCACTAGACCCCACAACCCATTTAGTTTTAACAATTTGGATTTTGGATATATGCATATCCATTCATCATTTTCAAATCTCACGCCACTTTGTGAGCTCTACGTCTCCTCCCTTATTGTCGGTTCATGGCTTACCACTATAAATTTACAAGTAACAAAGATTACAATGGTTAATGTGCTCTCATGCCTATTGGAGTTGTTGCCAGAATCCGGATAACGCGAGTGCAATGGAGATGTGATCACATAAGATGAACAAGTGCACACCACAAGATGTTAAAGCAATTTGAAAATAAGAAGATAAATTGCACAAGACAAAATAGAGAAAACCAAAATCTGATTAACGTGAAATGGCCAAAATGAAGAATACATATACGAGAGCTAGTAAGTAACTCCTCCATAAATGGTGGTCAAAGCACCCCAAGAATAGACTCCTCCACAAAAGGTGGTCAAAGCACCCCAAGAATAGACTCCTCCAAGGTGGTGACAAGGTGCCAAGAATAGAGAAGTAACTCCCATACCCGGAATAGCCGGTCAAAGGAGTATCTTATGACAGCTTATGACACAAATATGACACACAATCTCCACATAAGCTAGCCTATCCCACGAATGTAGGAAAACTCCATGTATGCACAAGAAATACAATTTCCCTAATTAATAAATAGGAAAAAATAAAAACCTACACTAATACCCCCCATAAGCGCAGCTTAGGTGGAAAGTGTGGAAATATAAAATGGGTCCCGGCAACTAGGCCTGATGAGGTACCCATGTACAAATGCAATCTCCCATAAGATAGAGAAAAGGAGAAAACCCATAGGAAAAAACTCCCCCCCAAAAGAGAGACATAAAAGAAAAGAAGAGGCTAGAAGGCCCCCCTGAAGATGATGCTGCTGCAGATGTAGACCGCACCCCAAGAAGAGCTCGTAGATGAATGAACTTGCTCTCAGTGAAAGGTTTGGTGAAGATGTCTGCAACCTGCTCTGAAGACTGGCAAAATATCAAGTCAATGACCTGACTATGAATAAGCTCTCGAATGAAATGCATGTGAATCTCTATGTGCTTGGTCTGCTGGTGCTGAACTGGATTCATGCAAATCTGTATGGTACTCTAGTTGTCACAATAAATGATGGTGGGCTGCCTGATAGGAATGCCAAACTCAAAAAGAATCCCCTGAAGCCAAATAGCCTCAGTAGCTGCATTAACAACTTTCCTATACTCTGCCTCTGTGGATGATATAGCAATAGCATTTTGCTTCTTGCTAGACCAATTGATAGGACCAGAACCTAGAGAGAAACTATAACCGAAAGTGGACTTGCGAGTCTGTGAATCGCCAGCCCAATCTGAATATGTATAACCAACCAAGTCAACCTCTGTGCCAAATTGTAATGAATCCCGTATCTATGTGAACCCTGTATATAATGGAAGATCTTCTTAGCTGCTTTGCAATGCAGCTCATGGGGTTTTTGCATGAATCTAGAGACAAGTCCCACTGAATAAGATATGTCGGGCCTGGTGTGAGTGAAGTAGAGGAGACTACCAACAAGTTGTCAATACCGAGTGGCATCAACCAATGGTGAAGAACAATTAGTCTCAAGCTTGACTCTTGATAGAAAGGGAGTCCGAGATGGCTTGCAATCAGCCATGTGAAACCGAGCCAATAAGTCAAGAGCATACTTAGGCTGTGCAAGAGAAATCCCTGAATCTGATTGTGAGATCTCAATGCCAAGGAAGTAGTGCAACAAATCTAAGTCTGTCATGTCAAATCTACCCTGGAGAGATGCCTTCACCGTTGTAATAGCCGATGAAGAACTCCCGGTGATCAAAAGGTCATCAACATATAGAACCAAAATCAGAAGTGAATCATCCTGTCACAAAAAATAGACATTAAGATCAAAATGGCACCTAGTGAAACCTGTTGTGAGAAGGAAGGAGTCCATCTTGGCATACCAAGCCCGAGGGGCCTGTTTGAGGCCATAGATAGATTTTCTAAGTCTACATACTAAGGAAGAATCTTGAACAAATCCTGGCAGCTGTTCCATGTAGATTTCCTCCTCTAGGTCTGCGTGAAGAAAGGCACTCTTCACATCCATCTGATGCACATTCCAACCATGTGTTGCGGCAATAGCCAAGGTGAGTCGGATAGAAGTCATCTTTGCAATGGGTGCAAAGGTCTCTGAGTAGTCAATTCCTGCCACCTATGAGAAACCTTTGGCGATAAATCACGCCTTGTACTTATCAACCGACCCATCTGCGGCAAACTTGGTCCGATATATCCACCTACATTGAACCATCTTTCTTCCCTTAGGAAGGGAAGTCAAATCCCAAATGTGATTTTTGATTAAGGAAGAATATTCTTCCTCCATAGCACTATCCCACTCAAGTACCCCTGATGCCTCTCGAAAAGACCGTGGATCCAAAATTGAAGCAAAGAAGGCATGTGGATCTCTCTGAAAATCCCCCCTAGTCCATCTGTCATCTGCGGGATCTCCTGCCCAAGTGCCAACACTCTCAAGTGTTTGTCTAGCCCAAAGTGGCTTGGAAGTGGGTGAGTCAGGTGCTAACTCCTCATCCTCTGACTGACTAGAGGTGGATGACTCTGCATCACTGTCCTCGCTATCTAAACTCGAAGAAGAAGATATCTCTGGCTTAAGAACCTACTGTGGCTGATCTGAATCTAATGAGGAATCATCATGAAGAACTAGATCCGATGAGGGAGAAAAAGTGTCAAGTGTTGAGTCTCTAGGACTCTCCTGAAAATGGACACTTCTCTCGATGAACAACTCATGAGTGACAGGATCTAGAAGTCGATATCCCTTAATGCCATCTGGATATCCTAAAAAGATGCAAGGCTTGCACTGACGTTCCATAGCTTTGTGTTTCTTCTTCAGAATGCGGGCCATGGCTGGGGATCTGAAAACTCTAAGGTGCTCAACATCAAGTTTCCTTTTATGCCAAGCTTCAAAGGGTGTTATCACTTTCAAAGCTTTGTGAGGAACCCTGTTCTGAATGTAGCAAGCACAATTGATGGCTTCAGCCCAGTACTGTGGTGCTAAGGATTTGGAGTGAATCATAAAGCTAGCCATCTCTTTCAAGAACCTATTCTTACATTCTACAGCCCCATTCTGTGAAGGATTGTAGGTGACTGTGCGCTACAAATCAATTCCCTCTGTGGTGCAAAACTGTTCAAACCTGATGCTGACATACTCCCCTCCATTATCAGTTCGAAGAACCTTGATGGATTTCTCACTCTGTTTCTCAACAAGAGCCTTGAAGTCTAGAAAATTTTCAAACACTTCAGACTTTTTTTTGAGAAAATATATCCAAGTGTACCTAGAGAAATCATCAATGAAAGTGAGGATGTACTTGGCCCTTGTGAAAGATGGTTTGGGAAAGGGTCCCAATACATCACTGTGGACTAACTCCAAAGGTTGTGAATCCCTCCAAGCTTTGCCTTTGTAAAATTTTGCTTCGGGATGCTTCCCAAGGGAACACCCCTCACAAAGTACTTTTGAGAATTGGACATGAGGCAAGCCAATGACCATGTCATTTTTGAAAAGTTGCTCAAGATAGCGGTAGTTAAGGTGGCCAAACCATTCATGCCACAATTTTCTAACTCCATCTGAATGAGTTAGCAATGCTGTCGGAGAAGAATCTGATGCAAAATGTGAGAAGGTGTATAACCTAGCTTGGTGATTTGCCCTACCCACTGCCACTATAATATCACTATGCAACTCCCTGATGGACACTGAATCTGGTGAAAACTCAACTCTCATGCCCCGACCAATGTGAGTGATTTGGTACACTGATAGGAGATTAGTTGAAAGAGAAGGAACACTTAGAACATTGTTGAATGTTCCTCCTTCCATTTCAACTGACCCTCTCCCTGAAATAGAAATTGATGTGTCATCACCCAAACTAATTGAAGTCATGCTACAAGGCTCTAAAGATGAAAACTCAACTAGTGAAGAGCCCATGTGGTGAGAAGCACCTGAGTCTATGACCCATGAAGATGTAGAAGCTGCAGTTGCTACAAGGGCCTTGCCCTTTTCTTTCTCCTTACCATTGCCTTTTGCCTTAGTAGAATCTTGGGTAGATGAATTATGCTTGATGGACTCAGGAAGACCTATGTTGTTCTTCTCTAGAAGATGAGTTAAGTGATCTATTTGTTTTTTCATGCACTTGTGTTCATCATGCCCTGTCTTTTTACAATAGGCACACTTAACCTTCTCCTTCTTCGGTTTAGCATTAGAGGATGAAGACTCAGTGTTGTTTTTGGCAGGATTATTATTTTCTTTCTTCTTTTCCTGGTCCTTGTTCTTTTTTTTCTTCTCTTTTGTTGAAGTCTTATCCTTACCATTTCCAGCTATCAAAGCTTGGGGTTGAGTAGACTTCATTGTGCCCATTTGAATTAGTTTATCTTGCTCCCTAGTCAAGTCGGCAATGAATGAATCCAAAGAAGGCATTTTTCATGTAGTGCCAAGGGCACTTTTAGTGGCATGGAAAGTGGAGACAAAGACTGAATAGCTTGGACCTAGATTTTCGAGAATAGAAAGTATTAGTTGATCATCTTTCTTCTCTATCCCACATTCTTTCAATTGCAATATAAGGGCCTTAAACTTAGTGAAGAAGTCCTGTAGGGTGTCAAAGTTGCTAGGACTTAGACTTATGAGTTCGTTTTCGAGCTCATGACCTCTCATCTCATCAAGCTTTCCAAACAAATTTTCTAAGGTGTCCCATATGTCATTAGGATTTTGGGAGGATTCGAAGTGGAAGAGAAGTTCTAGAGACACAGACAAAATTAGTAACCCAAAGGCTTCATCACTACGGTTGTACCACTTAACCTTTTCAACATCAGTGTTGGGTTCTATTTTAGTTCCCATAGTGATCCTATACAACCCTTTGCTTCTAAAAATGATTGATATTTTGACTTTTCATTCATGATAGTTGAAGGGTGTTAGGGGTTTAAGTTGAAAGGAATCTATTTTTAGCTGAATTTAGGTGAAGTTTAGTTGATTGCAAGTTGTGAATTTATGCAAAAAGGAGAATGAAAGCAAGTTGTGAAAGGCAATCACACCCCCTCTAAATATTGATCCCCCCCCCAAATATGCAAGTGCACGCTCAAAAGACGTTGGACTCAGCGGAAAATGCGTCCCGAGAGACCCAAATTTTGGCACTTTATAAACTAGTGCATTTTTGACAAATAACAAGTCTACACTGTGGAGAATTGAATTACAAGCACTTTTACAAAAAATGGCACCCAAAACCGAGCTACCGTTTGCAAGTTTTTAAAGTTACAATTTTTTGGTAAACTAGTATTTTTGCAAAAAAAAGCACTAAAACATTAAAAAAATACCTGTTATGGATAGAAAAAGTGGCATTCCAACCACTCGTTGGATTCGGCATGGAATGAAGAATCCAAATGAGGTTTGTGTGATGGGGAATTGGCCTCCTGCCAACCCGGGCCTCACCCTTCATCTTCGATAGGCGAAGATACAAGTTTTAATTGAAAAACCCCAAATTACAAAACTATGTAAAATCCTTAATAATCAGTCAAATTGACTGATTTTTGTTTTATCAAATCAATTTTACATGAAAAAAATAAATCAAAGACAGTTTGGATAGATGCCACTTGTCCAAAAGATGCCAAATAGGATGCCAAGTAGGGAGGGGCGTCCAAAAGCACAGTCCAGATTCTGACAGCATAAAAGACAAAAAATAGCGGAATGTTTTCACCAAAAATAAGGTGTGTTTGTCATTTGTTGGGCAAGAAAAGGTTAAAGAGTTTCCAGACTTCAAAGCACAACAGGTTTACAAGAAAAATGTGCCATATTTAGACAAAAAACAACTTATTTTAGATGCCGTACCACTGATGGCATGGCAGAATAGAGGAATGAACTGTTGTTGCTGCTTGGCATGGAGGAAGGACAGTTGCTTCTTGGCCTCTTGCTGGAACTCACTGTGGCATGGCAGAACAGGAGGCCAAAGGCTAGGTGCTACAAAAAAAAGAACTTGCAAAACAGAAACCAGTCAAAAAAAGATGTCGTATGGCCTGCTGAAGTGGCCTTGCTACTGCTTGGTGTGCAAAGTTGACTGCTGATCAGAAGGTATGCTAAACTAGATGAGTGCTACTCCTCTCTCTGCACTAAGTGCTCAACAATGGCGCCCAAGCTAACTGCTGAACCAACAAAGACACCCAAATGTAAGGATCTCCAAGAAAACTACCCAGAATTGATATAATTTTATTATTATTTTTGATCAAATATAAAAATAAAAAAATTAACTCCACTCCTCTTGATTTCAAAATAAGCTAAAAAGCATAATCGTACACAAGATTATCGGGAAAGCTCTGATACCATATCGGAGTTGTTGCCAGAATCCAGATAACGTGAGTGTAATGGAGACGTGATCACACAAGATGAACAAGTGCACACCACAAGATGCTAAATCAATTTGAAAATAAGAAGATAAATTGCACAAGACAAAATGGAGAAAACCAAAATCTGATTAACGTGAAATGGCCAAAATAAAGAATACATATAGGAGAGCTAGTAAGTAACTCCTCCACAAATGGTGGTCAAAGCACCCCAAGAATAGACTCTTCCACAAAAGGTGGTCAAAGCACCCCAAGAATAGACTCCTCCAAAAAAGGTGGTGACAAGGTGCCAAGAATAGAGAAGTAACTCCCATACCCGGAATAGCCGGTCAAAGGAGTATCTTATGACACCTTATGACACAAATATGACACACAATCTCCACATAAGCTAGCCTATCCCACGAATGTAGGAAAACTCCATGTATGCACAAGAAATACAATTTCCTTAATTAATAAATAGGGAAAAATAAAAACCTACACTAATAATGCCCACCAATTGCACCATCGCCATCCTCTTTTGCATAGGAAACTAGGTAAGTTTGTTATTATTAAAGTCTGATACAAACCATTTACTTTCTAGATAGTGGTTTTATCATTTAAATTTTAGGGTTTTATCATTAGAAACATTGTAACAATAGGAAACTTCAATTAATTTTATTTATAGTATTGTATGTATTATTGAATTTCAAACCATGTTCGTTTTGGTTATTAATGATGAATTATGTAAATTGTAATTAATAGAATTGTTAGGGTTTCTCCCATTATTAGGTGAATATTATATAGGGAAAGGGTGCACGAATAATAGGTATAATGTTTATTATTTCTATTCAGCATGTAGCTTGTGTTCAATCGAGGTTAACATTTAACTTGGATTTTGTAAAATAAAATAATTAGAGTTGCTAGGATTTTCACCATCATTAGTTGAATATTCTCTAAGCCTTCTGTCATTATTAGCTACGACTATAGTTGTGGAGACCTTGCAAATATTCTTGAGGGTGATAGAATAGAGATTGGAGCAAGTATCAAACTTGTTATGGAAGCAAGACCTTGCATGTAATGATTCCAAACTTTAGAGATTGTAGTAAGTATTAAAACCAACCATTTGATGTTTCAAATGTCAAATTATTGTCCTCAATAAAGTTAGGTCTCCATTGTGATGGTCCTAACTAATGATACTTGCATAAAGATGAGATATTTGTTAGAAAGATGAGACATTTGTTATATTAGTTCAGAAGAATGCACTTTTTAGATGTTATTAGGGTTGATTATCATTTTTTGAAATATTACATTGTTGATCTTCCATCTATCCTTATTGATTGAAATTATTGTTGGCATTAAGATACTTGTTATACTGGTTCCTAATAACATACACACTAGTTCGTTAACTCTAAAAGGAGACCTTCAAGGTGGTAGCAGTATGACTATTGTAATTTCATTATAGCATGTATATAGGAATTGCAATCATAGTTTTGATTATTCTAGATGGATTATAATTTCTCTTGATGTTCCTATAGTCTACATGCATATTACTTTACCTTAGATTACATACATCCAAGAAGCTTATAGATAACCTATAGTAATTATATTGAATACTTGGGTTCATCATTCTAATATTGTGTTTAGTTTTTACTTGGATATATATAATGATATTTTAAACTTGATTATGAACGAGATGATATATACATGATTATAACCTTGTTGTTGGGTTTGATGTAGAATATAGTGGTTGTAATTCTATTTGTTGATGAATTTGTGGGATATGACCACTTTTAACTCTACTTTATTCTCTCAAGCTTTAACTCATATCAATTGATAGGTAATGGATAAAGATAGCATTATACTATTGTACTTTATGGAATTTAAATAATATTAGTATGCCACTATTTTATTATCTTGATATGTTTACCAACCCTTAATTACATAATTACCTGTGTACATCTACATGAAAATGATCATTAAAAGGGGTTCCATTGTAATTTATCATTTTTGTGATCACTGTTGATCTAATTGCATTAGTTTAAATTCCATGTGACCTATACGACAATATATTAAATGATTGTCTATACCTTGCATTCTTAAGTAATTTAGTTGATTATTTGATATTGATTTTGTTGTATTGATAATATTATTATGAATGGTCTTAAGAATTGGCAATACCCTTCATATAAAAAATTCAGAATGAGTGACTATGTTAGTCCTATATTTAAGGACTCAAAGTAGTTTGGATTTGATGTAATTCGTTTAGGTTATGTTATGCAAACTATATTGTTGAGTGCTTGCAGGAAGCTATAATGTTATTGAAGTTGTTAAATTGTAATCAAGTGAAGTTTAACACCATTGTACACTTAGGCTTATGATATAAAATAATTTGAGAATTTTTATCTCTATTTTATTCATTAATTTTGAACATTGAGATAAGATTAAATTGTGTGTCAACGTTATTTTTTATTTGGTAAGGCCTCTCTAAAATTTTTATTTGATAACTTGGTAGGCCATACTATGCTTAGAACATAGGTCTCATGGAATTCCAATTATGCAACATGATCCCTCGTACTTGAGATTGCATTAGTGTTTGAATTATAGTTATGGTTTTTTCCATTTACTTAACTATTGGTACATGTTCACCATATAAGTGCACATCCTTAATGTTTTAGTGTATATGATTTGACCATGTTTAGAGGGTAGAGTTGGATTTTTATACATAAAAAATATCATTGAGGGGTTCCATTATACCTTATCTTAGATGTGGTCATTGTTGATCTAATTCCATGAGTTAAAAATGCCATGTTCCATGTAAGATAATACATTAAATGATTTTCCTTACCTTGTATGCTTAAGTAGTTTAGTTGATTATGTGATATTGACTATTTATCATGATTTTTATACATATTTTGATAGATGGGTGGGTGCACAGAGTTGAGGGATAATTCCATGGACATCCACCCAAATATTCAATAACATGTAAACACTATCTAAATAACATGTATGTGTTATTAACTATATTGTTTTTGTGTTAAAAAGGTACCAAAACCCC
>JARHVA010002732.1:2195000-2255000 GCA_037957365.1 Torreya grandis
TTAACCCTATGAACACTCTTGCAAATAAGAAACCATACTGTACAGTTATACCCATTCACAAAAACTCTCAAATATTTCATAAGTTCAGTAATAGGCTCTAATCACTAAGTTTCAATTGAATATTCTTTATGACTCTCTCTCTCTCTCTCTCTCTCTCTCTCTCTCTCTCTCTCTCTCTCTCTCTCTCTCTCTCTCTCTCTCTCTCTCTCAAAATATAACTTCTTATAAGGCCTCATTAGACCTCTTTGCATGGATATTAAACACCATTTATTAATATTATACCTTCCTTATTCATTACCAAGATCCCATTCATATTCAATCTTGTAAAATCACTTGTCTCAACCAGTTCCATCCCTTCCTAATCTTTCCTATATATCTAAACCGACCCTATGGGACACTTGCATGTAAGAACACAGTTCAAAATAGGGGTATAAACCTTGAAACTAAAATTTATTCCTCCTCAAAAATACTATCACCATCCAATATTTAAAAAAAATATTCCACATGATAAATTAAATCCCTTTCATGTTTCAAGACTTTTGACTAGGTAAAGGCAAAGATATGGTGTTTTCTTTCCTATCTAAGTCTATAAGACTGAGACCAGGCCGAGAGTGCATTTAATTGACTTAACTGAGTTACATCAACTTTAACTAATAGGTGTTCTCTATCACATTTCTTCCTTTCATGAATTCTAAGGGCTTGATAATTAATCTTCACCATCAAACTCAACACTTTCCTCCTGACTATACCAGTCATCTACAGAATGCTAGGACTAAGACACATTTTTCTTGAGTCTCTTAAATCATAACCCCACCAATGACAATACAAATACTTCTAAGACTTACATAACCTATCTAATCCCTTCCTCCAATAGTTCTTAATACCAAATACAATTCTTTTATGAGGTTAGCATTCACGTTTCATGAACTATTACAAGCTACCTATAGGGTTGGCAGATCTAATCCTAAAATGCAAAGGTATAAAGACTCTTAAATTATTTATTCACTAAAACTACTTTTTAATTCCTATGTTATCACTCTCTAGTCCTTATCCATCAACCATATAACCTTGATCACCCACCTCATTCTAAAAAATATCCACTTTTAAGACTACCACAGTTCATATATAGGGTTTCAAATATTATTACTAGCCTCTCTTCTCTATTTGGATCTTATCATCTCCTTTGGTAAGGTCTCACAAAACCTAGGAGGTTATTAAGACTCCCTTATAGTTTCTAACTCTACTTAGTTTCCTTAAACATATAGGCAGGCTTGTAGGTCTTGTCTTAGGAATGTAACTAGGCCTCAAGCTGCCTATTAGGTGCTCTTTTGATGAGCTCAAATGTTTTGGTTTGTTTGAGACCATTTCCTCACTAGGATAACTATATATGGGTCTCTATTTTCATCAATTTTTGTTATTACCTATATTTTGAAATCACCTTTACACATACACTTCAGCACTTGACTTCTCATATTGACTCTAATAGACCTCATATGCATGACCAAAGCATGAAAGTGACTTAAAGAGATAAAACCTTTGAATGATGTTATAATAAACTATAATATGAATGATTACCTCATATGAATTTTTATACCCCTTATATTTACCTCATTTTATGACTTAAAGATGCTTATGAATTGGCAAAAAGACATGACACAATGAGAGACTTCAAATGGTAGTGCTACTATGCTACTGTTAAACCTTAAGATCTCCAAAAACTTTAAAATATGATAAGAAAACTTAAAACATGCTAATTGAGACCTAATAATACCATTTTAAGGCATCAAAAGACATAGGATGGCTATCAAAAAGGCTAGGATACATGACAAGTCAAGTTTTGAGCTATAAGGGTGACAATTTGACTTGTGAGGTCAAAATTATTGTTCGAGAACTCCATTTATAGTGGTTTTTCATTGTAAAATGGAACTAAAAACACATAAAAATTGGAGAATTATGTATATAAACATGTTATATGCCTTCCCTTATGCTCTATTGACAAACCCACCACCCATTTTAGCCTCAAGAACAACCTTCCCAATACAAGAAAACTGCAAAATTTTAGTGTAACTTCACATGTGCATAGAAAGGAAAACATAAGAAATTTATAAAAACCATAAGATACATCATATAAGTGTCTAAAAAATAATATTTTAATATATATAAGCATAAGTTGCAGGGATGGGTCCTAAAATGCAACGTTTTAGTAGCGAAGAGACAACTTCTCGAGCTCCAACAGACATTCTTACTTCTGGGACCCCAAAGTGAAAATATATCCATTGAATAAAGTTTTTATATGTGAATTACATGTGTTTATATTATCCTGATGTTAAATTCCACCTAGAAATACATATTCAGTACTATTCAAGTGGACATAAACATTAACAATAAATGTTGTCAAAGTTGGAGTTGTTGTTTGAGAACTCTATTTTTGGTTTTTATTCACTAAAAACACATCCATGTGGGTGAATAAAATATAGTACCATGTTATTTTCCTCCCATAATTCTCTATTGATAAACCCACCACCCATTTTGGCCTCAAGAATGACCTTCCTACTACTAGCAAAATGCAAAATTTTAGTGTAAATTCACATGTGCATAAAATGAAAACCATAAGTCATTATGAAAAATAAAATAAAATCAATAATCCATGTGTTTTAAAAATATTATTTCACCCTGAATCACTTTTTACAAACCTTAGATAAAAATTCATGGCATAAGTTGCAGTGACAGGTCCTGAAATGTAACTTTTTGGTAGTGAAATGACAACTTTTCAAGCTCAAATAGGCATTTTTACCTCCAGAACCCTCAAGTGAAAATATATCCATTGAATCACATTTATATAGGTAAATTATGTGTTTTTCCATGATTATTACATCCAAATCTAGCCAAAAATACATTTTCACTACTATTCCAGAGGACAAAAACACTAACAATAAATGTTGTCAAAGTTAGAGTTATTATTTGAGAACTCCATTTTCAGTGGTTCTTCACTACAAATTAGCACTACCAACATGTTCATATGGGTGAATAATTTATAGGACCATGTTATTGGCTACTCATTATGCTTGGTCAACAAATCCACCACCATTCTAGCCTCAAGAATGACCTTCCCAATACAAGAAAAATATAAAATTTTAGCATAACCTCACACATACATATAACATAAACTATAAGTCATTTTAATGAAACATAAGATAACTCCTCTAGGTGTCTAAAAACCCTTATTTCACCCTGGATCACTTTGGATTAACGTTAGATAGTAATTCATGGCATAAGTTACAGTGATGGGTCCTGAAATGTAACTTATTGGTAGTGAAGAGATAATTTCTCGATCTCCAACAAGCATTTTGACCTCTAGGAACTCATATATATATATATATATATATATATATATATATATATATATATATATATTAGATCACATATGGATAGGTGAAGTACATATTTTCTCATGACCCTGACATCTAAGTCCACTCAAAAATACATTTTCACTACTGTTTAGGAGGATGAAAATACTAACAATAAATGTTATCAAAGTTGGAGTTATTGTTCTAGAACTCCATTTATAGTGGTATTTTACTATAATATATCACTAAAAAAAAAATCATATGGGTGAATTATGTCTATCTCTAATTTCTTATCCTCCCCTCATGCTTGGTTGATAAACCCAACACCCATTCTGCCCTCAAGAATGACCTTCCCAATATAAGAAAAATATGGAATTTTAACGTAACTTCACACATGCATAGAATAGAAATAATAAATAATTTAGATGAACTATAAGATACCTTATATATGTGTATGAAAACTCTTATTTCACCCCATATCACTTTGGTTGAACCTTTGAGATCAATTCGTGGCATAAGTTACAATGACGGGTCTTGGAATGCAACCTTTTGGTAGTGAAGAGATAACTTCTCAAAATCTAACATGAATTTTTACCTATAGGAAACCTAGGTGAAAATATATCCATTGTATCACATATGGATAGGTTAATTACATGTGTTTCCATGACCCTGATGTTCAATTCCATGCAAAAATACATTCTTAATGGTATTCAGGAGGATGGAAACACTATCAATAAATGTTGTCAAAGTTGGAGTTGTTGTTGGAGAACTCCATCTTTGATGCTTATTCACTAAAAAGTAGCACTACCAACATATATATATGGGTGGATAAAATTTAGGACCTCATTTTTGGTCTCCCGTCATGCCTAGTCAACAAGCCCACCAACCATTCTAGCCTCAAGAACATACTTCCCAATAAATGAAGGGCCATAACTTGGGTTTTATAGATCCAAATGACTTGAAATTTAGATTGAATATGTAACTTTCCATTTTAAATTTTTTTAAAGTGGTTTTATGTCTACGGTGTACCTAAGGAGAGATAAAAACACAAAAAATTAAACTCAAAAGCTCTATGTGCTAGTCTTTATATTTTTGACACATTCTTGATGTTTGATTAATTCATGCATATTGGTAAGGTTCAGAAAAAAAATGAAAAGGTGATTTGGTATTGTTTTAATCCTTATGATACTGAAGACTCAAAGTTGATAATATTTACTTTGGTTGAAGCTTGCTAAAATAGGGTTATATACATTAGAAGTCATGTAAAGCTTATAACCAAGAACAAACTATGCATGGTCAAGCCTTACTTTTACAAGAAAAAAGTTGATGGTTGTTAATATAGAGTTTTATAATTATATTTTAGGTCTTAAAGTGAATTTTTTTTCAAGTTAAAAAATTAATCATAAATAGTTTGCTTGCTATTCTGAGTAATTAAGAGAACTAGTTTTGAGAAAATCTTGTAATCTGAGCAAATTCGTACATGATCAACCTTAGGTGTTTAAAAAGAAAATATGGATAATATAAAAACATAAATTTTGTCATTTTAATCAGGTTTTAAAATTCTATTTTTCTCAAGATATCTAAAATTCTCTTTCTAGGCCTTTTATACATTATCCTTAAGGCTCGAAAACAAATGAAAACTTGAACATTTCCTAAATTACATGGTGAAACTTCATAAAATATTGTAATAATATGTTTTTTATCATTATTAATAGGATAAAATAGGTTTTAGGTTGATTGGTTTCATTTTCACACATGTGAGGTGTTAGAGCAAGCACACAAGGCCTAATTAAGCCTAATCCTAAACTGTAAAAGTGTAAAATAAAGTGTAATAGAGATTGAGTTGGTTCTTGAAAACTTGGTATTATCCATATGCCTTTAATTTATTATTAAATGGATAATATTCATTTATATGATGATTTTGGGAATCAATATCAAAATTGAATCAAGGAAACCACCATCCCAAAATATAGGTTGACTCATGAAGGCATTTGAACTTACCAAACACTTCAAGAATCCATGATGCTCCATCTACATCTTCCTTAACTCAAAACAACCTCATTTTAAAGACAAATGTTAAGTAATTTTAGCTTGAGCTTCTCTTAGCTTCAAGAATATGAAATTATTTACTAACAGTGCCAATTGTGTGAAGGTGAAAGCTTATATGGGACCACCAACCTATAAAAAATTGTCAGTAAGTAATTAAAAATGAAATTTATATGTACACTACCCAAAAAATCATCAACATTTGATAAAATTGATTATATCTAGATTTTATAAGTCAACATAGATGCACCTATCAATCCATCAAACCACTAGGATCTACTCTAATGTTGATAGTAGCAAGAATAAATTCATGGTTTAACTCATGAACTTTCCATAGATTCATGTTTAATGGCCTCTAATCATATTTTCTAAATTGAATATTTGTTACAAGAACCAAATTTGAATAGTGCAACATCTTCTTGTGTGTTTCAATGTCTTTAAACAACTATATATTTGAATTTTTTTATTGGATATCATTGAAGTCAAGTTCTAGTGACTACCACAGACCTAGTAGGATACTCAATGTTTTCTCCATCTACGACTATGGAATTCAATTTTTTATTTTCCTCTGCACACTATCATAAGTAGTAATTTATCCCCTCTTCATTGTCCTCATCTACAATAAATGCAAAAACATAACCTGTATCACAAAAAAATAATTTTAATGATAATATATGAAGATAGATAATGGGATTAAATAGTACATAATGAATAATATTCTACCTGGCTACATTAGATCAAATACATCATCAAAGTCATGTGAAGATGCCATATCTATAAATTAAAATGCCTATGGAACCTGATATGTGTTGATTAGACTTAATGTTTTAGAACTCTAGTCATCCACTCACTCTTGTGACTCACACCCATTCTAAATAGATTCCATACATGTAGAATATAAATATGCCAAATGTCTTGTATGAATATTCCAAGAGCGTACATTTTAGCTATGAAATGAGTGGAGCTCACTTTAACCTATTACAGTCATACAATCCTCATACTTTCCCAAGTTTTCTTTTTCCATGAAGCCAAAATGTCTAAAAATAATAGAATTTGGTTGAATACCATGACACATATTCTCATTAAACCATCCAACCATGCCTTTTACATCAGTCAAATGAGCACCCTCATCAAATTTCAACTCCTTCATTGAAATGGCTCTTTTTACACATGTTCCTACACTTTCATGCTCCCCTTTTCCATGGCCAACCTCAGCAAAAATCTAAATATGTTCTACACCAGTGGCAACGTGCATCCTGATCAACCAATAAAATATTTTTGTATTCTTAAGTTATGATGTGTAATTGTTTGACCACATGTAATGTTGATTGAAATGAATGTTCCTCTCAGTCAACTTTCCATATAACTTATCAAAACAACCATGTATTACTCTATACAATGTGAATGGTCATCACTAATATATAAACGGTACTCCCTTAAAAAATTTCAATCTTGCTCAGTATTATTAGGTGCATGCATTAATGTTATATGCACAAATATGGCAACTTGTGATGAGTTGTAATATTGCAACTAAACTTCCATTTATGGTTTGAATGTGTAATTTTTAGCAAAGTCAACTACTGGAATAATTAAAACAAGTGGGAATGTCCTTGCTTATATTGAATTGTTCATCCAATCATCTAGCCTTGTGTGTGTGCTTTGCATACTTATAAACAATTTTTTCCTTGAATTTGACCATATATTCTAAAATGGGTATCTAATTTGTAAAAATATCACATCTTTTAGATTCTTTTCCATATTTTACTTGATAAGTCACATATTTGTATTTTATCAAACCAACTAATTCCTCTCTAATTTCACTTGTTTCATCTTCATGGATACAATTTTTTAGTTTTAGCAATCCAACACAAATGCTTCAATTTCCATCCAAACATGCTTTGTTATAAAAGAATTGTCCATCCAATTTTCACAGAAAATGATTGGAATAAATTCCTTGGCTGATTTTTGCAGAACTTCTAAGCCACATTTTTGCAAAATATTGTTAGTGTGCAAAGTACAAATAATATGAAAAAAAATATCATAGTGCATTGCAAACTCAACATGTTGCCTAAAATAATAAGTGGTGTGTGTGTGATTTAATTTTTTATAAAAATGTTTGGCCATCTCAAAATATCTTTGACTAATAGAAATTTATGGATGTTTTTCCAAAAACATGGAGTACAATTGTTTTTGAATCATATCTAAGAAATGTTTCGAATGTGGTTCATGGTAACGAGAACCAAATCTTATTTTGAATACATCTCTTGCATTGGGTGAAACTCTAGTATTATCCTTCTAAAATTATTCAAGTAATTTTTTTAGAGCATCGGCTATAGCCTTATCCTTTCATGGAAGTCAAACAAAGAATGCCCAGAGCTCATTGGTATTGGGTTCATTAAGTATTTTGCATCTTGAAATTGATTTCATTAATATTTTTTTGTTAATATAAAGTGTTGAACTTGTTTTTTAAATCAATCATTTACGCCTACTTGACTGCTTAATGCACAAGTTGTGATTATATGATGGGCAACATTACAATCTTTGTTGCATGATTTAGGGCATACAATATGATATGTATCGTGTAAGTTGTCAATAATTTATATGTTTTCATCATCCATATTAGATGTTCTTATCCCTAATGTGTACATGGTAGATCTCATCTTAATCAATTTCATAAATGAAATAAATAATTGACATATTTTAGTATCATGAGTCAAATTATGAAAGAAACTATGCCAAATTTCCCAAGCCAATCTTCTCGAATGGTAGTCAAAAAAATTTTTAGGCATTGGTTATAAAATATTTTCACTGAATTCAATTAAGTATTTACCTTTTCTATGCATAATTCTTGGAGGTGATGTTACTGATAGAACTTGTTAAGAGGTTGTTTCAAAATTTTCATTACTTTAGTTGATTAGTGGTCGGATGACATTTTATTCATTGTTTATTTCCTCATTATATGCTTCCATGAAATATTCTTCATTGCTAATTTTATCATTATTTATTTCCATGAAAATTTCTTCATTTTTTGGGGGTAAGGCATCATGCATATAGTCGTCATCAACATAATAAAAAACACTATACTTTGAATGTGAGCTTCCAACATTATCTAATTCATTATTGTCAATTTCATCATTATGCAATACAATATTGTCAATTCCATCATTATTGAATTGATTATTTTTAATTTCATTAGTATTTAATTCATTATTATCAATTACATCATTGTCTATGACATTTTACTCATTAGAGATAGTTTCTGTAGATTGTTTTAAATGAAGTGCTTGCATTCATACCTTGTTATTATTTCTCACCTCTTGTATTTGTTCAAGGATTTTGTTCTTCAACTTCTTCCTCTTTCTCGAACATGATCCATCACCCATTGGAAAATTGATATATTTTCATTTGTGGGGTCCAAAAAATCACTTGATAACTCTTGTTCTTAACTTTCAAGTACCGCATAAGCATGCAGAGAATGTCTATCTCTATGGATTTCTCGAACAGGTAAAAAAAAGATAAAAAGTATTTTTTTGTCTATATAGACATATCACATATGTGTTATATTATATCACGTACACATTAAATAATTAATACACATTATATAATATGATGTACACATTATATAATGCATACACATTGTATAACACATGTATTATAAATTTGAATTCAAATTCTGAGCCTTTTGGTTAGGAAATGGCATGGATTCCTGAGCCAAAGGCTTGGACCTATCAATGTACAACTGATTCTGAGAGCTTGGATATAAAATAAGTAATTTTAACTTCCATTACCATATATAATATGAATTTAAATGATCTAATTAATAAAGTTATCACCATGATGACAAGCGCACTTTCCTCTTTCCAAATATATGATTTTTATAATTTTTGAAATATTTTAAGGTTAAAACCTATGTTTATTTCTAACTATATTTTTTTAGGCCACCACATGACATATATATACATGTCTATACATGTTAATATAATTTGATTTTCATTCATCCAAGTGCAAAACAAATTAAACGGTCAAAAACTAGGCCTAATTCTACACACATTAAAAAAATCCATTTTTTTTTTTTTTTGGATGTAGTTGGGGGTGAAACATGGATAACTATCCTTTTTTTTAATCAATTTTCATGATCTATTGATTTACAAAAATAATTAAAAAAATTCATTGATAAAATATAAAAAACATAGGTCACAAACTAAAAATTCTTATCTAAATATTCACTAAAGGGTTTCAAACAATATTAAATCATTCTAAAAAAATGGTGGGCCACATAGCCATCTATCCGCTCTATTTTCAAGAAAAAAATAGGTTTACTATTCAAATTTTATATGTTTGACCTATTTATACTTAATCAATTTTGAAAAAAATAGTGTTTTTGAAACTAGACTTGAAGTGCTACAATTCATGTTCTTAAAGAATCTTCAAATTTTGAGTGTATCTATTTCAAATTATCTACACAAGTTTAGTTTTCTAAAATTTTAGGAAAATCATGTCCAAAATTAGCTCCTTTTTATTCCCCAATTATTTGCACTTACCCAGATATTTACTTTTGACTAGAGATACGAACTAGTCTAGGTCACAATTGAGGGGCCAAATTATCAATTGATCATATACCACATATACTAAGAATGGGCACAACCAGCTCAAGAATACCAAAAATGGCAACCAATAGCCTTGATAAAAACCAAAATCTATTAATGTCCCTAAGAATATAAACCATGGCCATAACTGACCTCAAATGTCTTTCCATTGATTTGAGCCCAGGTGGAGTTTGCAACAACCAAGACACTTAACAAACTCACACAAATATCATTGGTCAGTTATTTATAACTTTTTAACCCCTTTGAAATAATATTTATTATTGATAATCCCACTATCAATGGCCTTAAGCATTGGGATACCCTTCATATAGAAAATTCATAATGAGTAACTATGTTAGTGCTATATTTTAGGAGTCAGAGTAGTTTAAATTTGATATAATACATTTGGGTTGTGTTATGTTAAATTTATTTTTGAGTGTTTAAAGGAAGCTATAATTTTAAATAGATTTTTATATGGTAATGAAGTCTTGAAGTTTAATACTAATGTACTCAGGGTTATGCTATAAAAAAATTTAAATGATTTGAGAATTTTGACCTCTATTCTATTTAGTATTTTTAAACTCTCATATAATATCGGTGTGTCAATGTTGTTTGTTATTTTTAATGCCTCTATAAACTTTTTATTTGATAACTTGATAGGTTGCTTAAAAATTAGGTCTCATGGAATTCCAATTATGTAACATGATTACTTGTACATGAGCTTCCTCTAGGGTTTGAATTATTGTTATGGTTTTTTTTTGTTTACTTAAATATCAGTATATGTTCATCATATAAGTGCACATCCTTAATGTTTTAGTATATATGATTTACCATGTTTTGGTAGCAGATTTGGAGTTTTGTGTAAATTGTGTTTAGCTATGGTAAGTAAGATACATGTGATGTGAGGTGTTTCATGTTATACCCTGTTGGGTTGATATCACTTA
This sequence comes from Torreya grandis, assembly GCA_037957365.1. NCBI lineage: Eukaryota > Viridiplantae > Streptophyta > Pinopsida > Cupressales > Taxaceae > Torreya > Torreya grandis. The sequence continues at coordinate 2,205,924 of JARHVA010002732.1, forward strand.
AATAATTTATTTAATTTTAAAACTATAGTAAAAATAAGAATTTAAGGAGACATGAACTCAATATCCTAGTATTAGCTAGAATTAAAAGGTTTTCATTAGTAGCCTTATATACAATTTGTTAATGTAATATATGGTAAAGATATACATTCTCAGTTTTAGATTTTCTCACACTATTTAAGGATAAACCTATCAAAGTGTTAAGGATAGGGTGTGCCAAATTATTTTCATTAACATGAGATGATTATATGAATCTTTAATGTCTTGGAATAATCTATGGACATGAATACCTAAAATTAGAATAAATTATATATTCACTTTTGTATTGTAGTTTTTAGCCTACTTATATGATATTTCTAACCTATTTAAGATGCATTGCTATGTTTTTATAAGGCAAAGGAGAGAATATATTTCCTAGAATAATGTTTGGTATTTTTTTGTAGATTTATATTTACAAATAGACTTATTTGAATTATTATTAAATTAATAACATTGGCATTAAGAATTCAGAAAGATAAACTTTTGATGGGATTATTTGTAGTATAAGACCAATATAACGTGTTTTAATTACCCTCCAACTTAATTAAGGAGCTCTCATCCCATAGCCACTTGAGACCTATGTTGTTTTCACAGTGACACCCAAATAATATATTATGATGGGTTTCATTATATGTTCCATTAATCTATATTTGTTAATATCCAACGATTAATAAATTAAGGGTCTAATGTATTATTTCTCCTTAAGGGTCTGATGTACTTCTTTTAAGTCTAATGTATAAAGATTTTATGTCACCTTTTACCTTTTGCACTAGTTGAGGTGAAGATTGGTTAGAAGAATGTAATAATAAAATTTGTATAACATAATCAATAGAACATTCTAAACCCTATTTTTAAAGCCTACATAGTGATTATGGACACCATATCAATGTTGATATGTTTGTTAATTGTTTTATATTTTTTCATTTATTTTCATACATTTAACATTGACCATTGTTTTTCAAGACTATTTTTTTATCAATGCCCATTATTTATCAAATGACTATGTTTTTTAATTGTTTATTATTTTTTTATAGGTGAATATAGACATCATATATGTCTTGAATACATTTTTATGTCTTGATACAAATAATGTGTGTTTTAAATATGCATATATTATTTATGGTATGAGGAAAAAAGTGATAACCTTTAATTGTGATCTAATTACTAATGGTAATAAATTGAATGGTTTGTATTATGTACCCCTTATCCATGGTTTTATCATTATTTTGCCTAAATATATTTTTTTGCCTTATTTCCATCTTAATGGATGTTAAATAATCTATGAGTGAAGAAATTTAACCACTTTAATGATCCCCATGAACATATCATCTAGAAACATGAACATACTAGTGGGTTAAGGTGATTCATAACAGAATGGATATAGTAATCAATGGGGATGTAGAGGTCATGTTCTAGTGGGGCACTCCATGATAAATGTATTGGTTGGTTTTGCTTATAATCAAGGATATTTATTAACATAATGAATAATTGAGTGTAACTAGTGAGTATGTTGAGCATAGACTACCACATTAATAGCTGACCTTAACTTCCTTAATAGTTACAACATCTACCAATGCTTTATTTTTACTATAAATAAACTAAGTAGTTTTTTATTGTAAATAAAGTAGGTAAGTAGTCCATGTTGAATGCATTAGTTGGTTAAGCTCTAAATTGAGGATCATTTTATGCATGCTCATTAAGTGTAACTAGTTTGTTCATGTCCCCACTAGTTACTATATCAAATTAATTACATTATTTAAAATAAGAAACTTTGATTGTAGATGGATTAACCATCAGGGATGTGGAGGCTATAGATATCCAATTCCTAACACCATTTGTGTTGAAATTGTCAATCTTACTCAAATTGCACTCAAATGCACATTCTAGGTCAAAACCCATAAAATGCGCTAAATGGCTCAAACTTGTCATTTACAAGTGCCAATTTAGGTCAAAGTATCCATAAATTGGGCAATTAAATTTATGGGCTAGCTAACTTTAATCAATTCATTTTGAGTCAAAATGATGATTTCACCTTTTGTGCTTTGGATCACTCTTTTCTCCTAAATTTATTGGTACATAGCACATACCTTTGTTATTTTGTGTTGGAAACATCCTAAATGGAAATACGGTTTTGGTGCATCTAATTTCACCTTCTAATTTTTCTCGAGTCAAATTACAACTCAGTAATATGACTTTCTGACCATTTTGATTAATTGAGGGCCAATTTTCAAATAATTGCACAAATGTTGATTAACCTTGTTTAAGGCTAATTAATCCAAATCAAGAGCTTAAGTGGATTTTACATGAGAGTTGTTGAATATTTATTTTTGAAAATTGATTCCTATTATCTATATCATCAGGTGATCTCATTTCTTGGGAAGACATCCCTAGGCCATAAATGCCACAAATATCAGGATTATGGGTCATCCATGCCTAGTTAATGCCTCCCATGCCTCTTAAATTCCCATTCTTCCAAGGTCATGATGAAGATAATTATGGATTTAATTCTAAATATTAGGATTATCCATGGCCACACATCTCAATCTTGAGATGGATGGTCATGGTTGATCCTAACCAATCTCAAAAATATATAAATAGAGAGGCCATGGACATGAATTTCAAGCTTGAATATTACAAAGTTATAATGCTAAATTGTTTCCATAAGGCTTTGCATTTGATCATATACTTTGTTTGCAAGCTTCATTGATAGGATAGTTTAGTGATTTGGAATCATGAGCCTAGGTTTTATGGAGTGTTCTTGAGGCATTGGAGGAACTTACCACCATTGTTGACACAGACAAGGATGCTTGATTAAGGGAGAAAATGCTTTTGAGCCACATGGATATGGTGAGTCCATTTGGGAAGGTAATATGAGGTTGCTTTCTTTCATTTGTTTCTAGTTATCCTTTGTAATTCCCATTGGAATAGATAGGCTTGGTTAGTTACTTCTCTATGCATGTTTCATTATTTATGGACTAATGCTTGACTAACTTAATTTGTAATCCTCTCTATAGAGGCTAGCTACAAACATGGAAATCCACACTAAACATACTGACATGTTACACTTAGTGCCTCATTGCACACATAAAAGATCTTTGATTCTGAGTTCAACATGAATGACCATGCTAGTAGATGACCTCCAAATCCTTACTAGTATATAGAGTAATCAATAGGGATGTGGACGTTAACTATCTATGTGTCAGTCTACATTGAATTTACTAGCTTGTTACACTCAAAATGAAGGATATTTTATAAGTTTAATGAGGCATTGAGCATAAAAAATTGGTATATTTAGTGTGGACTACCATGTTGGAACTTAACCTCCACATCCTCATTAATTACTTTATCTATATAAAAAAGGGGATTTAACCCATTTACATACTTTATTTACATTAACAACAATAAAACCAAGTCAATCCTTACCTAAAATGGAATGTATGAAGCATCAATACATAGAGTGAGTAGCAAGGAAATAGTGGTCACTTAAAATCATATTAGTCCACATTAAATGTATTGACTAGTTATACTCTACATGTATTATAATTCCAAAAGACATGCCAGTAGGTTTGACAAAAGTAGTCAACTTTTTTTACTCCTCATTCTTCCATTGTTCCATTAATGTATGTTAAGATTTGTGTGTAACATTGTTGGTTGGTAAATTTTGAAGTTAATGTCAGTTGAATATATTTTACTTCCTCACTAGTAAAAGTAAAAAATGTGAATATAATCATGTGTCATTCCCCTATTCCATTTCAACATCTGTAGGACCATTACATAAAACATTATAATATACTACTTTATTCATAACAAAAAAAATAACAAAGAAGGGATTATGTTATAAATAGACAGGGAAGGATGAAATGCTACTAGTTAAAAGAAATGACAATGTTTAATGGAACTAGTAGAGGAGCTAAGGGTGTCTAGCTAGGGGTCAACATCCAGCATGGTGGTTCATGTAAAATATAATTTATAGTTATACTTAGCATTCTATTATACCATGCATTAATTACCTTAAATAACTAGTACATTTGAGTTTCTATCTAATGTATCAGTGGGTACCATGAGAGTGGTCACCTCTTCTTGTTTGACATTCTATTAGGAGTGCCTAAACTAGCTACTATGTTTGCATTTTTGACTAACATGTCCATAAGGCCAAACAAATTGATTAACTTGTATTGATCATAGCTCAATTAACATCTATTAAGATGATGTTAAAGGAAACAATAACAGTTAAAGAAAATAACTATGGTTAATCCAAACACCAATGGATAATGGAAATTAAATGTACACTTTGATTAAAAAATTAAATATTATACCCATTATTTATGTGCCCCTCCCTTATTTCATTTATTGTTTTTAATTACCCTCTTACTTTTTGACCTCTAAAAGAATGTTGCATACCATTACCTAGTTATATAAGTGTGAAAATAATTCAAAAGATCATCCCACATGAGGGATTTACTATAGGGAGCCTTATCTTGTAATGAAAGTGCATTTTATAAGGCTTTTTTGTTATTATTGTTATTATAAATAAAGCAGGTAGATAGAGTGTGGATGCAGAGGTCAAATATAAGTGTGGTCATCCATGTAGAATGTATCAATTTATTATGCTCAACACACATAAATTATTGGGACTGGATCAATTATTAGAACCTAAATTTTGATGTAACTAGATGGTACATTAAGCATGGGTTGTCACACTAAAAGTTGACCTCTATGTCCCCTGTGGTGATTTATCCAATGATGTTGTGTCTATTTTTTTAGTCGACTTGCCCTTCATTGATGGGACCCATAATAATTTGAAACCCCTATCTTCTATGAAGGGGAAAAATATTTGAAAATGATGATTTAATATTCCATCAACATCTTCTTTGGTGGACACGTTGAACATACTAGCTGGTTATGATCATAATAAACAATGTAAAAATTGGGGCCCATCAGTGAAGAACTAATGCGATAATAGAATGGATAGAGTGAGGGTAGATGGATTATCTAATAGGCATGTCAAGTTAAACTTTCAGTGTGATAGTTAACCTCTATGTACTTGATATATACTCTATCTACCCTCTCTCCATCCATTATGTTATGTTTTTATCTCTCTATTGATGGCCCCCACATCTTACATACTCAATTATAAGGTCACATTGAACATAACATCTAGTTACACACATAATTGAGGATGTAAAAATGGGTAGAGGTAAGGGTAGATAGAGTATCCAATAAGAGCATGGAGGTAAATTATCACACTGACAATTGACCTCCTTGTGCCTTTTGAATACACTGTCTACCCTCTACTCTATCCATTTTTTTAGCCTATAATCCCTCTATTTATGGGCTCCATGATAATTTAAAAACCTTATCTAGTAAATAAAACACATTAGATAATGTTTTTGTTCTTGACTCTGAGCATAATGAAGACAATGCATGTACCACAAAGCTCCATGCTTAATTTTATCCTCAATAATGATGTATCTTGTCTGTGATATGTAGTTCATGATATAGTATCTATATGAAATAATAAATACATCATGTATATAAATCAATCCTAACTCAGAGAAGATAGATCATATGATACACTTCTGATTGGGGACACATTAGATAATCAGGAACATGACTAATATGGGGATTTACTAGACTTGATTAGGGGATCTCTTACCATAATACACTATGCTAAGGAGGGTTCTAAAGCCTCTAGTCAAGAATAATCATGCAATAACCCTAATGGAGATCCATGTTTTTATATATCACTAAACTAATAACAAGTAAAGAAAATATAATCTAGTGCTCACCAACATTTGTGGCACAAAGTGGGGGTTAGAAATAATAAAAGTAAGCATACATAGAAGATATATACTCATATCAATGTATAAGGAATCCTAATGCATGGAAGAGAATAAGAAATGCATATCTATCTAATCTTATAAATGTGGAACAAAGTTAGGAATACTTACCTTTGAAGATGAACCCGTTGAGCCTCAATCTCTCCCTTAGCTAGGGTGTTTCATAATAGGTTGTTGTGGTATGTAAAGATGATAAAGACAAATCAGATATAGGATACACAACCTATCAATTCATCCAAAATAATTATCCACAAGATAAAATCCATATCTCCAAAGAAACTATGAAACCCTAAGCTTGCTCCTCAAGTAGAATGGTAGATAAGTAAATGTGAAATATACTCTTACTTCTTATTCTCTTCTCTAAATAATGGCAAAATGAACTTGTTTATATAGGTAGATTTGACCCTAAACCCTTAAAAAAATCTTGGTTTATATGGTCAACCCAATCGACCTAGCACAATTTTGGATAATAATTCACTAGGTCATGAGCTAGTTGGCCAAGAGCCAAACTAGTTTCTAAGTGAAAATCACCTAAAACTGTATAAGGTTGACCTAGTTGAACTAGTGCAAACGATTGATAAAATGGGATTAAAGTGAGGAAAGGGAGGATAAAATGTGAGAAATGACTGGAAAGGGTATAATAGAGAAGAACAAGATTATGAAAATGGTTTTTAGGAGATAAGTGTGTACATAACAAGTGGCAAAAGGGACAACAATCCTATGAAGTTCTAATGATCTGCCCACCTCTTTCCCATTGCACCCCTTAGGGCATGCACTTAGAGATATTGAGACTCAATGGGTTCCTCCAAGATACAAAGTGTTAGTAATTAATAAAATTTTGAAAATATTATGTGTATATATATGCCCCACTCTAAGCTCATCACATGTCACATGAGTGTAACACAAGATGGTGCTTTAAGAAATAGAACATGATAACACATAATGTTGATGCTAAGTAAAATGTAGTAAAGATCAAATAAGATAAATGAAATGATAGAATTAAAAAATACATACTTTTACTTACCTTAGTGTTGTAGATAAAAGAGACTACAAGAGAAGTGAAGGCATCCAAATGTAAAGAAGATTAGGTGAACCTATAGAAGTTAGTGAAAAAATAGCCAAAAATTGAAAATTTTGGAAGAGAGGAATATAGTGTTTGAAAATATTATCTATGTCATCACAATTCCAAAATATTTTATGGTTAAAAAAATGGATTAGTAGAAAAAATGATATAGTCAAAATAATAATTTGATGGAAAATATTTGAAAGATTAAGATTTGTGAAGTAAGTTTAAATAGGGTGAAAAGGGATGTCATTTGTTATTTTTGAATTGTTTGTGAGAGAAAACAATTTTTGAGAGACTAAAGAAACTAGGATGGTGAGGAGATGATAGTCGAGATGATAAGGACTCCCAACGGTGGCATTGGGTGCAACACAGGTATGCAACTAAGAATCTCAAACTAATTATTGAATATTTTATTTTAATTAAATGTTTTTTAGAAATTTGTAATTTAAAGAAAGTCTAAGAACTAGAATGAAACCAAAAAAGTTGCTAAGGGTACGAAAAACCAATAGGGGAAATGGGTTTGAAGGGATCAAAGAAATAACTATTAAAATACATTTATTACTCAAAATGTAAGGGGTCAATAGGTAAAAACAACTAGGTCAACCTAGTTGACCTAGTAGGTTGAAATTGGATAGAATCCATGCTGGTGACTTATTAGGTATGTACTGACATAGTGTGTTTTCTAGACTACCAACTTAGTACATTATTACCGACCTAGTAGACAAATCCACAATGAAAAATTAGTATTAAGAGGGGGAAAATAGAGGGATTGACTTAGTTTGTGAAGTTAATTGGGTCAAAATAAGCAATTTTGGTCAAACTAGTGTTTGACCAAGGGACCAGAATAGTACATAAATGCATACAAGAGGCCAAAAGAGTGCTAGAAGGGACCATAATGGCCAACTAAGGGATAAAAGGGTTTAGTAGGTAAAAAATAGGTTTAATTTATGAAAAAAATATTAGATTAAAGTAATTTAGGTTTGTTTTTGTTAAAATTTGAAAAGAATGTATTTTGATTATGAATGACATGGATGATCTAATACATATCTTATTTTTTTATGGTTATAGGGACATCCAAGGTTTTGGAACTTTGTGGATGCATCATGGCTCCCAAACTTATTGGAGTTCTTGTCTATTGAGAATAGATCTAGATTGATTTCATTAGGCCTAGAAGGCATAGTAGGCATGTGTAGGATTCCTTTGAGTTTAGACTTATTAGGCATATTCTTAGGAGCTTGGGAATGATTAACTAATGAATTCAAGTGGAATGTGGAGGTGGATACCATAGAGGTGGGTATCACTTTAGAGGATGTCTATACCACCATAGGACTACCTATAATAGGTACACCCATGGTTATAAGAGTAATAGATAGTCAAGAGGAGAGGAGAGCCTTAGCAATATAGGTGATGGGCTTAGAGAGGATATACCTTGGATTGACGGTGAGTATTTTTGATGTATATACCTTGTAGATTATAGATATTCAAAAGTCTATGATAGGACTTGTGACATCATGAGTGTTGTGTCACAAATCAAATGGTAAGGTACCACTATTTGTGATAGCTTTGTGTCAAATGATATTAGAGAAGAGGGTGTTATATGACTTAGGATCTATCGTCTAGGTAAAACTCATGTATGACATGTATAGAGTGATGTCTTAAGGTTAAAAGTTTGTGGGATGAATTATATTATTGACAACATGGATAAATGAGAGGTTCCCCATGTATTGCGTAACTGGGTTTCCCCATGAAATCAATGATACATTACATCAGGTTCATAGATGGAGATAGGACTAGGTAGTGTGAGATGTACCCCTCATGGAAACATTTTATATAGTGAGATGAGTTGATATTGAATGTTTTTTGTATGGGCACATCGCTATGATATGGCCTAGATGGGAGATAGTGGCACTAGATTTAGCATGGACAGAGGTGACAAGGCACTATACCTAGTGGATGAAGCTACATTCAGTGGCATATGTACTAGGATAGATGGGATAGAGACACCCAATGGCACTAATAGTGGTGCCCACATTTTGGACCTGACATGTGAGAGAGACACATGGGAGAAGATGACTAGGTGAATGCTCAGGCCATGGCATGAGAGACCATGGATAGGTCAATCACAATGTGTAGAAGAGTGGGAGTAGATAGATGTGGATGTAGGAGTACCATAATTACCACCATTATATTTTTAGTAAGAGGAGTAGAGAGCATCATAGATATGACATCGATGAAGGTAGTAGGTGTAGGAGAGAGTAGAGATAGTAGTCATCCTAGATGACCCATTAGGTGGGTTAAGACAAAGTTGGGTGATAGAGAGACCACTCAAGTGTAGCTTGAGATGGGCACAAGTGGTAACTATAATATTTGTGTTGTGGAAAACACCTATATATGAGGTTATTAGAGGATATGTGGATGGGGAGACCATGATTGATAGTCATACAAATGGAGAGATAGTGGTAGTTGACACATAACCAAGTAATAAAGGATGGTTAGATTTTGTTTAAGTTTACTTGATATAGAGTACAAATAAATAGATTTTGATATATATTAGTGACCTAATATCGATTTGGTTTGATGTTTTTAGGCATTACTTAGGAGGAGGAGACTAGATGGGGGTCCGTAGTGAGGAGAACACTCCATGGATTTTTAGATGAGGTGTTAATGCCATAAGACCCTACCATACTGGAGGATCCCATGGTACCATCTTTCCCATCTCAAATGAGTTGGGTTAAACTAGAAAGAGAGGTTATAAGGTGGTTACAAGTGCATAGAGAGAGGATGCAACTACTGATAGGGGTGGGTGTAGGAGAGATAATGACATGGTAGGCCCTAGCTCAGGAGAGAGCCACACATATAGCTACTATGACATAGATGGGATAAGAATAGGTCTAGGAGAGAGCAACACATTTAGTGACCTTGACCTAGTTGGCATAGGTATAGGCTTAGGTGGATCATCTATAGGGGTAGGTATTAAGACTAATATCTTGGACAACCTCTTTATAACATTCTATTCAAAGGAGTTAGACCAAGGTATCTATGGGTAGCATGGATAGGCCACAAAATGGACATGATGGGGCCCAACCAAAGAGATGGATCTTTGTATATGGTTATAATATTGTATTAAAACTCATGATATATATATGTCTCATTTTGGTAGTTGAATGTTGATTGTATGTGTTTTCATTATGGTTGTTGGTTGTGGCTACTTGGATATATTTATTTATAGCACACGTATTAATTGTTTTTGTATCTTATATAGAGAATATATGAGTTGTGGTTTATTTTTTAGCATTATGTATAACACATGCTTGGTTAAAAGGAAACATGAAAAAAGATTTGGTAAAGTATAATCAATCTCATGCTGGAAAATGTGTAATAACAAGAAAATGACTAAGTATAAATAACCAAAGGGTGGTAAACAAGATGGTAAAAAGTTTGTTCTTAAACCAAGAGAAAGATTGGTACCAATTTAAAACAAGTCAAATCATACTAAATTACGTTGGGAAGTATGAAATTAATATAATAAAGTGGAAACTATTGAAATGAAAAATGGTATAAAAATAAATCAATTAAGTCATTCAATCATACTAAATCACATTAGGAAGTATAAAAGAAAAACAAAATTGGAAAAATTGGCCTTAAATTTATCACACTAATTCAAATTAGGATGTATGAAAATTCAATAAATGGTTGGATTCTTACATGCAATCATAAAATAAGGAGATAAAAGTGAAATAGAAATAAAGTAATCATAAAACATACTAAATAAATATGGGAATCATGTCAATGATGTGTAACTTCATGATCAATCACATCTTATCTCATATTTGACACATGTAATTTTGATTGTGACTTGGATTATTAGTAAAATTTGTGAGGAAGGCTAGGTCCTATCCATGGTCTTACATTGTAACTCACAAAGGAAATACCAATGAGGTGGAATAAACATGAAAATCTGGTAATAAGGGATGTTGGTAATAGGAATTTGAAATAGTGGTAATTTATGAGGAAGGCTAGGTCCTATCCATGGTCTTATAATGCAACTCATAAGTCAATTCCCTAGGGGAGTGATAAATGAACAAAATAATATTTCTCAAGAGGAAATATGAGGAATGTAGGGGGTGAAAAAGGGAATGTAAAAATCACAACTTAGGAATTGTATGAGGAGACATGAGGCATGCTAAGGACATGAGAAGACATGAAGTGACTAGTGATCATCAATGTAAGAAGGAAACCTATTCACTATAGACACAAAGATTTATACAAAAATAAGCTTGATACTAAGATCAACTCATGAAGGTAGATTGCTACAAGAAAATTAAAATTTACTTACCTTCCCATGATGTTTTCCCCATTATTCAAGACCCTTATAGAGCCATTAATCTATTGCAAATATTGGGTACTTGTGTGAGAAAGTAGGTAGCATTAAAATATTTTCTTATTCTCCTTTTCTAATCTATTAGCCTACCACACCCAAATGGACCTCAGCTCCATTGTGAGGCCAACTGTAGAGTTTGATCTTTGACTAGAAAAAAGAGGTGTGCTTTGAATCACATATTTTAGTGTGATTTAACTTTTAAAGATTTTGAATGTTTTTTCCTTTTGTATCATTTACTTTTATTAAATGATTTGTATTTTGAATGTTTTAAAGGTCTTTTAATATTCTTCCTCCATACAAACTTGAAATGACCAATCATGAGAGATATAGTGATACACATGAATGAGTTGCAGGCTTTGGGTAAACACATATAAGTGACCAAAGACAAGACTGATGAGAACACTTAGTCTTAAAAATGAACCATTATGTTATCTCAAGTCTCAACCATGTATATGCTTAGTTTTCAAGAAAGGAATAAAGGGAAAAAGGAGATCCAAAGTGGATTGGCGAAAGGATATTATAATGAGATTAATTGTTTGTGAATTGATCACATGGTAAAGAATGAATGAATAAAGGGAACTACATTTGTATAACCAAGTCACAATGACAATTATCCATGCATATAGAGATGAGAAAGCAAACATTCATGAAAATAAAACAAAGGAGTTTATAAGAAATAAACTCAAGAAGAAATAAAAAGAAATGATAAATAAGACATTAATAATAAAACATAAATTATATTATAAGAAATGTATAAAGTACAAAATTAAATTCACCATCTAAGATAAATAATAATTTGACACAATGTCAAATTATATAACAAAATAGATAAACATAAGATTAGAACACACATCCAATCCAAAATGAATGTAAAAACACCATGCATGTGTTCATAAATAGTAATAGATTTTCCCACACATATTATCCAGAACATCTGATAGATATTTATGAATTTGGACATGAACTGTAGCTAATGTCTCATCTCTCTTCAATGAAAACTAAGAAAATACATCATGTCTAATCTACTCAACAGAAAAGGTAGGATTTCTTGATGGATCATGTTAAGGAGGGATATCAGGTAAGGGATGCTCAAAATAATCCATAGGATTGGAATCTATAAGAGAATAAGGGATCACCAATGTGGAAGGGTCCACAGGTGAGGAACTCACATGTGGATAAGGATCTACAAGTGAGGGAAGGTCCATAGGTGAAGGACTCACAAGTGGAGGAATAAGAGGTGATGAACAGGCAATATAAGGGGATGAAATCATGGGAGGTGGAACCATGGGAGAATAAGGGGGATCCTTATTATGGGAATGACCTATGATAGGAATGGTCGAAGGTTTGGTAATAGACATAAGGTGTTCTTTAAGATGTTGTTGAAGGATTTAGAAATGATTGGTGTGGTGGGTTCCACATTGGTGCCAAAGACAATACACCTCTCCATACTTAGGAATATAATTAGGTAGTACCTTAAAGGGATGTATCAATTTTTCTAAGTATTGAGGGATAAAAGGATGCAAAGTGTCAATATATTATTACAACTTGTGATAATGCATGAAAGAATGATTATCTATGTTTTGGAAAAAATAGATATGCCTATGAGTAGGCTTGGTAGAGGCACTTAAAATAGGAGGTATAACAATAGTGGAAAGAGGTTGGGAGGGTTCATTGATCCATTTGGTGGGAAATAAATCCATCTATGGTAAAGGAAGCAAACCATCATCAAGAGAAGGGGGTGGTGGGGAAGGGATTGGATTAAGCTCGATGGAAGGAGCGAAGAGAACATAAATAGGAATAGAATAAACTAAAGTGGGAGTAGGAATGGGATATAAAATGGGCTCTAATAAGGGAAGGGTAGGGTCCATATAAGGATGAAGGAGGGTTGCACAAATCTCAAGGATAAGTAAGATATAGGGGTTTGGGTACCTATCAAAGTGGTAAGGCCCAATCATAACATGATCCATAAGCATACTCCTACATGGTTCACTAGAAACTAGAGGTGTCCACACCATCTCTACCCTATGATAAAGAGGTAAAATTTTATAATTAGGAACTATATACAATGTAATATGGGTAGAAGCACTAAAATATTGAAATAAAGAGGAATGATAATGGATAATCTCAGCATCATGGGACTGAACAAGATCACCTAAGAATAGATAATCTAAGGTATAACCATCATCATAGTTAAGTGTATGAAGATCAATGATGTAGGTAAGGATGAAATTTTCATATTAAGAGTTGTGACGAATGGAATTTTGAGTCTTAGTCAAGACAAAAAGGATATAATCACAAGGTGGTTTGTGAGAACAATGTTGCAAAGAAACTGGAAGCTGAGAGATGAGATGAGGTGAGAAATTAAAAAATTTAATATTTAGTTTGATCTAGTTAGTTTTATTTTCATCAAAATATAGGAGGTTAGGAGGGATATTACTAATGAATTTATGATGACCATTATAACCTCAAGTTGAATTGATGGGAAATTTGAATCATTGAGACTCATAAAATGGAACATTGGGTAAAGGTTCAAGAGTAGGAATCATGAAAACACCATGGTCTTGGAATTGTTTGAAATTAAGATGGTTAATGTCACATTGAATCCTATATATGGCTATATTATGATGGAATTTAATGCATTGGTACATGGAATAAGAAACTAATCTCATATGGTGAGTCCAAATCCTAACAACCAAGATGTTGTAAAATAGAGGAAAGTTAAGTATCATCACCTTCACATGAATGGTGACAAGTGGGATGGTAATGGGATGCCACACACAACCTAAAGGAGACATTTTACTTCAATCATATCCTTGAATTGTGCTATGTGTGGACTTGATATTGCATTTATAATATCCAAGGGTTTTCCTAAAATAAAGAGAGGTAACATAGGTGCCAAAACTGTCAACACTCAAAGTACAATTGACTTGGATATCATTAATTTAGACACTAATGAATGGATGAGGATCATACACATGAAAAAAAATCTCAATATGAATCATAGAACTGATGGGAAACTTTAAGGAAAGAGAAGTGTCCATTGTTTTTTCAACATGGATGAACATCTCTTCACATTGTTGTAATATGCTATCTTCAAATCTAGATAATGTTTCTTCACGTCCTACTAGGGGAGGATGAGGGATGTTAGTTTTGAACAAGATTTGAATAATAATGTGTTAATGATGTAGATAGGTCCTCCTAAGTTCAAGAAAAGGAATTTGGAATGAAAAATTAGTGAGTTCCATGATGGGATCCCACTCATCATAACCGATAAGAAGGTTGTTAGAAATAGGTACATAGTGCTGAAGGAGGTCCTCAGAAAGAGGAACCAAAGTTCATTGTGATTTGTGTTTATAAGAGGGAGAAGGTTTAGAACAAGGTTATAAATTATGTTTAGAAGGTGAAGTAGCTAATGTAGGTTAGTTTGGAGAATCATTAGAAGTGTTAGTAGAAGATTGAGTGTTATTAGTGTTAGGTAAATAAGATGGAGGAATGACATAAATAGAATAGAAAGTGTTATCCAAGGGAGGATTTGGAATTGGTTCATCAAAATCTATAAGGCTATCTTTTCCCCAGTCATTTAAGTGAGTTGGATAATAATCCTAGATAACACAAAATTTGAGAAATAATGTAGGGGTGTAGATAGGTTGAGCATCAATAAAATCAACCACCCTTTGCATATTAGTCATATTAACCACATTCTCTTCAGGAGTATGGTTAATAAGAATTTATCCATTATTGGTGGAAGGGGTGCACTTTTATTGGTTATCTTGATTAGGTTGGTGATTAGGAAGAGGATATTTATAGATAACCAAATGAGCATTATCTTGATTCAAGGCTTGATATTTAGTATATGTTTCATGGGCTTTTTGACATTTTTGAATGATAGAATCATGATCAAAATTAGGAACAAAAGGAAAATACATAACTAAATTATGAATCCACCTATAGGTTTCATGAGAATGACCCCAACTATCATGAAACCAACAAAACTTGTTAGGATCATACCAATATTTCATAGGATGGGTGGGATCAAGTTATCAGGGTTGAGGACTAGGTATATATTTTAGTAATTCATTTGAGGATAAAGGTTTGTGATAATTAATGGTATTAGGTGAAGATAAATGAGGATTGGTGTATTATTTAGAAGGGGGAGTTGGTTATGAAGATTGGTTAGGAATAACATCTTGAATAATGTGAATGGTTTCATAAGATTCCATGAGACCATCATTGGTAGCATTATAATTTTTTTTAAGTAAAATACAAGTACCCATAGAAGGTTGGGGTTGCTCAAATTGATGCATAAGGAAATCTTGACATTTTTCTTGATCAATGGCATCCTCCAAGGTGCATGGAAAGAGGGTTCATACCCGATATTGTAACTTGAGAAAAAGAGCATTGGTAAAGACATGGATAAGGTTATCATCAGTCATAGTATGTTCACATTTGTTGGACAATGTTTTCCACCTTTTAACAAAAGTTTGGGAAGTTTCATTTTCATGTTGTTTACAATTTATAAAGTGGGTCAAAGTAATTTCAGGACGATCACTAGTTTGGAACTCTTGGACTAAAGCATTCACTAAATCTTTTAAACTAGTAATATAATGAGTTTTAATTTGGTTGTACCAATCTAGGGCATCACTCATGAAAGTTTTATCTAAGATATTAATAGCATAAAATGTATTCAATTTGACCTAGTCTTTATAAATATTTTCAAATTTTTTTAGATGAAGATAGGATCAGTTGACCCATTTTAATAAATGGTAGGGGTGATACCTCCTATATTAATATTAATAATTTGAGTGGTAAGAGGTTAATTTTGAAGATTTTTAATTGTCTTGTTGACAAGAGGAGGTTGAGGGATAGATTTCCATGGGAATCTCAAAGAGGGATTGTCCATGCTCCAAGGCATTTGTTGAGGGTGGGTTTGAAGATGGAAAAGGTAATTTTTCATTTATATTATTTGATTTTTATTATGATATTAAAAACTATTCATTTGATTAAGTATTTGTAATAAAATTTGATGGGTTTGATTATAATTTTTAGCATTATTTGAGGAATTAGAGCTAGGATTGGCTTGGGTATCACTATTGGTATTGGTAAGAGCTTGAGAGGAACTATTAGAATGTGAGGCCAAAATTTTCTTGTGTGTAAAAAGATGAAATAGTGAATGCATAAGAATACGAAGCACTAAAAGCATGATTACCTTGTGTATAAAATGATTCGTTAGTGGAAGATTTAAAGAGAGTGGGGTTTGGGAGAGGCCCACTATATGTATAACCTATCATGTTAGTGGATATACTAGGCATGGAGGTAAAAAAAATTAAAGAATAAAAGGTCATGGTATGAGAAGGTGTCATAATAAAGGGAAAAGGCTAAGAAAAAAGAAATTAGTACCCCGAAATTCATGTGAGAATGTGGGAGAAGGTAAATGAGGATCTTCAACTTGACCACTAATCATGAATTGGTAAATGGTAGAGGGATCCTTTCCTGAATGTTGAGTAAATTCAAAGATAAATAAGAGTGTTTCAGGGGTATACTCTAATTTGGGTTGATCTTCAAGTGAGAAGAGAGGATTACACTATAAAGAGGAATGAGGAGGGATCCCATAGTTCATTGTGCGAGTGGATATATGAACATTACTATCATACAAGAGAGGTACCCTACTTTGATTATGGTAGACCCTATGAGGGTTGTTAAAACTCATAATATCTATTGAATTCAACTTAGTATTATCTTCAAACATAAAGTTAATGATGAAGGAGAAGGACTAAATAAAGTAAGAGAGATACAAAATCAAGGAAATATGAAGTGATAGAAAACTATACATAGTTGATAGGGTTTACCTAGTAAATAAAACTAGGGTATAAAAACTATATAGAGTTGACAGGGTCAACCTAGTATAGAAATAGGGTCTAAAAAAGTGTACAGAGTCGACAGAGTCAACCTAGTATAGTGAGTAAGACAAATAGATAGTTTTTAAGAGACTATGTCGACATGAATTATTGTGCACTGAAACAAGAATTTTTTTTCAAGTACTTTTGAAAGAAATAAATGAAGTAAAACACATAATCAATTGGGTCAATGAGGTTGATATAATTAAGGCACACAACATAAAACCTTGCACCAATGTTGGCTAATGCAAGTTTTTTCAATATAATATATAATTGAATAAAGATATAGTAGTCAAATTGGTAAGTAAAAACTAAGTGGTCAATCTGAATGTTTTTAGATTATTAGAATATGATTTAAGATGTGATATAGAGTTGGCTATAATAAAATTACTAGAAAACAATCTAAGGATGGTTTCAGGATGTTTAGGCTGAAAGGGATCTATATTGGCATTGGTACCATCTTGGTATTGGGGCCTACCCCCTCACATCACACACCACAATGATAATGGTGTCGGGTGCATAGCCAAAATATACTATTAACCATGTGTTTATACTTGGCCAAAAAACCAAGTTGGCTTCCCACTTGGTGATGAAATCCAAGTAGGTAGCACTTGGGTAGGTAATTATTAAAATCTTAACTTGAGATTGTGTGATTTGGTAGTATGTGCATAAAATAGAAAATAGTGTAACTAAATGTTATATTAAAAACCACCTAATTAGACTATGTGATCTATTCTTAGCATGAAAACAACAAAAAATGAAAGTATGAGCTAATTAATAGCATATAAAGGTTAATTCTAACTTTGAAACATAGTATAATGTCAATTAAATTGACAATGTATGTAGAGAATATAGAAAAGGATTGAAAATGTCACCTCTATACTACAAAAGCAAGGGTATAAAAATTAACTACATCGATAGAGTTGACCTAGCTTTGTAGATAGAATATAGAATATAAAAATACATCGACAAGGTCAACCTAGTTGACTATATATGGGTAGTTTTAAAGCTTGGAAAATGTGAAAACAAAACTGTAACAAATTTTATAAATGATAAACAAGGATATAAAGGAACCTTGGTGTCTTGGAAGATGCAGAGGAAAATAATATTGTTGTTGAATTACCCTAATTTATACTTAAAAATTCTACTATGTTGACTAGGTCAACCTAGCTTTGTAGATCCTATTTACTAAAAAACTAAAAATGTATAGGGTCAATTGGGTTGACCTAGTATGTTAGAATGAATGCCTAAAAATGTATAGGGTTGATTGGCTTGACATAATAGACTGAACTATATGCCTAAAAGTGTATAGGGTTGACTGGGTTGACCTAGTAGTCTAATTAGATGTCTAAAAGTGTACAATGCCGATAGGGTCAACATAGTAGTCTAAACTAGAAGTCTAAATAAACTATAAAAATATAATAGAGTTGTATTGATGAGACTGTATGTTAGAATTATACATATAAGTTAGAACTATGTTGACACTATTGATCGAGTATCATAAATATATAAGAATAAAATGATAAATAAATAAAAATGTGAAATAAAACCTACAAGGGTTAGATTCACATCTGGTTCACTAGAATGTAACTCAGAGAAGATAGTTCATAGTATACACTTCTGATTGGGGATACATTGAATAATCTAGAATATGACCAATATGGAGATCGACTAGATCTGATTAAGGGATATTTTACCATAATAAACTATGCTAGGGAGGATTCCAAATCCTTAATTCAAGAATAATCATGTAATAACCCTAAGGGATTCCCATGTTTTGATATACCACTAAATAAATAACAAGTACAACATATCTAAGCTAGTTCTCACCAAAGCTTGTAGCACAAAGTGGGGGTTAGAATTAATAAAAGTAAACATGCATAAAATACATATACTCACATCAATGTATATAGAATCTTAATGCATGGAAGATGAGTACAAATGCATATATATAGACTCTTAAAAAGGAGGACCAAATTTAGGAATACTTAATTTTAAAGATGAACCCATCGAGGCCCAATCTCTCCTTTGGCCAAGGTGTTTGGCAAGAGGTTGTTGTGGTATACAAGGATGACAAAGACAAATCAGATCTTGGCTACACAACCTATCAATACATCCAAAATACTTATCCATAAGACTATATCCATATCTACAAATAAAGTATGGAACCCTAAGCTTGATCCTCAAGTAGAATGGTGGATAAGCAAATGTGCAATATACTCTTAATTATTTTTCTCTTCTATAAATAATGGAAAAAATGAACTTGTATATATAGGAAAATTTGACCCTGAACCCTTCCAAAAATCTTGGCCCACAAGGTTGACCCAGTTGACCTAGCATAATTTCAAACAATAACTCACTAGGTCATGAGCTAGGTTGGCCAAGAGCCAAACTAGTTCCTACGTGAAAATCACCCAAAACATTATAGGGTCAATCCATTTGACCTAGTATAGATGACTGATAAAATAGGATTATGGTGAAGAAAAGGAGGATAAAATGTGGGAAATGACTGGAGAGGGTACAATAAAGAAGAACAAGCTTAGGGAAATGGTTTTTAGGAGACAAGTGTGTAGATAACAACTGGTAAAAGGGATAACAATCTTGTGAAGAACCAATGGTCTACCCACCCCTTTTCCAATGCACCCCTTAAGGCATGCACTTAGAGAGATTGAGACTTGACAGGTTCCTGTAAGATACAAAGTGTTAGTAAGTCATAAAATTTTGAAAATATTATGTGTATCTAGTATGTAAACTCACTAGCTCCCTTGTTTTTATGGTTTGGATTGTGAAATGTATATTTATCTCATATTAATTATTTCATATTTCTTTTCCTCCAAAATTTTATTAATTTTTATTAAATAGGATGGATAATTATTATATAGTTATTCAAAATTTTATAATTTATAGTGTACAACATTGTATTTTTTTTCACTATAATTGATAGATTTTCTTAGTTTAAATATTATTATTTTTCTCTTGAAAAATAATTATATTATGTCATGTAATAATGTCATCTTTTAGGATAATTTGATTTAACCTATAATGGCATCCACAATGGTGGTGGAGGTAATGGTGTGAGATTTCAATTTTTTTCCATTTTACCATCATAAGGTAATTTTAACCCTATTTTGACATCCATTTGACAATCATACATGATATTTTCTTCTTTTTTGGATACATTGATTGAAAAAATTATGATATCTTGACCGTATAGTGGTGGGTTTTGGAGTCCCTTTTTATTTGAAAATACTTTTTTCAACCCTAATGTAATGGTGTAGGTAGATGACAAACATTTGACATGAGTAAGCGGTATATTCATGGAGAAGGTAATGATTTCATTATTCATGGTGTGCCTATGCATATTTTAATCACATTTTTATTCTATTTATGTTTCTTAATAATTTCACGTTTAGAAAAAAATTTATTAATAGTCCTAACCCCTTTTAGTCATATGCATACAAGGTACATTTTCTATATAAGGTTTTTTAGAAATTGTTGCAACTTATGTTAACATGCCTTGTATAACTTAGGATTATTCACCTCCTAACTCTCTAGGTTGTACAAGGAAGAGTAAAAATCTTTTTCAATTAGTAAATAATAATTTAATCACACTGTATACACTCCCTCTTGGCTATATTTTCATGCATTACTTCTCTAACCATGGTAGAAGAAATGATTAAGAACTCTTTAGCTCCAAGTACATATGTTTTATTTAACTATATGTTTTATTTTATGAAATAAAGAAAATGTTCATATAATGGGGTTATAAATCCTTCAATATATAAATTTCACATATAAAACACTACATTTAATCCTATAAATGAATATTGATAACACATTGCATTCAATCCCTTCAAAGTATAGGCAATGAATATTGTTTTTTTTTTTTTTTTTAATTTCACAAATAGTTCACCACATTTAATCCTACACAATGCATATAGATAACCCATTACATTAAATCCATTAAATGTACAAACAATGAATTCAATCAATTTAGGATTATATGCATTGTTCTATATATAATTAATGCATATAAATAATGTATTGTAATTTTATTCCTTCCATAAACAAACAATGCATATGGGTAAGTGCATAGAATTAGGGGATGATTTAGTGGACATTTACTATAACACATATATGTTATAGACATTACACGTATGTGTAATGTCCATAATGCATGTGCTTTATTTAAAACTAGGTTTATAAAAACATTTATATTTTTAAATTTATCTTCCTTATAATTTAAATTTATTTTAGAAAATATAATAAATTAGGGTCACTCTACATCTGATAGAGTTGGTCTCACAGTTGTACACCTTATGATGTGGGAGATATTTTTTCAAAATCCAATCTGGTAAATACTTAGGCATTTTCAAGGTCTCAATATTGAACTTAAGGATTTTAGGGCATAACATTTGTAATTGATGTCCATTTTTGGTAAACATATAGCTAGTTTTTAGGTTTTTATGCCTTTTAGATTACTTACTAGTATTTTTAAGAGTCCTAGGTTTGTCTAGTTTTAAGTTTACAAACCACTCATTTTGAATTCAAGATAAATTGGTGTGATTTGGAAAACATAGGTCAAATTGATGAATTGTGCACATCAAACAACCACTTTTTGTTAATTTCACTCTTTCATCATCCCTCCCTCATCCCTAATTACTTTCTCCTCCCCCTTATCATCCCTAGTCATTCCCTCCTTGTATCTCATCATCCCTAATGACTCTTTCCTTATATCTCATCATCCTTAATCACTCTTTTATTGACCCTCACCATCCCTTATCATCTATAATCATTCCCTCATTGACCCTCACCATCCCTCATCATCCCTAATCACTACATCATCCATAATCACTCTTTCCATGAGTCTAATCAATCCCTCATTGAACCTCACCATCCATCATAATCCTTAATCACCAATTCATCATCCATCATGATCCATAATCACTTCCTCGTCATCTATCATCATCCCTAATCACTCCCTAATTGAACCTCACCAACCCTCATCATCCCTAATCATGCCCTCATTTTCCCTCATCATATTTACACACTCCTTCCTCATCCATCCTCATCCTTAATTAGTCTATCTAATACCTTGATGGTGGGTGTAGTAGCTTCCTTCTTATGCCCAATTGGTTTATATTCTAATTCTAAATTTTACTCAATCAAATAAGTCCCAAATAAATTCTTCTTCTACTCATTCTCTTTCAATCAAATAAGTAAATTAAAGATATCATCTGAATGTCTAGTTGGATTTTAAGATCTATATGGTGATCTATGCCCAAACTATGAAGAGAGTTTGCATCCATATCCATAAACTAGAATAAATAGGAATGAAATAAAGCAAAGGGTAGGATTAAATTATATTATTTACATATATAGATTGGGATTTTAGAATCTAATAATACCAATCCCATAGTTGAGAATCCAAATTTATATCTATATATATAGGAACAACTAGACACTAATTGAGAATTCCAATCTCAACCCCATAGTTGATCATATATCCATAGTAGACTAGATTTCCAAATAGATAAATAGGAAATCACTACATTGTTTGAGTATGTTTTAATCTAGTAATTGATATAGTGTGTTTCCTAACCCAACTTAGTCTATACCCAACTAAATCTATACCCAACTTGATATATAAATTGATTTAAGGGGATATGATTTAATCTAGTGTATTTATGAGGGGGACTTTGATCTTTGGCATGGCTTGATTGGCTCTAAATGCTAATGTGGGTATTTTCCATAATCTAAGTATTCCCTAGTCCTAAATATAGTATATCACAAGATATCATAGTAATTACAACCCCACCATAGATATATAGGGGGATAAATTCTAAAATCACTACACCAACCTCAAACTTTCCATACCTTAAGGCAATTAAATATTTCCCTGCCTACTTCATCTATGCCAAGGAGTAAGGGAAGGGAGTATTAGCTTTTTGGTATCTAGCTTTACTTCAACTAATAACATATCAAGGTAAGATTACATTATCGATGGAAAATAAGGGAGTAAGGCACAAATTTCAAGGAAAGTTTGCCTTCCTAGTATCTATCTCTGCTTTGACTATAGATTAAGGTATGGTTATGAAGGGAAGCTTACTTTCTAATAGATATATATGATCTTACCCTACTTAATAAGTTAATGGAAGGTTATTTACAAACATATATCTTTGTTCCTATCATACCTAATTTCCATTTATATGACATATTCTTAGCTATCAAGGGAAGCTTATTTCCTGATCTATAGTTTGCATATATTCTTTCCCTACCTACTTAGTTATGCCCTGCCTAATTATATTATGTTGTTGGCAAGGGAAACTTTCTTCCAAATAGATATAATGAGAAATGAAGTTTTGAATCATGTTGCATACTATATATATTTATACTATTGACTATGCCCTACCTACATTATCTAATTGAGTATGCCTGACCTACTTTACCTACTTGAGTATGCCCTACCTGATTAAATATCTTTGCCATATCTTGATTTTGAGTATGCCCTACCTAAATACCCAATCCATATCTTATTCTTGGATATGCCCTAACTCCTAAGTATGCCCTAGCTACATATACTTATTTTCATACCTAATTGAGTATTCCCTACTTGATGAAATACCCAAGTCATCTATTGATCTTGAATACCCGTATCTAATCATTATTGTATAGGTATTACCTAGTCATATCTTTAATAATTGATACCTAATTGAATAATCGATTGAATACCCAAGGCATATCCTAAAATGATAGGGGGAATTATAACTTATTTAGATAAATGAGTGACTAGGGACTCTCAAGCACAACTAGATATCTAATGCACCCATCATAAATATATTGGAAGGGGTGATTAGGGATAAAGAGGGACAAAAAATGAGTGATTAGGGATGATGAGGGTCAATGGGGGATGAATTAGGGATTATAATGGATGAGGATGGAATTATTAGGGATGATTAAGAGTGACTATAGATGATGAGGGTCAATGAGGGAGTGATTAAGGATAACGAGGGTTGATAAGTGAGTGATTAAGGATGGTGAGTGATAATGAAAAAATATTATGTCATATCTATATATAGAAGATAATATTTATTATTTACGTGACCATATATAACCAATGTGTGCAATATTGATTCATTCCATTCCTTCCTATTGAATGGGAACTAAATGTCATGCTTCTTATACGGGGAATTAACAAAGTCATATCTTGAAATAAGAGGGGGAATTCTGACCTATATAGAGAAATAAGTGACTAGGGATTATCAGACACAATCAGGAAGCCACTAAAACCACCATAAAAGTATTGGAGGAAGTGATTAGGGATGAGTAAATATATTAGGTAAATAAAAGTTAGATATCAAATATGAAAGCTTCCCTTTTATTACTCCTTATCATAGATGAATTAGGTAAAAAAAAGTTTACATTGCCTTATATTGGGTAGGGAAATTTTGAGATCAGGTTAGGTCTTTTGGAATTATGACTGCAATATATATATATATATATATATATATATATATATATATATATATATATATATATATATATATATATATATATATATATATATATATATATATATATATATATATATGGTGGGGCCCCCATTCCTATGATACCATTTAACATATTTTATTGGGTACCAGGGCATACTTAGAGTATGGTAGGGCTCTATTTTGGCCTTTAGGGCACTGGGCCATGACTAATATCTAAGTAACCCCTCTTTGATATACTGGATTAAGGCATATGTCATTCATTCAATTCATAGATCAAGTTGGGTATAAATTAGTTTGGGTATAAATCAATTTGGGTTAGGAAACACACTCTAATATCTACCATATTGGAACTCACTCTATTGGATTAGTGACTGCCTATGTATTTGGCAGTCTAGTCTACTATGGAAATAATCTCAATGACATATAATGAAAATAAGAAGTCAAATATGGGGTTGGGATTGGAATTCTCGACTAGTCTCTAGTCGGCCCTATCTATATAGATATAAATTTATATTCTCAACTCTAGGATTAGGATTATTATATTATAAAATCCCAATCTATTTATATAAGTAATGCAATTCTATTTCATCCTTTTCCCTAGCTACATCATCTATGCCAGGAAGTAAGGCAATAAAATCTTTTCTTCTTGATACCTAGCTTTACTTCACCTAATATAGCCTATCAAGGGAATACTTACTTATTGATAAATATCAATGGAGTAATTCAAATATATGAAAGAAAAGCAGTTTGCCTTATATATATATTTTATTTACTTATGGATTAAAGCATAACTATCAAGGGAAGCTAGCTTTCTGATAGATAACTTTGTTCTTATCCTACTTACATAGTTATCCCCTACCCAATAAGGAAAGGGAATATTTCTTCCTAATAGATATATTTGTTCTTATCCTACCTACTTTTCATTTATATAATATAATATTATCTATCAAATGAAGCTTGCTTCCCAATATATAGCTTTCACATATTTTTTCCCTACATACTTAGCTATGACCTAGCTAATTATCTTTTATTACTGACAATGTAATCTTTTTTCTTGATAGATTTGAATCAATTTACACACACATATAAAAAAAAACACACACACACACACACACACACACACACACACACACACACACACACACACACACACACACACACACACACACACACACACACACACACACACACACACACACACACACACACACACACACACACACACACACACACACACCATTGATTATTACCTAAGTAATTTATCTACTTGAGTATGCCCTACCTACATTAGCTACATGAGTATGACTTACCCTATTGAATATATGAGCCATATATTTATCTTGAGTATATTATACCTAAATAATTGATTGAATACCCAAGCCATATATTGAAAGGAGAGGGGGAATTATAACCTATATAGATAAAATAATAACTAGGGGACAACCAAACATAAGAAGAAAGTTGCTACACCCATCATAAAGGTATTGGAGGGAGTGACCCAATGTGTATAATGATAAACATGGTATGAATGATATATGTGATGCTATACATATCCATATCATAGAATAAATTAATGTCATATTTATATGTATTTCAATATGTTGATGTGATATGTAATGAGATCCAGGTGTGAGTAACATGATGTGAAGGCTAACTCCTACCCTATTAATACAACAATTGGTTTTAACTTATTGAAATTATTGAATGATCTTCACTATGTATGGGTTACATTAGTGTTGTGGGCCCATTGTTTATATTTACCTTGATCATAATTAAATATTTTATTTTTGTTTCACTTTTAGCCTATAAGGTACCTAATCATAAGTAAAATTGACATGAAAGGGTGTTTTATATTCCCAAATCCCAATATGTGTGTGTGTGTGTGTGTGTGTGTGTGTGTGTAAGTAATAAAATTTCAACCCACCCTTTACTCAATTGCCTTCCTATTTATTCTTGCATTGGGCTCTAGATACACAATGTCTCCACATTTTGGATGTGGATCGCCATTTATGTATTTGAATCCCACTAGAAAATTAAATGATATATTTGAGTTCCTTTTTTGATTAAAATACCATGAATGAAATAAAATTTTCCTTGGACCTTATTTGAGTGAACAAGATTTAGAATTAGAACATAAGCCAAAAAGGCACAAGAAAGAAACCACTACACCATATAGTTATTTTTTAAATCCTAATATAATATTTGGTAAATATTGGAATATTTATAGGCTTGTGGGCTGCCCATAGTAGAGGTATACCTCTAGGTTTAAGGTCTAGCTCCCTAGATTGATCATTAAGAGCTTATCACCTACACTAATTATTTTCTTGGATGAAAAGAGATATAAATATACATGAAAGTAAGATAATATAAGGGGGTTATACACCATAAATATCTCCACAAGATTATTATAAAATTTTTACTAAGAGACATGACTCACAACACTAATCTCAAATCCTGAATTTCCCTAACATTAATATTTCAAACATGGAGGTGACATGCATGGAATTACTCAAGGTGAGTGAACCAAAGGTCATTTATAGACAATATGGATACTAATAACACTTTAAGATATAAAAATGAACTTGAAAACACTTTTTGTGACCTATTAGAGTGGAAAAAACTTGCATTAAACATGGAAGGATTGAGAGAAAGCAAGGATAGATATCAATCACTTGACCTTTCACTATACATCACTTCACATACATAGGCAAGATAGTTTGTGAGATCAAAACCAGATTAAAATTATTATTTCAAAGGCAAAGTATAATATCAAACTAGAAAGGCTTCACCATATTAGGTGTGGTATTAAAATATAAGAGCTAAAATGGCTTACATTTATAGAATGTATGAGGAAAGAGAGAAAGAGTGGATCTCAAAGGTAAAAAAAACAAGTGTCAATATGTGATAATTAGTTATTATATATGATAATAGAGTGTGAAATATACCATGAAAATTCCTCTTGGAGAAGTGTCTCTCTATAGCATGAAAAAATCCTCAAACTGGCATAAGGTCCTCAAATGTCTTCTTGAAAACTACCTTCATGATTAGGCATATATTTTGGGATTGAAATAGGAATATGGAGAGTTAACACATTTTAAATATCAAATAGGAGTTGTAAATAAGATATAACATCCATCAAGTATGTCCCTATCTACTAGTCATCTTTTGGACACTTGTACTCACCATCTGCAGTCATTCATTAGAAATATTATACTCATTGCCTTTAGTTGCTCAATAAAATATGTGTAATAGGTGTTAGGACACCTTAATAAAACCCATATTCCTTAAATTCCATGATTATAACTTTAAAATGTTCCAAAACCAATTTATCATTCTCTCACTTGGCAACTACTCTCCATCTCCACTATCTACCAAAGACTGCTTGAGATGAATGAATTAGTAAAAGTGTTTCCATGCCCATTTGTTGTGAGAAATGGACATAGTAAGTTATTAAAATTCCCAATTGACATCTCCAAATTATTATCACTCTTAAAATATCCTCGACACCTACAAAACACATAATATCCTATAAGAAACCTTGTTTTCACCATGTTCGTATAAGCTGGGTACAAATCAACTAGACATGAAGGAGAATGAGAGAGTCTTGTACAAATTTTAAAAATTTATAGATAAAAATACTCCCTCTAAGTGCATATTCATTAGTACTTAATTTATCAACTTAAAACTAAGTGTTTAGGAGGGTTTGGAATCTTAAGGATTGTTCATAAAATCCTAGTGTCAAACCTCCAAACAAATTGCATAAAGATAAATTATATCACCCTAATAAACTAACCCTAGATCTTTGGGGCACCATGTTTGGTTTCCATATAAATTTGAGTTCTTTAAGATGGCCTATTAAGCCCTATAATGCATTCTACATACTCATGTGATGGTTTCAATCTAACTTTACTATTATATGTTATTTTATTGCAAACAAAAGGTTCTAAATCATTTTATATTTCCCATTGTAGTCTCCCAAGTGAATTATAATGGTCATATGTTCCTATAAAAGGAAGCTAGACCCATGTAGGTCTTAGGTCAAGTTCTAGGCCTATTAGGCTTGGCTATGTTTTAATTGTTTATGACCACCACTAAGTACTCGTGTTAAATGAAAATCTCTCCCCACCTTTTTTCATGCTCAAAATACATGTAGGGAAAATTTAAAAATGTTTCAAGACTTATTATAACACTCTCTTACCATTTTCTTGCCAAACCTACAGGGTAGTCCTGACTGGGAGTTCCCTCTATCTAAGACAAAATAGAGGGAATCTCCCCTATTTTTCTTGCCAATATGAGGCTATGATAGTCATAAATAGGTATTAAGTACTGTATATACAAATTTAAAAATATTTATTTCATTTCTAAGGTCCTCAATCTTCATAAACTTCAAAGTAAACCTATATGACTATGTACTATCTATAGGTCTTAAACTGAGTGTGGCTATAGGTGACATATAAGACTTGTTTTAAATATACCTATTCTATCTGATAGTTCCATAGAGTTTACATTAACACTATGGAATTGATTTCCATATGATCAACTTCGAACCTTTCTACCAACTCTCTCAATATACACTCTCCATTTGACCAAGCCTAGTCCAAGAATTGTAACAAACTATAGGTGACTATCTTAGTTGATATTGGAGATTTCCTATAGGTAGTATTATGTATTTAAAAACCATAACCTATGATATTTATATCACATTATTTTATTTAGGTCATTATACACTTAGAAGTTTTCATCTCTACCCATAGGTCATGCCAACATCCCAACTACATAGTTTAGTATATTGTCACCATGTAAGTACCATTTTGAGAACAAAAGGGGTTCCTATAGGTGCTCACTTGTGTCAAAAATTTTAACTCATAATATTTATCTCTTATAATACCTTATAACTACTCATCCTATATGATTTCATTTCATGCTTTGCAACCATATCTTCATCTCTTACCTAGTTAGTCTTTAGGATTCTTAAGTATAGTTTTAGGTCACTCTTAGAATGGAGACCCCTATAGGTGTCATTTATGCTTGAGTAATACATTTAACTTCTTTTATTTACTATAAGTTCATTATGATATTATATATATCTATTATATCTTTATACACTTGTCTCACATCTCACCATCATCCATACACTAGGTGTTATTTGTAAATTACCTCGAGGTTGGTTTTGGACTAAGAAATTTTGTGTATACAAAGTGTTTCTAGTAAACACTTGGATTGAATCATCATCCATCCATCACCCTTAATAAAAAAAATAACTTACTTTTGTGTTGGTATGTGACCTATAGTTCTATACTACCATAGAGGAGCCATTAGATTGACCTAAACCTTATATATCTCCAACATCATAAGGTACTTTATGTGGGAAAAACATCCTTTCAGAGAAGTTAAGGTAATGTGTCCTTTTTATAAATTTCTCCAATTATGGATATGTTTTGAGGTCTATTTGTAATGTAATGAATTAATATTTATCACCATGTATCTCTCAATTCCCTCATACTTTATGAATCTCTCTAACAATCTTAAACATTTGTATTGTAACCCTCTTTCTTAGACCTCTATGGAGTTGCTTGTAGGTGCTACTGTAGGATGTAAGACAGTGCGTCAAGTTGGGTTCTCAAAAATATTCTTTAAACCATTTGGATATTTCATATTTAATTTATTCACTTTGAAAACATCCCAAAATATTTAAAACATCTTCACTTATTCAAAAATATTGGTCAAGGCTTCTTTTTACCTGACTATAGGTGAATGTTTGCAGGAAAGCTAACTGTGTATGACATGTTTCTAAATATGTTATTCCTATAATCAATGCTAGTTTTGAGGCTATATATTCAAATAATAAATAATCATCATTTATAAGTGCAAAAATTCATATCCCCCTTTTTATTAAAGGCACTTACATGATAATGACCTTGCAATAGGTGAAACACTAGTCTACAACTTTATTGGTCTCCTCCTAGCAAAATGAGATAGTTCATGTTAGTTATTTAACTTTAAAACATGAAAAAATTATTGAGGACCAGATTATAATAATGTAAACTCTCTGAAAACATTTTCAACACTTCATTTTCATAGAACTATGCAAACAAAGAGAAAACTTGAAGGGAATGGGGATGTGTAGGCAAAAAGAGTCACTAACACTCTATGCAATAGTTCTTGAAGCTCAAGCAACCAAACCTAAAAATATTTCCATAAATTTGGAGTATAAAAATATTATTTTTATCCCTCAAGATAATTTGACCCAACATACCTCTTGTTATCCATATTAGACTGGAATTGGTTGACCATTTTTACATGCAAAGGAGAGTAATGGAAAGGCATAATCATTTTTTGCCATTTTGAAGTTTATCAAAGCTTCAGAAACATGGGAATGGACTAAAGGGACTTCAAGGGTAGCTATAAATTCTACCACATGTGTTATTGATTTATAAGCTGTATAACTTCCCAAACTCTCTCTTTTTACAATTAATTTTATTTTGAAACCTACAGTTTGTTAGCTCAAAACAAATTATCTAACACCTAACTAACACATGGATGTTAAATGAAACATTTACACACTTTTTTCCATATTAAACCCATAAAATTCTAATAAATGACCCTAAAAGTGGCCTTAGAATGACATAGGACTATTTAAGACAAATTTGACAAAGCTAAAGTATAATGTTGACCCTATTGACCCTATTAAGACCATGGGACACATATAAGACCGTATTAGAACCCTATATAAATATTTCAACTATAGGGGGTTGACCCGATTTGAATTATGGTCAAATTGGTCAACATTTTTCATAATTTCCTAGGGGTGGCAAGCTAGCTATGCCAAAGACTAGGAGCCTATTCCTATCCATTGGGCTATGAAGTCACCTATACATAGATGTGACATTGAATTTACTCTAAAACCACACCAACAATATAAAACAACACATAAAACAATAAACTAAAGGAAACACACTTGTGTTCTCAAGAACACTTAAGAAAAACACACAACAAAACCCAAACAAACTAAATTAAACATAAAATAAATTGAATGAATATCTTCTTATGGGATCAAAGGGTAAGATTGAAACCTTTAATGGTGATTCAACAAAACATACCTCCTTGGATTCCATGGTACTTTGAGAGAGATTAGATTGTTCACTAGCTGTGAGTTCCTCAAGCTCATCAAGGAGCTTTGTATATTCCATCTAATCTTGATCATTGTCTTTTAGGGAAACTAGTTGTTCTATCTCTTTATGCACTTGGCCCTTAACTTTAATTCTTGGAAAAGCCTCATCTTCTACTACCAATCATCCTTGATCTCTTCCTCTTTGAGAACCATGACCTCCTCAAGAATATCTTCTTGGTCTTTGAGCACTTGATCAACCTCAAAGATGATTAAAAATTTAAAAAGTTAGGATGGCATGAGATCTTATTTTGAGGGTATATAACTAAGAGGTAAATTATCTTCAAGAGTATCTTGAATGGAGACAAACTCCTTATCATCTACAGGTTCATTAATTGCCACTTCAACAAATTTGATACCTTGGGAGTTATCATGTTGTTCTTCAAAGGACAAAACATTTTCAACATAATTATCAACAACATATTCAACTTGGATAGAATGAGTTATAGGTTCTTACTCCTTATCATGGAAATAAACTAACTCAATAGATAAGGAGTCCTTATCAAACACTTCCTCTTTCATGCCTTGATTACACTCTTTGTAGATAGCTGCAAAATGACCTTTAACATATTATCCTTCACTTACGAAGATTTTATTGAACTTTATTTCACAAAGGCGAGTCCATATGGTGATATTTTCTTCATAGTAACTTGAAGCATAGTCTTGGTTAGATACAAAATAATCTTGTTCTTCTTAACTTTCCTCACAAAAGATGGATTCTCCTTCAAGAAGGGATAAGGTAGGAGGTTGATGGTTAAGCTCATGGGTTGGAGATGGAGTATGAGGTGTGATGGAGGGATCATGAATTAGTTTTGGGATGGAATCTTAACGAATGAACTCATAGGGGAATGTTAAGTTGGGTTGGTCAATAGGAAAGACACCTTATTTAATAATATCTTCACTTTTCTCATAACCTTCTTGAGGCTCTTCAACAACTACAAGATCATTTTTCATCTCTTTATTTTCCCAAATTCTTAGTCTATGTATTGAAAATTAGACACAACTTCTGGCCAATTAAAATTTCATATTGATATTATATTGGTTTTCCTTTTTGACTTTATTCCACACATCCATCAGCTTTTGAACAAAATATCTTAACCAATCCATGAGATGGTTAGGGATCAAATCAAAATCTTCATCCCATATTCTCATCTTCACTATCTAGTAAGCTTCACATGAGTACCAATAAGGTTTTGGTATGAAATGGGATTAGAGTAGGAGCAAGAGGGTAATAGTGGGGATTATGATGAGCTTCAATTTGTTGAACTAAGAATTCATATTTTGATTTAAATATCTTGATCTCCAATCAATATGACTATTTGATTCCTCATGACAAGACTCATAATAATGAATTTGAGATGGATATGTAGACATTTATTAACAAGGTTGGTAGGAGTCATATTGGGTTTGATAGGACGGTACTTCTTGATACTCTTCTTGATAGCATTAATCATAAGCTTCTTTATAGGCCTATTCAATAACATGATGTATATATGGATAAAGACTAAGATGATTATATGGATTCCATGATTCATAGGGATAATATCAAATTTTGTAGAGATATTAAGGGGTATAACATGGGTCATAACAAGGTTTATAGGGAGGTTCATAGTGGTGATTCTTAACATAACCAACCATATCAACTTCATGATTCAATTAAAGAAAAATACTTAATCAAAATCATCAAAAATAGATACCTAGGTTGCTTATAACCAAAATATTTCATTCAGATTCATCATTGGTTCTTGATTGAATGCATCCAAAATTTGATAAGAGGAAAGACACACCAAAACTATTTCCACTCTTTTGACCCTTGGTCTTAATAGGTGTGCCAAAAATCTTATCACCAAATATTTAACCCTATAGTTGGTTTTTCAATCCTAATCTAAGATTTTGGTAACATAAAAATAACTCTAGTCCTGTGGGTTGCCTATAGTAGAGGTAGACCTATAGGTTTAAGGGTTAGCTCCCTAGATTGATCCTTAAGTGCTTATCACCTACACTAACTATTTGCATGTATTAAAAGGGATATAAATAGACATGAAAATAAGATACTATAATGGGGTGATATAATATAAATATTTCCATAATATTACCATACAAGTGCACTAATATCCATGAATCACAACACTAGTCTCAATTCTTGAATTGCTCTAACATTAGTATTTCAAGCATGGAGGTGATATACATGGAATTACTCAAGGTGAGTGAAATTAAGGTCATTTTTAGAAACCAAGGATATTAATAACACTTTAATATATACCAATTTACTTTAAAAAATATCATGTGACCTATTAGAGTGAAAACAACATGCATCAAACATGGAAGGATTGAGAGAAATCAAGGATAGATATCAATCACTTGACTATTCACTATACATCAATTCACATACTTAGACAAGATAGTTTATGATATAAAAAACAAATTGAAATTATTATTTCAAATTACAATTACAATTTCAAATTATCAAGGATTCACCATACTAGGTGTGGGATTAAAATACAAGATCCAAATGTTAAGTACAGAATATACTGAGAGGGGGGGTGAATCAGTGTATTATATATCTTATAAAACTTTCCCTTTATCAAATTACACTTAATCAAACATTCAAGATATGCAATAAAATTCAAAAAATAAACATCACACAAGATAGAGAGAGATACCAGATATAACGTGGAAACTCAATGTGGGAAAAAACACGGAGAACAATCTCAAGTATATTCATGAGAACAAACCCACAAGAGCACCATACCCCTTTTCTGAGTACCAACCTTAGCTACAATTCATGAGCACCAACCCACAAGAGATTCAAACCCCTTTTTCGAGCACCAACCTAGCTACTATTCATGAGCGCCAACCCACAGGAGCACCAACCCCTTTGCCGAGCACCAACCCACCAACAATTTGTGAGCATCAACCCACAGGAGCACCAACCCCTTTGTGTATACCACACACCTATCTCTCAATGTTGCTATCTCAACAAGTGATAGATCAATACAACATCTCCTTCCTCTCTCTCACCTTTCTCTCTTCTAAGCTATATATAACAAATACAAATCATATTCATCTCTCACAATTGCTCTTCTAAGCTAGATATTACAATATCAAATCAACCTCTCTCTTCCATATTATGAATGTCTTCTCAAGCCTTTATTTATAGCTTTCCAAATGACCTTTGGCCTTATCCCTTTGTGACCCTTCAATCCTCATGGAAAATGGCACCAATCTTGGATGACCCTTCATATTCAAGCCTTTGAAAAGTCATGTGGTGACCCTTCATGATCAAAAACGTCCTTCCATCTTTTGTCCTCATCTTGGTGACTTTTCGTATTCCTTAGGGTGCCCCTTCATGAGAAATTGTGCCCTTACTCTTTTGTCTTCACTTGGTGACTCTTGGAATTCCCCAAGATGACTCTTCATGGGAAAATGCATCCCATCCTTCTTTTGTCTTTACCTTGTGGCTCTTCGACTTCTACATGGGCCCTTCTTTTGTCTCATATGCAACCAAAAATATATTCGTTAATATTAAATAAATATTAACTCATATTAGCCAAGATATATTTATTACAAACAATATTAAATGCAATGGGGACTTTATCACCAATAATGCTAGACCTTTGACATCAATGACAATATTTCAAACAATCTCCCCCTTTGTCATTGATGGCAACCTCAATCCTAAAACTGCCACGTCCTGTCACCTGCACATACTGTCATTTGAAAACATACAGTAACTCCCCCTTACTATAGCAACATGTACCTATTCTCTGTACCTATACCTATACCTGTTATTCTCCCCCTTTGACATCAATGGCAAAGGGCCTACCTGGAGCTAACACTTAGCTCCCCCTCACTTGATGCTGAACATCAATGGTAGGAAGTAATAGAAATTACTCTCAACTCCTCTCGCTGATCATTGAGAAGATATCTGATTATAACATTGACTATCCTTTGAGAATTTGCAATCAACTCATTTGAATATTTTCTTCTACAACCTTCCACATGAAACTTTAATGTGTATCCTTGATCACATATATGACTTACACTCAATAGATTATGCTTACAAAACATTCTTATCTTTAGTTCTACTAATATCCAAAATTAAAATACCTTTTCTGGCTATCCTGGCAGTGGTTTTATCTTCGAATTTCACTATGCCACCATTGATCTTCTTTACTCTTATCTCCTGTCATATGCTTCAAACATCTACTATCAACAAACCATGGCTGATCTTTATTTCTTACATGCAAAGTTGTTTGCACCAACATAGAATCTTCATGTTGTTTCTTCTGCCATGAACACAACTGAACCTTCTTCCTGATGAATGCAACTTTGAAACTCTGATCCTTCTTCATTGAATCTGCATGAATATCCTTCTCCTTTTTTTTGAAATTGTTAGCTCTTTTCAAATTTCTAATTTCTTGTGACCATAATCATTTGAAACACTTTAAAACTTTAAAACACTGCATATGCAAGAATCATTCTAATAGCCTCAAACCTTATTACTCATGCAAAATTTTCTTCAAAAATATATTCCCTCAAAAGATATAAAAATTAATTTTCTAACTCACCTTCTTGTCATGCAACATAACCAAGACCTAATAGCATTCACCATGCTTCAATTTTTAAAAGTATCTCTTTGAAGCCTAGAAGAGACACCCCACACAATAGGGTTCTAGAAATAAATCTCGGGAGATTCTCACATCTCCTCTATTTCTTCCTTGATCTTCTTTTGTTTTTCTTTTTGAATCTGTTTAATCATGTCTAATGTTTTTGACTTACGAACCTTATCATTTATGATGTTTTTCTTTTTCTCAACTTTTTCAACTATCTTATCTTGACAAAGCTCATGCTCAAATATAACAAGAGATTTTACACAATCTTTCTTATCTGATTCTTTATCTACTATAACAAGTAATTCATTTTCATTCTTAAACTCAACCTGATCAATCTTTACTATTTTAGGTCTCCAAACCTTAATTTGACTCTTCTCATATCTTTTAGGGGCTCTGTAACCTTTGACATATTTTGAAGATCTCTTTACTTGTTTTGGACATAATTTATCAATATGGCTAACCTTATGATAACAAAAGCAAACAATATTTATCATACCTTTGTCTTGAATGTGACTGAAAATATCCATTTGACTGATTGCTTCTCTTGATGCAGTCTCTTGCCCTATGACCAACATGATGAAAAACAAAATAACAGCCATGAAAAGAATTTGAAAACTTAAAAGCATTGGGCTGCCTGATCGACTTCTTTGATTTGCCTTCAAAACCTGCATCCTTCTTTCCTTGGACCAATATTTCATGATCTTTCTCAACCTTGATTATAAGCTTCTCATGATTATCCTTTAAAGAGTCTAACTCAACCTTCAACTGATTACACTCTTCTTCTTTTGATGTTAAAATTGAATTTGCAACCTCTAACTAATTCTTAAGATCCTGAATAAATATCTTATTTTCTTTTACTTATATAGCAAACTTAAAATCCAAGATACACACCTATTCTTTAAGAGCTTCAACGATAGATTTCAATTCTTGATTCTCCTTCTTTAGCTGCTTGGCCATCTTATGCTTTTCTTTGATCTACCTTCAAGCTGTAAAACTTTTTAAAAAGGAACCTGCTCTGATACCAATTGTTAAGCACATAATATACTGAGATGGGGGGGGTGAATCCGTATATTATATATCTTATAAAACTTTCTCTTTATCAAATTCCACCTAATAAAACATTCAAGATATGCAATAAAACTCAAACAATAAACATCACACAAGATATAGAGAGACACCAACTATAACGTGTAAACCCAATGTGGGAAAAACCATGGAGAACAATCTCAAGTATATTCATGAGAACAAACCCACAGGAGCACCATATCCATTTGCTGAGTACCAAACTCAGATACAATTTGTGAGCACCAACCCACAGGAGCTTTAAACCCCTTTGTCGAGCACCAACCCATAGGAGCACCAACCCTTTTGTCGAGCACCAAACCAGCAACAATTTGTGAGCATCAACCCACAAGAGCACCAACCCCTTTTTATATTCCACACACCTATCTCTCAATGTTTCTATCTCAACAAATGATAGATCAATACAAAATCTCCTTCCTCTCTCTCACCTTTTCTCTTCTAAGCTAGATATTACAATATCAAATCAACCTCTCTCTTTCATATTACAAATGGATTCTCAAGCCTTTATTTATAGCTTTCCAAATGACCTTTGGCCTTCCCCCTTTGTGACCCTTCAATCCTCATGGAAAATGGTGCCAATCTTGGATGACCCTTCATATTCAAGCCTTTGAAAAGTCATGTGGTGACCCTTCATGATAAAAAACGTCCTTCCATCTTTTGTCCTCATCTTGGTGACTTTTCGTATTCCTTAAGGTGTCCCTTCATGAGAAATTGTGCCCTTACTCTTTTCTCTTCACTTGGTGACTCTTGGAATTCCCCAAGATGACTCTTCATGGGAAAATGCATCCCATCCTTCTTTTGTCTTTACCCCGTGGCTCTTCAACTTCTCCATGGGCCCTTCTTTTGTCTCATATGCAACCAAAAATATATTAATTAATATTAAATAAATATTAACTCATATTAGCCAAGATATATTTATTACAAACAACATTAAATGCAATGGGGCCTTTATCACCAATAATGTTAGACCTTTGACATCAATGACAATATTTCCAACACCAAAATGGCTTACATTTATAGAATGTGTGAGGAGAGAGAGAAAGAGTGGAGCTAAAAGGTCACAAGAAAAAGTGTCAAGTTATGAGAAGCATCTATGATGTATGATAATGGAGTTTGAAATAGAACATGAAAGGAATTATTAGACAAGTGTCTCTCTACAGCATGAAAAACTCTTCAAACTAGAGTAGGGTCCTTAAATGTTTTCCTGAAAATTACCTTCATGATTAGGCATATTTTGAGTTCTTGAAATAGGATAGGGAGAGTTGACACATGTTTAATATCAAAGATTATTTATAAATAAGATATGACATCTATCAGTTGTATCCCTAACTACTATTCATCTTATGAACACTTTTACTCACCATCTACAATCATTCATTAGCCCTATTTCACTCATTCTTCTCATTTATGACCAAAAAGCCTTTAGTTGATAAATAAAATATATGTAATAGGTTTTATAACACATTTATAATAAACCTATGACTTCCATTCATTTAGTTAGACATTAAAAATGTCCCAAAACCAATTTCTCATTCTCTCACTTAGTAGTCACTCTCCATTTCACTATTTGCCAAAGACTGCCTAAGATGAATGAATTAGCCAAAGTGTTTTCATGCCCATATGTTGTGATAAGTTGACATATGGAGTTATTAAAATTCCTAATTGACATCCCAAAATGATTATCACTCTTCAAATCTCCTCTGCACCTATAAAACAAATAAAATCCTTCAAGAAACCCTATTTTCACCCTATTCATATAAATAGGGTATAGACCAACTAGATGGGAAGGAGCATGAGAGAGTAATCTACAAGTTCCAATTATTTTCTAGACCAAACTACTATTTCTAAGTTTATCTTCATTGGCATTTCCTTTATTAGGTCAAAACTAAGGGTTTTTAAGGGTTTGGACTCTTATGGATTGTTCATAAAATTTTGATGTTCAACATTCAAATGAATTTTAAAAATATCAATTATAGGACCCTACTAAACTACACCTTTCTCCTTAGCTTACCATGCTTGGTGTTTGTACAAATATGAGTTCTTGAAGATAGCCTATCGAGCTTTAGAATGCATTTTGCATACCCCTATGATGGTTTCAATCCAAATTGACCATTCTGTGTTATTTTCCTATAATCCATAGGTTCTAACTCATCTTATATTTCCTTTTAAAGGATCCAAAGTGAAATGTAATGGTCATATGGTCCTAGAAAAGGAAGCTAGACCCTTGTAGGTCTTAGGTCTAGTTTTAGGCCTATTTGGCTTGAGTATGTTTTAGTTGTTTATGACCACCACTAAGTACTCATGATGAATTAAAATATCTCCAAAATTTTTTTCATTTTAAAAAAAATTTAGTGAACATTTGACAATGTTCCAAGACTTCTTAGCACACTCTCTTACCATTTTCATGCCAAGTCTATAGGGTAGTCATCATTGGGAGTTCCCTCTATCTGAGACAAAAAAAAGGGAATATCCCCTATTTGTATTGATAATATGAGGATATTAGATTCATAAATAGGTCTTGAGTACCCTATATACAAATTTGTAGAGCTGGATCACATTTCTAGGTTCCTTAATCTTCACAAACTTCAAGGTAAACCTATATGACTATGTACCATCTATAGGGTTTCAACTGAGTATGGCTATAGGTGAGGACTAAGACTTGTTTTCAATTTTAATATTATCTTTGAGAGTTCCATATATTTTATATTAATACAATATAATTAGTTTCCATATGCTCAACACCTAACTTTTCTTCTAACTCTCTTAATATACACTCTCCATTTGACCAAGCGTAGTCTAAGAACTATAATAGACTGTAGGTGACTATCTCAATTGGGATTGGAGGTTTTATATAGGTAGTGATTGGTATTTTAACACCATAACATATGATATTGATATGACATGATTTAATTTAGGCAATTATACACTTACAAGTGTTCATCTCTACCGATAGGTCATGCCAACATCCCAAATACCTAGTTTAGTATAATGTTAGCCTGTAGGTGCCATTTTGAGAACAAAAGGGGATAATATAGGTGCTAAATTATGTCAAAAATTTTACCTCATAATATTTATCTATTTAAATCCCTTCGAACTACTCAAATTTTATTCATTTATTTCATACTTTAGAACCATATCTTTATCTCTTACCTAGTCAACCTTTAGGATTTGTAAGTATGGTTGTAGGTCACTCTTAGCCTGGAAACATCTATAGGTGTTCATCTATGCTTGAGTAATATATTTCACTTATTTTATTTGATTTTATCTATGTGATATATCTATTTTATCTTGAGACGCTTATGTCACATCTCACCATCATCCATACACTAGGTACCATTTACAAATTGCCTCAAGGTTGGTTTTGGACTAAAAAACACTATGTATATTAATTATTTATAGTCAACACTTGATTAGATAGAATCATCATCCATATATCATCCTTACTCAACCAAATGACTTATTATTATGTTTTCATGTGACCTCTATTTCTAAACTACCATCGAGGAGCCATTAGATTGACCTAGACCTAATATATCTCTAACATCATAAGGTAATATGTGTGGAAAAAACATCATTTCAGAGAAGTTAAGGTAATGTGTCCCTTTTCTAACTTTATCCAATTTTGGACATGTTATTTTTTTGGGCCCCTTTTGCTTCAAGAGGAGGTTTTAGAAAGGGTTAGCATTATTTCCAGCTTTAGTTTAGTATATTGAAATAGAGGGGAGAATCCATGCCTAATGGATCAGATAAGGTAAATGGTCTAAGTTATCTTGTATAAAAAAGCATAAAAACCTTATTAGTTGCTAAAGATGTTGACCAAATTTGGCCCACATATAAATATTTTGCATGGTTTGATGGAATGAGTCGACCAAAGGTGTGAAATAGGTCTAGATTTAAAAATAATAAAATCCAATAGGTTCTCATGGTGATTAGAGCTTTGTGGACATAAATAAGGTTTCAAAGGTCTCAAAAACTCATTTTGAGCCTTGAGATGGCCAAAACAAGTTTTAAAGAACCATACCATCACCAAGATGTCATGTATAAATGGATGGGTTATATTAATTTTATATTTTATAAGCATACTCAGAAAGCCTCATGGGGTCGAAGGATCACATGGAATCAATGTTTTTAGTGTAAAGATAATCCTATAGAAATTTCATGTGTCGATGAGTTGTCTATCTCAATATATAAGTCTCCAAAGTTTATCTTGTAGAATGAAACATTCACATGAATGTCAAAATTAAGCCATAAAAAATAACCATTGGGGTTAAGAAGGGAGATGGGCATAAAAATGTCAATGATGGTCATGTGGACATCAAATGACAAGTGCTTGGATGTCAAATTTAAGCCATGACAAATAACTTTTGGGGTTAAAAAATCCTAAGACATTCATGTGGGTGTCATAGATTCTTGTGTGGATGTCAAATATGGGAATTCGAATGTCAATTTTAGGCCCTATGAATTAGCCATTTGAGTTCAAATAGAAGGTCCCAATAAGATCAAGGGATTTTATTCAATCGTTAATCAAATATCCATGACACAAGAGCATGTTAACAAGTTAAAAGGGTCCCTAGAGTATATCTAATAGCACACATTTTCTCATACTAAAGGGGATTGATGATGTGATATGGGTCAAAAGGTTAATAAGTTGAGTCGATAATCAACAACCAATGAGAAAAGGTGAGCCTAGGATATTTTTAACAAATGTTAGTGAAGCAATTTTTGACCCATGTAAAGCAAATACAAAGGAACCAAGCTCAAATAAGATCTAGGTTGAACCAAAATGGGTACATTGAGACCAAACATTTCCATTAGAGTGCCATGGAGATAAAATAGGTCTTTAGAGATAATATAGATCAAGGGTCAATTTTTATTTATTGAAACGAGACTAGACCACATGACGAGCTTTTTTTATCAATATTAATAGTTATAGGAAAACCAATAAAATAGATTGGTTTTCAAACTATAGAAATATATCTATGTTTAGATATTGAAATGGGGTAGAAAAGTGACTATGAAGGAATGTCTCATCTTCCAATATGATCACAACCTCGAATCGTAGGGAAAAACAACCACTAAAAGTAGACATAACATGATTTTGTTAGGCCTAAGAATATGAGGACCTTGTCCTCATAATGAAGCCAAGTGGAAGGTATAGCAAAGTTCATGGAATAGATTGGGGGATTAAAGAAGAAGTTGGAGCATTCAATGTTGATCAGACCCTTTAGAGATATTTTCTTATTGAAATTATCATGATTCATCATCTACAAAGAAGACCCTTATCTTCTAGTGTAGATCTCTCAGCCATTAAGAACTTGAAGACTATTAGAGAAAATCAATTTAACTTGTTGATGATGGGCTAGTCCTGATTAGACCAAAAGATGGTGGAGCATGCACTAAAAGGTGATATCTCATTGAATGATGCATACTCCCTCTTCTTTCTCTTCCTTTTTATATATTATCCCATTATCTTCTCCATTGTAAAGGCTCTCATATTTTAGACTTTTCATCTTTTTGGGAGATAAGGATACTATCTGAGATATTGAAAAATATGCTCAACTTGAATAGGCTAAACCTTGTCAAGCATTTTTAAGAACCACCTCTTGATGCAGTATAAGAATTTATTTACCTATCTCTTTCCTTAGGTCTATGTTAAGTGAGTTGTGCATGATGGTATTGTGTAAAAGAGAGTCTTCCTCCTCCATTGGTCTCCCTTCTAACTTTGTTTAGAGTGTTTTCAAGCTATTTATAGGTCTAAATTAGTGTTATTTTTGTCATTAATGTGAGTTGTCAATGATTTTTATTAATAATATTTGTTTGCATTCATTGATTTATGAACCTCTTCTATGAAAAACTTATGCAATCAACTAGATCTTGAGGTCATGTGAGCTAGCATTATCTTCTATAGATATAGTGTGGGTTCAAGATTATAGGAGTTTCCCATTTTTATTTGGTGTATCACCTTTTATCCTTCTTAGGATCTCTTATCCCCTTTCTAACCCTTTTCCCTATGTAAGCATTAG
The DNA here is from genome assembly GCA_037957365.1 of Torreya grandis. Classification (NCBI taxonomy): domain Eukaryota; kingdom Viridiplantae; phylum Streptophyta; class Pinopsida; order Cupressales; family Taxaceae; genus Torreya; species Torreya grandis. The sequence continues at coordinate 2,249,524 of JARHVA010002732.1, forward strand.
TTTAGGTGAACATCAAGAGGAAACCGGACTTTTATGGATGTTCAATTCCACCATAAGTTACTCACAACTTGGGGTTGTTCCCATTGTGTAGCTCAATTAGAGAGAGCCTAAATAACCCTATCTAAGGTTTTAAATTGATGTTATAATAATTTTTGGCACACCTTCAGGGATAAATTTTATCATACACTAAGTGAGGAGTTTTGGTGTTTTCTTCATTCAATCAACCTTTGGAGGTAAGTGTGAAAACATCATTGGCAACTCTAAGCATTCATTACCTAGTTTAAGAATCTTAATATGATATGTACAATCAATGATATTTCAATTAGTATTCTTATTCTTTACCTCAACACAACACTTATTAGGCAAATAACATTCATGTGTTCCCCCCAAGTAGACCTCAAATAGACTATCAACCCTATCATGGCCTTTGTCCTCTTGCCACCCCTATATATGACCAAGGTTAGCCTCATTTGCATTCAAATCAGTCTTCTAATTCCCATTGTCAAGACCAAGATTATCCTGTCACATTATTTTTAGGAGTCAAATAAGCATTATCAGTTTATATTGAGTTGATAAGAGAGATTGGTAAGTGTTTGGAGTTTTCTCTAGTCATCCCTATCCATGTTATACAAAAAGCTAAGAGTAATCTTCAGTTGGTTAATAATAGATGGTCATTTTATTAGGGTGAACAATGGTCATCTTGTAAGAATGAGGACATAACAATGATGAGAAACATGGTCCAAAATGTAGACAATGTGTTAATATTTTATGAAGAGCAACATGCTTATTTGGACTAGTATTATGTGCTCTCTTCTCTCCAGAGCCTCAAGATCAACCTTCAAGAGTTCCTAATAATTCCCCTATTCAACCTTGTCAAAACTCAAAGAGACAATATTTGACCAAGGAAGAAAAATCATGAAAATCAATGAGGGTGTTAATCTTGGACAAGAGTTTCCTATTCATGCCATGGAAAAGATAAATATCTTATAGCAAGAGTTTTAGAATGTATGGGCATCCATTGAAGAAGCTGACTATGCACAGGTTGAGAAACAAGAGATGAAAGGGTGGGTATTGTCCATTAAAAATGTGTTTGAGTAATGGGAAAAAGAGTATGTCAAGCCTAAGTTGATCAACTTGCCCTCTCCTACCCCTACACCCATTCCCACTCAAGAATATGAAGTCATCCCATCATGGATCTTGTCTAGAAATTTTGACCCTAGCTATGTCATACCCTCAATTGTGAGACCACCCTCTCTTATAACCATTCAAAAGGAATGAAAAGTGTCGATTCCATACTCATTTACATTATGTAAATCAATTTAAAAGGGCATAAAGAAGGAGGATGTGTTAATTGATGTAATCCAAGAACTAGTTCGAGTACAAGAAGGGTTAGTTATGTAAGAAATTAATCAAACAACAATAGATCATATCAATGAGCTTGGTGTATAATATTTCGAATACTCTCTCTCCTTTCCTCAAAATACACCTAGAAGAGCCTTCAAAATCCTTAGTTGGAAGGAATCTCTTCTAAGTTGTAAGCATGGTGAACTTATTCACCCTCCCACCATCTCCCTCATAAAAGAAGAACATATTTTACAAATAATAGAGGAGGATCATGTAGTCAAAGATGAGCCTAAAGAGGAAAAAAAAAGTGTCTATGATAAAGAGATCATGATAGGCAGTCCAATTCATCCAAAAGAGGAAAATTTATGTTTGGACAAGCTTTCTTGGCATGGATTTGACACTAATGAATTTGATCTTGATGAGGACAACCCTCAAGATAAAAATAGAGTAGAATTTGAATGGACTACTGAAGGTCCATTCTACATAGATCAAGATTAGGACCAGGTGTCTAATGTGGGTACACTTCAAGATGAGGTTCCAAATGAAGACAACGCTAATAGTTTAGATCAAGAACAAATCATATTAGAGCTTGAGCAAGACAAGTGTAACATTTTGGGCCTTAGATGGTAAAACCAAATCTCAGTTGTAGTTAAAGAATGAGATGAAACCTTGAGAGATATTGATGAAGAAGACATCTCAAATTCTCAAGCGATGTAGTTTGATGAGCATACCAATAAAGACCATCAAAATCATGATGAGTTAGACCTTGCTTATAAAGATGAGCCTCCCCTCTCTTCAAAGTAAGAAGACCAATCTAACTACATTAGATTGAGTCTTCATGAGGTTGAGATTGACATCCTTTTCAATGACCAAGATGAGGCTACCTTCTAGGATGAACTTGAATATTTTTATTTAAGTTTTGATGACAAACTTGTACCTTCAAGTAAGTAGGTCTAAGAAATAATCGATTAAAATGTGCATATTGAACATGATCCTAATGAGTCATTAGATGTGGTAATTTTAAATTTGGTCACATTGAATAACTTGTTTGAGCCTTTGGAAGCAAGATATATTCCTCCCCAAAGAGACTATGATCTGATTGTGCCTAAGGAACATAATTATGGGGCATCAAAATGTAGGAGAAAGGTAAAATCTGATTTCTCAAAGTTTGTATTAACAAGAGGATGTCTTATTAGATACTTAGCTCTATTGGAGGATGACAAAGATGAGCCACCACATGTTGTGCTTATTTTAGAGCACAAAATTGAGCCATCAAATGAGGAGGTTAAAGGAGTCCCTATAGTCCAATTTATATAAAGCCTTGAAGAAATTGACTAGTATGTGTACATTGGTGGCATGTTCTATTTCATACATTTGATATCATGTCAAAAGAGTCATCAATTAGGCATTTTATCTCACCTATCATGATCTCTTAAAAGCAAGGTGTTTTCCATCCTGGTATATCATAAGTGAGTGATGCTAAATATTTTCCATTTGATCTAGGAGGAAGATACTTGTAAATTACAAGCCTATACATATTAGAGTAGATTTCATGTTTTTATCCAAGTGCCTTTGTGATAATTTGTTTAGTAGGTTAGATGTTTTTATTTTCTCCATGTGCCTACATGCACTTGCCTTTGATTGTTATTTTTATTGTTAGCCCTTTTGCTTCAAGAGAAGGTTTTAGAAAGGATCAACCTTATTTTTAGCTTCAGGTCATTATATTGAACCATAAGGGAGAATCCATACCAAATTAATCTAACAAGGAAAATGGTCTAACATATCTTACATAGACAGGCATGTAACCCCTGTGAGTCACCAAAAATGTTAGCCAAATTTGGCCCACATATAAATCCTTTGCATGGTTTGATGGAAGGAGTGGACCAAATGCATGAAATAGGTCTATAGTTACAAATAATAAAATATTGTATGTTCTTATGGTTATTAGAGATCTGAGGACATAAAGCAGGTTTTACAGGTCTTAAAAACTCATTTTGAGCCTTGAGATGGAAAAAAAGCTTAAAAGAGTTAGACCATCAGTAGGTAATCATGTAGAAATGTTTGGGTCAACTTACTTATGAATTTTATAAGTATGTTTATAAATTATTTCAAGGCCAAACGATCACATGGAATACATTTCCTTAGTGCTAAGATCATCCTCTGCAAATTTCATGTCTCGATGAGTTATCTATCTTGAGATATAAGTCTTCAAAGTCTAGCTTATAGAATGAAACATTTTCATGAACATCAAAATTAAGCCAAAACAAATAACCATTGAGGCTTAAAATGGATATGGGTATGTGGACATCAATGATGGTCATGTAGACATCAAATAATTATCGTGTGGACATCAAATTTAAGCCATGGTAAATAACCATTAGGGTTTTAAAATCTTAAGATGTTCACATAGATGTCAAAGACATTCATGTGGATGTTAAATATGAGCATACAAAAATAATTTTTGGGCCTCATGAATTAGTTGTTTGAGTTTAAATGGTGGTTCCTAGTAATATCAAGGGCTCACATTTAATCATAAATTGAAGATCTACTACATGTGAGTAGGTCAACAAGTCAAAAGGGTCCTTAGAGTAGATCCAATGGCACGTGTTTGATCATACCAAAGTGGATCGATGGTGAAAGATGGGTCAAAATTTTAATAATATGTGGATAATCTATAGCCAATGAGCAAAGGTGAGACCAATAAATTTTCAATAAAGGTCAGTAAAGTGGTTTTCAACTCGAGTAAAGTAAATACAAAGGAACCAAGCTCAAATAGGATCCAGGTTGAACCAAAATGGGTACACCAAGACCAAACATCATCATTTTATATTTGTGGAGATAAAATAGTTGTTTGGAAATAATATAGATCATGGTTCAACAATTTGTTATCAAAATGAAACCAGACCACATAAAGAGACTTATTTATAAATATTAATAGCTATAAGAAAAACAATAAAGGAGATTGGTTTTAAAACTATAAAAAAGGACCTATGTTTAGATATTGAAAGATATGTGACTATGAAAGAGTGTCTCATCTTTCAATATGGTCATTCCCTCAATGGGTAGGGACAAATAACTGCTAAAAGAAGACACAACATGATTTTGTCAGGCCCAAAAATAAGAGGACCTAATCCTCATAATGAAGCCAAGTTGAAGGTGTGACAAAGTTCATGGAACATATTAGGGTATTAAAGAAGTAGTTAAATGTTGGTTAGAGCCTTTGGAAACTTTCTCCTAGAAAGTATCATGTCTCATCATCTACAAAGCAAACCCTTATCTTCTAGTGTAGATCTCTTAGCCAATAAGAACTTGAAGACTATTGGAGAAAATTAGTTTAACTTGTTGATGATGGACTAGTCCTGATTGGACCAAAATATGGTAGTGCATGCATTTAAAGGTGAAAACTCATTTAATGATGCATACTCCCTCTTCTCTCTATCCCTTCTCTTATATTATCCGATTATCTTCTTCATTGTAAGGGTTCTTATATTTTAGAATTTTCATCTTTCTAGGAGACAATGATACTCTATGAGATATTAAAAGATATGCTTAGCTTGATTAGGCTAAAAATTTTCAAGCATATATAAAAACTACCTCTTGATGAAATTTAATATTTTCTTTACCTATCTTTTGCCTTAGGTCTATGTTTGATGAGTTGTGCATGATGGCATTGTGTGAAGGAGAATCTTCCTCATCCATTATTCTCCTTTATGACATTGTTTAGGGTATTTTAAAGATGTTTGAAAGTTTTGAGTAATTTTATTTCTACCATTAATGTGATCTCTCAATGAGTCCTATAACTCCTCTTTTTTTTCATTCATTAGTTCCTGAACCTCTTCTATGAAACACTTATGGAATCAGCTAGATCTTGAGGTTGTGTGATCCAACATTGTCTTCTATAGATCTAGTGTGGGTTAAATAATATGGGTGTTTTCCATTTTTATTTGGTGCATCACATTTTATCCTTATTAGGATCCCTTATCCCCTTTCTAACCATTTTCCTTTTGTAAGCATTAGTTTATGTGAGCATCAAGAGGAAGTCAATCTTCTCTGGAGGTTCAACCCCACGATAGGTTACCCACAACCTAGGTTTGTTTCCATTATGTAACTCAAATGGAGAGAGCCTTAAGAAC
>JARHVA010002732.1:2262500-2275000 GCA_037957365.1 Torreya grandis
CTTCCAATAGATATATATTTTTTATTTTTAATGTAATGTGAAATGAACTTGTACACACTATGTTTATTTTTAATTCAAAAAACCAAACCTTTTAACTCAGAAATGGCTTGGATTACCGATCCAAAGGTTTGGAACTATCAACACATAGATGAATATGATAGTTTTGATAGAAAACAACAAAATTCAAATTTAATCACAAAATAAATTTCAAATTAAAATTTTAAAATTCATAAAATTATTACCATGATGATGATCCAACATGCCATGATATTGGAACTATCAACCACATATGATTTTAAAAAAATTTGGACTATTTTAAGGTTTATATCTATGTTGATTTTTAACTATTGTTTTTTTAGGTCACTACATGCCATACATATAAATTCCCATATATGTTTAAGTATTTTTGGTTTTGTTGATCGAAATGTAAAACACATTATATGGTCATAAACTAGGCCTAATTCTACATGCATTGAAAAAAACTAATTTTCATTATTTTTGTGGTAGTTATAGAGTTCGTACGCCCATCTATCCTTTTTTTTTTGTCAATTTTTAGGATCTATTTACTTTTAAAATTATATATATATATATATATATATATATATATATATATAATTTAAAAAAATAATAAAATATAGGTCAGAAACTAGATTTTATTATCTAAATTTTCACAAAAGGGTTTCAAAAAATACTAAACTTTGCTATAAAAATGTTGCATCATATGAACAATCTATCTACTATGTTTTCCTAAAAAAATAGGAGTTTCTCTTTAAGTTTTATATGTTTGGCCTACTTATACTTAACCATTTTTAACATAAAAATATTGTATTATAAATTCAACTTGAAATTATATTATTCATGTTTTTATACCATATTCATATTTTGAGTCTATCCATTTCAAATAATCTACATAAGTTGTGATTTTTTAATTTTCAAGAAAAACATGTTCACGAGTAGGCCCATTTTTGCCCCTCAACTTTGTGCACTTACCCATATAAAAAATTATTGTTTTGTTTGATTGTGTTTACATGTTGATTATTTTAAATACATGATTGTATACATTTTTTATTATTATAATTATATTTTCATTAATATACAATTCTCTAAAATAATATATATAGAATTATATGTATGTTATCAATAGATTTAATAACTATTCCTGACAAAAAACATTGTTGTTATCCTTTTTAGAGCCTTTACTCATTGGTAGTCAAATTATCTCCAATAAAATTACATGTCATAATTGAACAACAAATGAATAAGTTATATATGTTTGGACAATCATATGATGAATTGGAACATATACCAACATTAATAATTGAAGACACGTTGGTTGATCTAAATGACATTGATTTGGTAATATCAAAACATTGTTTGGTTTAGTTTGGTTTGTTTAATTTTTAAGAGATTTTAAGTTTTACACAATCGTAGATATTTATTATTTTTGATTTGATCACAGATATAGACATCCCTTGGTGGTTCAAAACCAATGTAAGATGTTAATGTTGTTGAACCTAGACCTCAATTTTCCTCATTTAAAAATGCTAATAACATGAATTATTGGTATTGATTTTTTATATTATTCTAATCAATAATTATTTTAGAATTTAACCGGTTCATTTTTAATGAGAATTTTGAGCATGATGACCATGCCAAACCTAGGAGAAGCTTCCTTGAGTTCATCCCAAAATATCATCAAAAAATGGAACAAATGGGGAATAGTTCGACGAAAAAAGGGAATAAATGGTGTAGGTGGTAAGTTTTTATTTATTTGTTATATCCAAATGTTATCATTATTTTATTCACTTATAGTTTCAAATTATAACTACTACCTTACTTTTATAGCATAATAATGCTAGTGAGGATGGATTCATTACTCCCATTCATAGGAAGAGCAAAAAAATTGAATGCATTAAACCATGCAATGCAACCTCTTTATGTGCACATGAACATATTCCTACCCAAAAGAAGGTAATTTGTGAGAAGTTAATATGTGGGGTTTTGAATTTTATGAAATTGGTATGAAAGTTGATTGTGATCATCATTTTTTTATTTTTCCTACAAAGTAACCTATTATTATCTATGAGGAATAAACACAATCACCTATTTTGTTAGAGGATGAGGAGGATCTAGATTATGACTTTAAAAATGATTAATGTGATACAAGGGTACTTATTTAATGTTCATCCATTTTCAATTCGCATTCATATCTTATGGCATACTTATTTTATATTACTTATTTGTAATGAAAATAATTATAGTGAGAAGGGGTGTAAACCTATATTGTTAAAATACAAAGAATTTTCCAATTTTGAGATATAAAAGGATTTGTCGATAACCACCTCATATGCACATGGAATTAGTAAAAATAAGAAGGTAATGTTTTAAAAGTTATGAGTGTTTTTTTAGCCATATGAAACATGATTTTGATATTTTTTATTTTACCTGCATAGGAACCTATTACCCTCCCTCATAGGAAGAGAAAAAGAAACAAATTACCTTTGCAAGCTCTTCACATGGAAATGGGCATAGTCCAAAGGAGAAGGTTATATGTTTGGATTTTTAATTTTTATTTTTAGTTATATGAAACATGATTATGATCTTATTATTTATATTTTACCCACATATGCACCCATTATCATTCTTCTTATGAAGATCAAAATAATGGAATGAATGACCTCTGTAACCTATTCACATGTATGTGGGCATATTCATAAGGAGAAGTTAAAATGTGGAAAAATATGAGTTTTTTTAAGTGTTATGAAATGGTATTGTGTTATTTTTTTGTTATTTTACTTGAATAATAACCTATTACCATCTTTGAGCAAGAAACAGACTCACATATTTCAAGTGAGCATGAGCATAATGTGGAAACTTAACTACCACATGATTTCTATAGTGACATACTACAATTTACACATTATAAAAGGTTAATTCTCCATTATTTTCTTTTCAATTTAGATGTATATCTTAATCACCTAAAAGTGTTAATTGAATGTTACGAGTGTCTCTTGAGTTACCCTATTCCTAGCTTAGCCTTAGAATCATCCTAGAGCCTTAAATACACTTTTTTCATTCATTGTGTAGACCACAGTCACCTATAATTAGCCAAAACATAGTCACAAAATTGTCTTTTTAGATCCCAAACAAACTTTCTCAATACTCTACCATGTAGACATTAGTGCCACATTTAGGATACTACAATAACATGGTGCTAATGTTCCCAATTAAGTGTTAATGTCCTTATCCCTAACTCTTCCCAAAGGATAATTTTTCATAGGTGTGACCCTCCTAAGGTTTGAATAAATGTATTTTATTATTTGAAAGAGAAATATAACTCTATAAATACAAGTCTAATTGAACTCTATTCACTAGATGGAAAAGATATAAAAAAACACATTGAAACCAAAGATAAGTTGATCAATATTAAGGTATTTGATCCTTATTCCATCCCAATTATACATACTACCATCTACAACAGACCTAAGCCCAATTTTCAAATATTTTAAATCTCAAACACTTTTAATTCCTCTAAGTCCACTCTCATTCTATCATTCACTTGCACTTGCATTAAGAACTTGATAGGAGAACTACATCAAGATTCATCTCTCTTAAGAGTAATGGTATTTAAAAAACTCCCTTCATAGTGGGGTGTTGAGGATGTAAAGCCTATTATAATAATGAAAACACATTTATAATTCATGCCATATGTACAAGGAAGATTAGGGTTTGCATACTAAATCAAGTTTTGCAAGTACAACACAAAGCTCTAGGTTTCATGCACACATGAACATGACATAAAAACATAGGCACATGTGCTCCTAGAAAATCAAAAAAATCCCACAAAAGGGACATTAGAGCAACATTAATGACACTACACAAAAATGGAACTACTATCCATACAAGATTTTACTATCTAGTGAGCATATAGACACCAGAATCATATTGATGACACTTAGAACTATCTAGAACTCAACTTTTGGAACCCAGATCATCTACGACAATCAATTTTTAGATATGTCTATATTCATGCCTATTTATTTCTATTTCTATAAATTTAAATAAGGTCAAATGCTATAAAAAATTAGTGATTAATTATTATAATTTATTTAGTTGATTTAGACACCTGATCCCTTTAATATAAATATATGATTTACATCATTAAACCATAAAAGGTTAAATCATTTGGTGAACTTGACTTACTTCAAACCCTAGTTTGCATTAATGTAATTTTTTGAAATAAACTAGGGATAAATACTTTTTATTTTCTATTTTTTAAACATCCTAACTAATTAAATCAATTTCATATTAGGGTTTAAATCTATTTGAATATAATTTAAGTTTGTTGCAAAGAAACCCTAGATTCAAAAAACCCTAAGTCTAGACATACTTAGGATTTGTATCCTTTTCTATTTATGATCATATTTTATTTAAAACAATAAGATTTTAGATTCATATATATTCTAATTCATATAATCATGATAAAAATAACATAAGAAATTAATCACTTTTCGTTGAAAGTTTAATACTTTCATTTACATGTTTGTTCCCTTTACTTCAAAATAAACTAAAAATAGACATAAACACATGTATATATGATGTTTTATATCAATTTTAATATATTTAATATCTCATATCATGTTATATTTCTCCTATATGGAATTCCATTAACAAGAAACCTATACACACATAGAGGATTTAGCACATAAACTAACAACTATGTTTCAAGCTTCAATGTCATATCTTAAACACATGAAATAATCTCCTTCTCCTCCTCATATCCATGAGGATGATAGCTAATTTATCTATAACCAAGTCCATGATATCATTCCTCCACAAGATGAAGTAGCCTATAATACTATCACTAATCACCCCACTCAACTTATTCACACTTCTTCCCTATAGGGTGTGTGCCTACATGTTCAATCAGAAACAACTAAGGTTTGTACTTGCAAGACTCTATGTGATAAAATTATTAGTATGATCATGATAATTACGAGTTTACAAAATTATAATCAACTATTACATGAAAATATTACAACATTGCAAAGTCAATTTACAAGACAAAGGCCTCTAGGGCACAATAGTGTAAACCATGTATATGCATTTTCACTAGCCAATTTGTGGAAAATAATGTTACATATCAAAAACATAAATAAAAATAAAGTACATATAAAAAAAATGATTCAAAAATCATTCAAAGGTCAAATAAGAGCTCCAGTGAGATACTACGGGACATGATTAAAGATAAATTGATCAACCTACCTCCTCTACACCCAATGTGAAGATCCAAATATTTTTGTGCATATCATAGATTGCATGGGCACCACACTAATTCATGTTTAGAATTAAAAATTAAAATACAATAGATCATTGATATAGATGACTCACATAGTGACACTTCATCCAAAAAACATAGACTTGTACATCTACTAATTCAAAAAGGGTCAAATTTAGAAACAATACAAAAATGCTTACCAAAGCACAACTGAGAACAAAAAAAGGTTTCAAAATAATAATTATAATAATAAATATTAAAATAAACACAAATAAATCAATAAAATCCACCTATCCAAAAGGAGGATCAACATTCAATATGGTATAATTTTGGTCAAAAATATCTACAACAATTTGACTATTAAGATCAAGGTTTGGGCAAAGAGCCCCAAAGCATCCTATCAATTAATAACATTGGTCAATAGGGTTTGGTATTTATTGAACATCTTAAGAAACATCAATCATAGATATAGTTTATAAATCAAAAACATCCAAATAAATATGAAATATTTAAAAAAGATTAAGAACTTTAGTTGCAAAGTCAAAATCATGTTCATCCAACAAGCATTCTCAAAAAATGCTTTATATAAAAAGATCCTCCACAACACAATATGTATAAAATAAGCATATTTTCATAGGAAAAAATCAAAATCAATCTTATAAAGCATAATTCAAAAAGGTCAACTCCATAGTATGAGGAAATTCCCTCTAGCATTCCAGGTTATCATGATTCTGATGCTGAACAATATTATGATTATGATGAGGAACAATACTCAGATTACAACTAAAATAACATTCAACTACAACATACCAATCACACTGCATGAGAGATTATCATTCCTATTTTTCACATAGGTCATAATGATAGTGAGTCTCCCATGAGACTCATTAGTTAGTATCATCCCTACCCACTTGTATGTACTTCCTTCTCTCTCTCATTGTACAAAGTTTATTTTTCTTTACTTGTACATAGCTTATACTCATTAAACACAAAAATAATATAACATGTCAAAATATAAAGACATTTAAATATTTAAAAAACAAAAATTTTACACATTTTATACATTTCTTTGTTTACATTTCTACTACTTTCTAGATATTACATATTGCTAGCTATCCTAGTATAGTGATTTTTATCATACATATATGATTCACTTGTTATTTTTGAGTGATTTTAGATTATAAACAGTTCTCCAATCCACTAAATTGATCCAAATGAGTTATCATCTACCAATTGAGGGAATTTAAACTAATATAGGTTTATACATTTGATACATCCACCCACTTGGGGGCGTTTTCTACATAGTTGCTACTACCAAGTTCTATCTTTACATATTATACATTACAGTTTATTCATTAATTTATCTTGATGTTGATCATTTGTATTCATTTGTTAGATTTTTTTGACTATCACTAGTTAGGCTTAGTATATATGCATCCTAGCATCTACATAGATTTATATTACACAAATATATATGCTTTCATTTCTATTTCTCCTAGATGAGACTTGATTGTATTTCCTATTATTCTTACATTTTTTAGGGCATTTGAATATGCCATTATTTATTACATCTACTCTAATTCTCTATTTTTATGCCTTATACATGTGACCATGTCTTTTGTGTGTTCTTTCTTGCTTCTATCTATGTACATTTGAACATGTCTTTCTATGTATCTCTAAGCCAAATTTCTTGTTGTTTGTGTATGTGGACATTTGAACATGTCTTTGTATGTATTCTATTATCAAATTTATTTATGTGTTCCCATGTCCCTTATATTATGGCCCATTTTCCTAAGTTTACATGCTTCATGTTATTTTATATATGCTTCTTTATATTCTTCTACACCATGGCACTTCTATTTGATTGTTACACACACACACACACACAAACACACACACACACACACACACACACACACACACACACACACACACACACACACACACACACACACACACACACACACACACACACACACACACACACACACACACACACACACACACACACACACACACAGACACACACACACACCAGTTTTTGTTGCCATAAGAGACCTCATGCATCTACCCTTCCTACTTGGGTGATGTGATGGACATTATTCCCCATCCCATTGGGTAGTTACTAATATTTTATGTTATAAATTGAATACATATATATCAAGACACCATTTTGAAATGTTATATTATAATATACATCTTACATTACCTACTTATGCTTATATTCATTTACATTTTGATGTTATGTTTATACATTATATTGTAATATCATGCACATGATATGATTAACACATTTTACAAATCTAATTTTTAGAGGTAGGTTCTTACACAAATTTCACAACCACCCTAAAAAGAGGGGGCATTGATAGGGGTTTGTCATAAAGATCAGGCTCCTGATTTTCTATTCATCTATAAAATTCAGCACATAGCCTTAGTTTCAAAAATTAAACTCAGGGAAAATAGAAAATATAATAGAGACTTATAACTCAGTTCATATCACTCAAAAATTAGACTAGACAAACATTAGCACCTCGATTGGGACACTAGTACCATAGTGCACTAGTGTCCACTACAAGGTGCTATTATCTTGTATCCCTAGCTTTAGGATAGTCCAAAATAACTAGACTAATACACTAGGTATAATTTAGATTTGCTTAGATATAGTCACAAATTTGATAGTTATGTTTAGAATTTACTCAGATACAATCATTTCAGCTTAAATTTATACCAGTTGCTAAGATTTGGGGGCATCATGCATGGCATGATCACTCCCACATTTAGTTTAGTTACACAAATGTAGTTATTACATACTCAGTTCATATTCAATATACTTAGATATAAGATTAGGGGAATGTGCAGGCACATAGTTTCCATATATTTAGCTACACATAGGTTGATCAGATGGAAAGGAAAATTCCATGTCATTTTATACACTATATACACTTTCCATCACATTCCAAGTTGTCACCAAATTCATGTATTACACCATCTGCAGTGGTTGGCATTCCTAAATGGCACTAAGTCATCAAATATGCATGAGTGGCTGCAAAGCAAACATACATAGTTATATTTACTTAATTATATACTTTAAACACTTTATTTAGTTTATTAATAGATGCATTTACTTCACATAGGTTAGAAATGATGGAGTCATCACCTACTTGAGTTATTTAACCAACCTACATGAGAGGGTTAAACACACCTACAATCTTATCCGAACTACTCATAGAGATCAAAATCCACTCAATAGGGGTGGGAAATTATGGAGTCAAAACCAAATTGAGTTTTTGAGCCACCTATATGAGGATTAAGCAATCCATTAGCTTAGTCCAAGTTATTAAATAATATGATCACTATGTACACTCACACACATAGATTGTTACTAGGTTCATACATTGGTTCATGTATCCAACAAGGTGTATTCATTATTTTCTTCTCTCTTTACTCAACTTTACTCAATTACATTATTTCAACATAGTTTTTTGCTTTTGATAATCTCTTAAGGGCTAGTTTTTGTATGTTTTATTGCAACACATTGCTTTGGATCATGTTTCACATATGTAGAGCCAGATACACATACTCATACTCAGCTATGTAGGCTTCACTTCCAATGTAAGTCTAGGTATGAATCTTTTGACTTTATACTATTCATTTTACTTTGTTGTATTACTAGCATTAAGGGCAGAGGGGGGGGGGTAAATGTGATCACCTAAAAGTGATAATTGGATGATAAGAATATCTCTTGAGTTACCCAATTCCTAGTTTATCTCTAGACTCATCGTAGAGACTTAGCCACACTCTATAAATACAATTATAATTTACCTCTACTCATTAGATGAAAAAGAGATGCAAAAACACGTTCAAACCAAAGACAGGTTCAAAATTATTAAGTTATTTGATCCCTATTCTACCGTACTTATGCATATTGCCATCTACATCATCCCTAAGCCTAGTTTTCAAAGATTTCAAAACTCAAGAACATTCAAGGCATCTAAGTCCACTCTCACTCTAGAGTTCACTTGTACTTTCATCAAGAACTAGGTTGGATAACCACATCAGGATTGATCTCTCTTTATAGTATTATTATGTAGGCAAATATCTTCACATCAAGGTGTTGAGGATGTCTAACTTATCCTAATAATAAACCCACAATTATTTCTCATGCCATACTTGTAAGGAGGATTAGGGTTTGTACACTAAATCAATTTTTTAGGCATGACATAGAGCTCTAGGTTTCATGCACATAGGAACATGACATAAAAACATAGGCACATGTGTTCCAATAAAAAAAGAATAGTAATACAAAGGGGACTTTATCACCACATTGAGGGCACTACATAAGAATGGTGCTACTATCTATATTAGGTACTATTATCCAGTGAGTGCACATACACAAGAATCCTATTGATGACACTCAAAACTATATAGAACTCAAATTTTGGAACCCATATCATCTATGATAGTCAATCTTTAGATAAGTATATATTTATTCCTATTTATTTCTATATTTAAAAATTTAAATAAGTTCAAATGATTTAACAAATTAGTGCTTAATTATTATAGTTTATTTATTTGATTTAGACATCTCATTCTTTTAATTTAAACATAAGATTTACATAGTTAAACCCTAAAAGGTTAAATCATATCTCATATGAATTTGGGTGGCATTGGTGATTAAATTTGGGTGGAATTTCAATTTTTAGTATCCACATATTTTTTGTGCATGATCTAGCTTGCATAGGAATAAGGAAGATAAAAAAAGAATTAAAATACGCCTTTTAAATGAGTTTTTTTTGAACTATAATGTAAAATATTAAATGAGGTTATTTTTAGATATTTTTATTTAATATTTTATCATAACATATGCTTTAAAGAGATTCTTATTTAGTTTAAACATTTTGATGTTTGTAGACTATCTTTGATTATGAGGAACATGTTTACAATATTATTTAAGAGTTTAGATACTTGGACCAATTTTATTGTATTTCACCATAATTTATTACATTTTATGAAGGTGGGAAGAAATTTTAATCAAAATCATAGTTCAATTCACACCATGATTAAATGCACCTTTTACCTCCCATTATAGATCATAAAGAAATAAGGAGTCTAATCAAGACAAGAAAATGGAGATATGTGGATTGTAGTTTGGAGTAACAACTCTATGATACACACAAACATAGGAAATTTTATTTAAAATATAAAAGAATGTTTATGAATTTGATGATTTGAGCCCTAAAGGGTTGGAAACTGTAGAAGAAGAACTCAAGATTTACAATTTTGAAGAAACTAAAAATACAAGGAAGTGTGACATTCTAAGGCAAAGGAAATTTGTGAAAGTAAGTGATAAGTTATGTGTTTTCCATTATATTTTCTTGTTCATCAATACATTCACATATTGTGCATACATACAAGTTATGAAACATGGTAGGGTAAATAAAATGTCATTGCTGTAAACAATGATGTGAAGGGGAGAAGATGAGATTTGAAGGTGAGTATGTTGGTTTCTCCTCAATTTTTAATCACTCTTTCTATTTAATAAAAATATTGCTGTTTTTATTTTTTATTTATGAAGGTAATTATATTCAATTTTTATAATACTAGGATAATGATTATTTATCATAAAATATGGAATGAAAGAGGAGAATAAATGTTTCATATTGCACATTAATAATTTTTTTTGTAGACGTGATTATGTTCATGTTGTATACAAGGTTTAATATGTTCTATGTTGTATATATACGTGAGTATTTGAATGTTCATGTCCCATTATTTGACACATAATTCCATAGTATCAACATATGTTAACTTTTATGATATTATTTTCAATAACATATTGTTTTTATGTAATGTTTGGATCCTTGATGACATCAAAACTATTTCATACACTCATTGGATCAACTATGTACTTTTTTTACATATCCAAATTTGATATGTTATTATTATCTTGATGGAATTACATAGTGTATTAATGTGTCTTTACTTATGAATGGTGAAAGTCAACAATTGTGTTTTAACTATCAATTGTTGGGTTTTTTGTCTTATAAATATAAATATGAGTGTTAGGGAAAAGGGGTTGTTGTGACTCTTCCTCCTTATTTTCAGAAATCGTATCAAACATTACCATGTGGAATAAATTTATTATTCTATTCTATTTTTTGGTGTTTTGATTTTTTTTTTAAAATATTTATTTAATAAATTTATGTTGCTAATGTAGGTTATATAACAAACACAAGGAATTACAAGAATAATAGTAAAAATTTGAAACAAGAAGTCCCAAAGAAAATTAAGGATGAAGACAAAATTATCTTTGTTGTGATAAATTTTGAACTAAATGAATTACCCTAGTGACAATATATTAACTGGATACAAGGTTATCATAAATAACTAATCTAAATGTTGGTATAACTATAAATTATTTTACAATGATTTTGTGTGAAATTAAGTTTCAAGAAGGATTATTGGAGATCTTAATAAAAAAATACCTCTATCAATTTTTTGGAAAGTTTCACTTCTATTTTTTAATCATAGACACATCCATTTTTAAAATGTCACCCTAACAAATATATTTATGTATTTGTATTTTAGAGGTTTTGATTTCCATGAACAGTTTTAGGAAGTTAAGATGGATCTATAAAATAAGGATTACTATAGAATAACAAGGCATGGAAGTTTTATTCCAATAAATATAAATATGAATGGGGGAAGCATGAAGTTACAAGGGAGTAAATGTGTGTGTGTGTGTGTGTGTGTGTGTGTGGGTGTGGGTGTGGGTGTGTGTGTGTGTGTCCATAAAACTTTACATCCTTCACATTGCACAAATTAAAATTTTGGAAGTGCATTTTTTTTATATAGAGTTATATAAAAGATGGATTTGATTTTATTACAATCAACATAGTATATGACCCATATGATGTATGTAAAGGTACAAGAGAGACTCAGATTCAAGATCCAACCTAATTTTATAGCTTTGATAATAAAAATAAATACTTGTTCCCTCTGTCCCTCTATTAAAAACTTGGAAGACTCGTTTCATGCACAAAATGGGTTTTTTTTTAAATGCCTTGGAGACTTTTATGCAAATGAAATTTTTAGTTGTAAACCCAAACTCCATCATAAATTTTATATTATTATCTTAACTTATCTTAAATATAATCTTTAGATCAAATTATATATTCCATCAAAGAATAATAAAAAAATATTTTTTTAGAATTTTTTTAAA
>JARHVA010002732.1:2287500-2355000 GCA_037957365.1 Torreya grandis
CCATGTATAAACCTATACACACATATATGCACACACGAATGCACACACACAACACACACAATTGTAGATACTAAAATATGGTTTATGTAATAATTTAGTCTTTTACATGTGGCAAATATCCTTCATGGTTGTACCTTTTAATTATAGACATATTCATTACCGAAAGGATCAAATTCACTATCATTTTATGCCTACCTCGATTAAATATTAGTAAAATCATTATTATTCAAATGACCATGCCTTCTACATTTTGTAAAAATCTCTAAACATAATTATTATCCTTCATAATTTTAGACCTATATTTATTTATAGCTTCTTAGATAATTGCATCCTAGGTGGACAACTATATCACTCAAGTGTCCAACCTTCTTACAAAGTGTCTAGTGCCTAAAAGTCATCTAATTTTAAAATTAAACATATCCTTAAGGTCTTCCTATGTGATTTAGTGTGATTTACATCTAAAAAGGATTGGTACATATAAAAAATCAATCCTCATTCATTCCTCACCTAGTTATCACCTAGAAGTTGCATACAAGTCACAAATAGGTCTACTAAAGAAAATTAAATTAAGAATTCAAGTGATAATAATTGACCTATTAATCCATATTTATATATTAGTCATAAGAGTAGTAATTTCATAGGTTTGAAGCATTCAAAGAGTAGTATATAAGCCATATTTACCAAGGTATAAGATAGGCCACTATATGTCAGTGATTATCACACATTACATATTGATACATAAAAAATATAGCATGTAAGGGATAAATACATAATTTTGAGGCCCTATTTTGAGTATTGGATATGTAGGCATCACCCATTAATAAAAGGGTCCTTTGGGTAACTCGACAATGTGATCCCAGTAACCCATTTTTCCCACATTCACTCCAATGATGAGGATGTTAGGGTTTGATCATTTGAAAAAGAGAAATAACATGTACATGTGATATTCATACATAAAAATAAAGGTGACAAAAAACCCAAAAGGCTCTAGTTGGTTGTATCCATATCTAGTTAGTATTTTCTACTAGACACTTGTGTCACAATCAGACACTTGCATCGATACAACCATATAGATCTGATGCAAGCATCAAAAGACACAAAAATAATATTCCCATAATCTAAATACTATTATATGATCACCTTCCAATCCACTTCTATCTTATTCTAGATCAGACTGAGATGAGCATAATAAACTAGTTAAGTATCAATTGTTCCCTTTTATTGCACTATTTATCAATAGTTTTATGTTACTATTTTTAATAATCTTAAATGTATAACTTAAAAATAATATTCATCTATGTTTATACTAATTGGCATGATTTTTATATTATTTCATAATATTTGTGTAAATTTTAATCTAATTCCCATTAACCCTATATATCCCCTATATTTAAATTCAAGGTTAAACATTTGGTGAACTTGACAATTATGAATACAAAATTTCATAGGTGTTTTTAATTTCCTAGGGTTTATTATTTTATATATGAATTATTTATTCCCTTATTTTTCAAAATATACAATAAAGGATTTCCCCATTGAAAAATTCACTTAATCCCAAGGTCCTTGGAATAAGAAGAAAAATTTATTCATCATTGAAAACTAAAATACCAAACAATCCCAAATGGAAATATGTGATGCCTTGGATTTGAAATCACCTTTAATGTGATCTTAATATGTATCATACTAAACCCATTATTCACTCATAAATTATATGGGATTCTGTGGTCCATGCTATTAGTCACTAACAAGGTAGGCCATCCAATCATGCTCCACATGCACATTTACCTTATACCAAAAAAATGGTTACATATGAGCAAGATGTTATTTCATATGATCATCAAATTTTCAATAAAATTCATAAAAACATTATGGTTGATTTACAACTTAACAACATGAGCAATGTTCTTGTAAGTAAATTGATTCAAACCCTTGTGATTCAAAGATTTCCAAATAATACCCCCTTGTTAAAGGTGATTATTCTCCCCTTAATTTTTTATTAATAATAAAAATAACATTAAGGCACCAAGAATAAATGTTGATTACAAAAAAAGGGGGGAAAAAGTGCCTAATGTTCTAAATGTTGAACTCTTACCAATATCAACAAATATAGCTAAACAAAAGGACATTCATCTTTTGAAAGATTTATTTATGAAAAAAGTTCCTTAATTACCAAAATAAGCACCTTTACCTTACCTACCTCAAATTACACTTTGTATATAATTAACAAAGGTAGATATACCTTCAAATGGTTTGAAAATATCTTTAAAATTAACATCGAAGGTTCAAAAATTTAATGATAATCAATGTGCACTTTTTCTTCATGGAGATGTTAATATTCATACATTTAATGTGGATGGAAGTTAGCAACCTATAAGAAAATTTACAACCTCTTTAAGTAATAATTTATAAATTATGAATACCGTAAATGATTTTCAACAAAAAATGGTTACAACTAAATCAAAAATTTGTTCACATGAGGCTACCTTCCATGATAATATCTTGGTGGACCAGTGCAATACATGAAATTTATTTGAATATCTATACCCTTCCAATTTTATTATGACATTTCCCATACATTTTATGGAAAAGGGAGTCATGCAAATGATTTGAAATACTATATACACTCCTTTGCCCATTGGGTAAAGGATGGGTGTTTGTTATTAAAATATTTCCATAAGATATTAAGTAAAGAAGCTCTTGATTGGTTATATAGTCTCCCCAATGGGTCTTAATCAATATTCAAAAATTGAGGATGTATTTTTATGCATTTTCATAAGAACAAGTTCCCCAAGTTACCATTGGACCATTTTCAAGCATTGAATTAAAATGAGGATGAATCTATTGAAGACTATGCTAATCAATTCAAGAATTTTTTGTATTATTTACATTTCATCCCCTCTAATTTCGAAATAAAATTTATATTTAGTATGGGCCTTATTTTTCCACTTATAAAAAGAGCATTGAATAAACCCTTTCCTTCTTTTGATTTATTAAATTGTGATGTGTATATATATCTATGTTCATTTACAAATAACCATGATACCAATATTTACAAGAAAGAGGAGAATCATCAATTTGAAAAACTCCAAAGGCATCCACACCAATAAGGTCTAAAAATCACATTATTCATGGGTGGTGTTTACTTTTGGCATAACCATGTTGATACTACAAATTCAAAAACCACATGCAATAAAATATGTTTTCACCAACATGGATTGGATCTAAAATACTTTTAACATAAAGTAATTTGGAAATACTCCTTGGGAAACATAATAATACCAATTGATTAAGGTCTTAAAATGATTCAAACAAGAGTTTGGTTTGTGCCACAAAAGTCTCAATATGCATTCATAGTAGGATCCCATTGGTTATACCATATGGAAGGAATAATTGACTAAAATTAGCAAGGTATCTCTTTTCATTATCAGTCTATATTGATTCATATACCAAATGATGGTAATAATTATTATAATTCACATATAACTCATGAGGAAAACATGTCATGCACCATTTTCACATATCCAACCATGTTCTAAGAAATGGAAATGATCCAACCTAAGGTTTAAAATATAAAATATACCAAAAAAAGTTTAAAAAATTGAAATATTCTAACATTACTAAAAACATTTAGATAATTCAAAAATACCAAAAAGAATCAACATGTTCCTAGTTGTACTATTTCTTATACATATGCTTTTTTATTCATGTTAGTAGATAACATATCATTCCTTTTGATATATACATTTATTTAATGCTTAATTTGAGTGTGATACATGTATACCTAGGTACATGATATAAGCACATATAGATGTTGGTATTTCCTTCACTCATGTTCTAACTATGTTGGGGGCATCTTCTTTTTTGATTATGGAACACCCATCTTACATTATTTTATGTTCAATTTCCATTATCATGTTTGATATTGTATACTTGCACATGCCTCTATCCATTATACCTTTCACATATACTTGATATGGTATGCACTTAACATTGTTTGCAATCACATATGTTTAGGAACTAGTATGTTGTGTTCATGTGTTTTTTTCTATTTTCCTTTCTTTCTATTGTCTTTCGTTTCATTTCATATTTTGATCATTTTAATATGATACATTAATTTTTGTTCTCATTCCATGATTTCATATTGTGACATTTGAATATGTCATTGTTTGTTGTATGTGGACATTTGAATATGTCATTCTATGTTGTGGACATTTGAATAAGTCATGTCCCTTTGATTGTGTGCACACATGAGCATGCTTGTTTTATGAGGTTTCCTTGGATCATTCCTATTTATTTATTTTTTTATGCTATTGTGTGTGTTCTTGATTACTTTGTGATTTTTTACTATTACTATCTAAACATTTCCATGATCTATATCATGCATATTAGGACATGATGTACTCACATATCTACATGAATAAATGATATATTTACAAATAAATTTTAACCTTATATGTTAAATTATCCATACATATCTTATAAAGTTATCTTATCCTTTTGATGTAAGGTAACTACTAGATTCTAGTTCCCCTCACCTAAAAAGGGGGGCATATCAGTGGGTGCATGTAATGGAAACATGCTTTCCACATTTACACCAATTATTATATTTTGTAGATTATAATAGGGGCATGTTATATAAATTTTTTTATCCATAATTTAACACTTTATATATTCACTATATTTCATAGTTATATGATTTAGATACACATTTGTGGCTACATTATATGCATTGATATTGTTCCTATACCTAGGTTTTAGATTGAGAGATATATGAGGTGAATATACCATGTAAAGGGAACCTAAAATTACTAAGTCAAATCATTTAAATATTTCAAATACTATTATGGACTATTATTATATCTATTTAGACTTTTATAGACTATTATTGAGCCAATATGCTACAAAAGTTGGTTCATTTTTGTAAGGTTGAGTTGATTAAATTGCTCAATCTTATAAATATTATAACTTATACTTTATTACATCATATAAAATTTACCATATGTATAGGTGGATATGATTAAATCATTAATCATTAATAGATATATGTTTTGAGTTGATTATATGACTCACACTCATTATATCATGCACATATTTGGGTTGCATAATTGAAACGAAACAACCTCAATGGACATGTTGTAACTAACCTTTGCATAAAGTTTTGGGGCATGTGTCCTTATATTTATATATATGCACATGCAAGTTCATATTTTCCCTAATCTAATATTCAATAATTTATAATGAGGCATCCATTCAAATCAAATTATTAAAAGGCAAGATGGTTACATCAACACATAATTGAAGTCCTAACCTTGTTCTCACTAATTTTAGGCATTTTAGATTATTTCAGTATTAACTTTTATACACTGATTATATATTGTAACATCATCTTGGTTTCAGGTCAATCACCATAAAAAACTCAGTTTGGGCTCATGCAAATACAAGATGTGTTATAAACACCCATGTATGCATTTCCTTCCTTTAAACTAGGAATTCCAATACTATATTAAAGGGGGGTGTAGATACTAAAATATAATTTATGTATTAATTTAGTATTATACACTTGGAAAATATACATAATGGTTGTAACTTTCTTTTATAGACATGATTTTTATCAAAATTCTCACATTCACTATTTATTTGTGCCTAAATTACTTATATCTTAGTCTAAACATTTTTATTTCGATGACTAGGCCTTTTATACTATGAAAAAATATCTAAACCTAATTATTATCCTTCATTGCTAGTTTCGGACTTGCACCCATTTTCTAACTTCTTGGGAACTTGTATTATTTTTGGACACATGCATCAATGCAAGTTTCCAACTTTCTTACAAAGGCATAATGCTAATAAGTCATATAATTTTCAAATCAAATGTATCCTAATGGTCGGCCTAAGTTCTTTAGTGAAATATATTTATAATATGGATTTGTATATATACAAAATTAACCCTCATTTATTCCTCATGTAAAAATCACCTAGAAGTCACATACAATTCACATACATAGCTATCAAGGAAAATTCAATTGAACATTGATGTAGGTAGATCTTCCCTAATAGTCCCTATTTCCATATTAGTCATAGTAACAATAATTCCATATGATTGAAAGAATTCAAATAAAATTTTATGAGATATATTTTCCAAGTTTCAAGCTAGGTCATTTCATGCCATTACTTATCACACATTACATATTGATACACAAATAAGATAAAATATAGGCGTAACTAAATAAGTTTGAGGTCATTTTATTTATTTTTTAATTTCCATAGATAGAGGGTTCCTTTGGGAATATTTACACCAAGATCACATTAACCAATTTTACCATAATCACTCTAGGGGTGAAGAAGCTAGGGTTTGATCGTTTCACAAAAATAAATATCCTATACACGTTATATGCACACATAATAATAAAGTTGACATAAAAACTAGAAGGATCTAGTTGGTTACATATATATATATATATATATATATATATATATATATATATATATATATATATATATATATATATATATATATAGTCATTTTCAATATTATAAACTTGCATCACATTTAGACACCTATGTCAAGGTAATCATCTAGATTTTATGCAAGCATATAATGCCATAGATTAAATAATCTAAGAATGTGATGATTTTTATAGGATCACATTTTAACCCACTTCCAACCTATTCCTGATCAAACCTGAATGAACATAGTAAACCAACTAAGTACTAATTTTTCCCTTTTATGGTAATATCTATCAATAGTTTTACTTTACTATTTATAGTAATCTCACTTGTATAACTTAAAAATATTATTTATCTAAGTTTCTATCAATTGTCCTGCTCATTATATTAGTTCATCTTCTTTGTGTAAAAGCTAATATAATACCCATTAACCCTAGATATCCCCAATATATAAAATTAGGATTAAATAAAAACATACATTAATTAGAATATTAGAAAAAATTCAATTCATATATTAAAAAAAAATCAATTTAAAGACACCATTCTCATAGTATGTATTGAAGAGATCTATCAATCCTAAGTTTTTTCAAGTTAGATGGCACATGATGGAATGTAATATAATCAATATGGAATGTGGTGGGATACCATGATATTTTACATTCCCCTCTTAGGAAGTATTCTATATGATCTCCTTGTATCCAAGAAACAATATCTTTATCATTTCCAAGATTACACTTAAACTCACTCCACTCTAACTCACTAGAATAGAACTCACTAGGACATCAATTTTTTAATATAATAGATAATAGTATATTCCACTTGGACATCATTTATGAAGTGATCAATCCAAAAATAATTAGACTTATTAATTAATGCATAAACAAGGGGCATTGACAAATAACTAGCATTCAAACACAAACAACATTGATAAAAAATTAGCAATGACAAAAAAATTAGATGGTAATATAAAATTTATAAAACATATTAATCATAATATAGATAGTTGGCACTCTTAATGGGTTAAAAAAAAAGAGACTAATGCCCATATTTAAGATTATAAAAAAAAGTGATAAGTGATACTTCCAATATTTATGTGCTAATTGATTAGATCCTTGATGCAAGGCCCATCATTCATAAGTTTACATGAAGGAATTTCTTACCAATGGAAACACTTGGCAATGATGCAATCATTATCATCAATTGAGGTTTTAATCCATTATTATCTTAACCACATGTAATAAGAGATATTAATATCACTTATAACATTTAATCATCATATAAAAAATGGATGTAAAGTTTAATCATAATATCCTAACATAATGTTAAACATAGAGATTTCTTGAAAACAATCCCCAAAATATATACCCTCTCTGGAGTAATAAATCAAAATTTTCAAAGTCCCTACCATAACTGAAATAAAAAATCAGAGTATTCTTGATTCTCAAGGCAAGATTTCCATTCAAATTTTAGACCCACTAAGCTAAAAAAAATTCATTTAAATTGGTCCTTAGAATTAGTGGTAACTTGTTTTCTTGTGACATACAAAATAATTTATTATGTAATTTTTAGTCATCTTGATTTTATAACTAATAATATTTAATTAATTTTATAACTAACCATTTTTATTTATGTAAATTATGAAATAAAAGTATTTTCATTCAAAGCTTTTTGAAGAGCATAATGAAACTTTCATTAATTTACAATACTGATTACAACTTGACATGGTAAGTACTAGCTACCAAGAGAAAACCTTTAATTCATTTATTCTACATACATTCTTTTGATCCTTCTTAATACCCATGAAATACCCAATATTATACACATAACACATATAATGTAAATACTACAAATAATTAAAAATAGTTGTTATAAACTAACATGCATGTCCTCTCTATTTCCCCTAAAGTCTATAATATATTTACATGTTTGGCATATCACAATATATGACATGGAATCATTGGAAACATGTCATTATCTTAGTACCAATGATGGTGTATGTTGATTTTCATTTGTATTTAACTCTATCTTAATAAGTGGAAAAAAGGCTCATTAACAGTGTGTTGTGATTACATAAGTGGCAAAACCACACTTGTAACACTAGATGTAGTACCACCAATACTTGGTTTACTCCACCTCACCATTGATTTCACATCCCCAACATCATGTGCATGTTTGACCTTGACATCGACAAACTGCCACACAAGTGACATTGCCTCTCTATGAAGTGTGATCAGCTTCTTGTCTCTTACACAAATATTACTAGACATTTGGTCATAGATTATATTATAACTTATTTCAAAAACCACATTGTCTACATTTTGATCAAAGAGAGTCATAAAACAATGAAGAAGAGTTACACAATATGAACCTTTCAATTTTCTACCATCAATAGTTGGAACATACTTAAAGGTTATCCTTTCTTTCCTTAGACCATCAATAATATATACATATTTAAAAAATATATTGGTTATATCATATAAAATAAGTATACATAAGACATATATGTAATCCATAGTCATATGCAAAAAAAAATAGAAACATAAGCATGTATAAATAAGGGTCATTGATAAACAAGAAACATTGATAAATAATTAACACTGACTAACAAGGGGAATTGATAAACATATGTAAATGAACGAAAAAAAATTAATGTTTTATTGTTTTTAGAATATTGGAGTTATATTCCTAAATAATAAAGGGGATAAACAATGTAAATTAGTAAATAAATATACTTTAATTAGCATACTAATTTGTGTAAATAGATTGTATTTTTGCCTTTATAAATATAATAAGAAGTGAGAGAGATTAGAACTTAGCTTATTTTGACTGATCTAGACAAAGACAAGGTCTAATATTGGAGGATAAAGACTAAGAAACTAATGGAAATAGGTCTCTGAACTTAATTTCTTGATTGGATAGGAGCACCAAAAATGGGACACCCTATTTTCTGGTGTTATAGTCCTATTCCAACACTATTGTCCTAAGGCTGAGAGCTTTCTAGGTTTTGTTTGGAATGCTTGTGTTACCTTGTCACTAAAATTTTAGGGTTTGGCACCTTGTAGACCTCATTGTGTGCTTGTTTTAATATTCAAAATCCTTAGGAGTTCCTAGTGCTTGAACTTGAATGCAAAATTGGGAAAGAGAGAGAAGGGGTCAGTGTGTAAAGGATATGATGGATGCACTTCACACCCCATGTGTGGGAACACTACCTACATACCAATACTCTGAAGAGGGATCAAGCTAATTTAGTTCCCCATTGAAGTGCTTGGTGTAATTTTTGTATGATCAATGCAAATAGAATGCAAAATTGGATGTGTTTTATTTGGCTAGGGATTGGTGCAATGACTTGAGTAGGCTTTGAATAATATTAGAAGGTTGTATGAAAATAATAAGGAGTGCTTGAGGGTACTTGATTTTATTCTTGAATCTCTCTTGAAAATGAGTGCCAACCCTTCTAAATGGACTTATAGTGGCATTTTATAGGGAAAAAGATGATCATGGGTTAAATGAATTCACATGAGGCTGACAAGGAAAAAGATAAGGAACCAAAAGAATCTGACCATTGATGGCAAAAGTAAACATGGAAAACAACACTAAAAATAGGAAACCTTGGGTTCCAACACTCCTATCCTACTTGGGTATTATTGTCTAGAGGGAAAAAGACCTAGAGGGATGGATCTAGGCTCCAAAGGGTTGCCTAGGTTTGAAAAATCTAAGTCTAGAAAGCTTTGGATGACTGGGAATCAGTGAACGAAATAACCTAGAAGGGTTGTGTGAGCCAATAGGAGGACCTATGTATTAGGTGTCCTAACCATACTAAAGTTATATAATTTCACATTTTACATGACTACATTTTCCCCTGCTTTATTATAGTGATGCAATAAAGTGAAATAATAGGATAAAGGAAAATAATAAGCATACCTAAAATTACCTATAAGGGTGAAGCTCATGAAGCTATGTGATGTTGGATGTGCCTAGAGAGAGTAAACCATGAATTATGAATCTATAATGAAAACATAAAGTAGATTATTTATTACTAGATACACTTTATCTAAAATAAAAATATATAAGGGATGAGTAAGAGGAAGAGAAATGAATTAATACACCTCATTGGGTATGCAAACTAATACAAAACCTATTGTGATGATGGAATGTGATGGATGATGTTTAGTGTGTATTGAAATAAGAGTAATATCACAAACAGAGCTGAGTGCTCAATTCCCTAGAAAGTGGCCCAAGAATGCAAAGGTTATCCCTTTGGCTCCATCATCACTAAGTATGTGAAGTTAATAAATTAGGCATGTGCTAATCAATGTTTGGACTATGTATCTAATCCCTCTAAATAGGTGGCTCAAGAATACAATGGTTAGATAGACATTTGGCTCCATCATTACCTTATGAAGTGAAGCTATGAATTGATATTGATATAGAATAGATATCATATAATATGGCTCATGGAGCCCATATATGTGCAAAAAAATTGACAAGATGGCATAGATAGCCTAAATGTGTGCTAGAAATTAGGCCACTCTTGGCCATTTCAAAAGATGGAGGTTAAGCTTGTATCAAAGCCTCTTTGAAATTGATGTAAAGTTCTTATGTGAAAGCCATATCATGAACTCAGGTACTCAAAAAGCTAAATTTTTATGAAATTTGAACTCAAATGTGATGCCAACCACCTACATATGGAGTAAGGCATGCAACTAATGAGAATTCTTGGAATAAAATAGAACTCGGAAAGAAAAGAAGATCAATGTAACATGTACATTTTCCCCAATCATTGATCTCTAGAACATGGATTCTAATCTAGAAGTTATGAAACCTTCCTAATATGAACTAAAAGTCAGAACCATCATGCCATGCATGATAACACACTATATCTAAGAAAACTATACTGAAACTACTAAATTTGACTAATCTAGAAGTGCAAAAATTGTACCTAAACTAATTTTTTTTCCTATTTCTGGAAACCTTGAGTGTTTTCCTACCTAGACAAGAGCACCAAAATGTAGACACCCTTATGTTTGGTGTTACTATCCATTTTTGGTGCTATTTTCTAGTGTGAAAACTAACTACTGATATAAAACTATCACTATTTTCTACTCTAGTTTGATCGGTTTGACCTCTAGATTATGTACTAAGTGTTATAAATGATGTTATTTTCACTATTAATAGGTTTTATCTCTATAAAAAATCCATGTTTGATGCCCCCTCTTCTGAATGTAGGAATGATGAACTTGCAATGACTGCCCTTAGAGGAAAAGAGTCCTCAAGTGTGTTAAACTATATAGATGCAATATATGGCATTTAATATTTGACAATATATTTCAAGATATATAAATATTTGAATTGAAAGATTTTTAGATCAATAGGGGTATGTATAGATAAATATAAAAATGTAAGATCATGCACAAATTACTAGAATAGATTGGTAATGTTAGATATTAGTTTTTAGTTGTTAGTTTATTTGTAAGCATGGAGGGATGGAACATGATGTCCATCATGGAATCCAAGAAGAAAGATAAATGCATGATTGGAATCATGGAATTGCATATAGTGAGGATAAAACAAGCAAAAAATCATATGAAGCAAGAATCAAGAAGCATACAATGGTGGCCAAGGGGCCATACAAGCAAAAGACATGGGCACATGTCCCTCAAATCAAAAATCAAGCATATAAGGCATGTTCAAATGCCACATGCACATACAAGTAGAAAAACAAAGTTGGCATGAGGGCCATATGCACATGAAAGATTAAAAACAAAGGACATTGGTAGATGTCCTAAGGGACACACATGAGTAGAAGCAAAGAACATTAACAAATGTTCTAAGGCACAAGTAGGAGACAAGATGGAATTGGAAATACAATCACACAAGCTATGCTAAGAAAGGAATGAAAGATAGAGTAATAACTAGAAGATACAAACACATTGAACTAATCAAATCAAATGTGAAACTATGAAAAACATGTGTAGTAAAAGACTAGGTATATGCTAAGAAATACACAAGTGCTAGGTACTAGAGAAATGTCAATGTAGTAATCTATGTAATCTAGTAAGTAATGTGCATCAGTATGATAACTCAGAGTGTGGAGTCTAGGAATGACATAACCTAGATGATGTAGTCATGTAGAATATTCCCCCAATGGGTATGTATATCGATGTGTGTCTCAAATGTAGAAGTATAAATTCCCTTTCTATGGGTAGAGTGAAGCAATCAAAGAGTTGGATGGTACTACACACATGCAAAAGAGATCAATTGAAGCATGGTAGTGTATATAAATGGACATACAATAGCATGAAATACAAAATGTAAGTCCTAGAATGATAGTAGTAATGTAAACATGAATGATGCATATAATCAAAAATATTTTTGGTGTTTTTGCAATTTTTTGAATGTTTTTATATTTTGAAGTGTTATATTATTTTTGTATTTTTGAAAATATTTGATGTGCAATTAAGTAGGAGATAATATGTACAATCAATGTTAGAAAGAAATGACACTAATTGATGAGTCTTAGATGAGACTCCTTGTCATGGTGTCTTGTATCAAATAATGGGATTGTTCATGACCATGAGGCATGATGGAGTTTCTGAGATTGTGTAGCTGATATCTATGTACATTATAACTACTTTGAAATCTCTAAAGTAAAAACTAAATGTAGGGTTCCCCTGTGACTTTGAGAAGTGGATGAAATTGTATGGATATTAAGGACCCATCTAAAAGTATTATAAGAAGCTCTTTGAATAGGTGATCTTTGTGTAGATGTATGAGACTGTTATGTAACTGCTTTAGGTGTGAAAACTATAATTGGAAGCTATCTAGAATCCTAAAAATATGGGGGTGTATGACCCTATATACTAGTGATGGATGTCATAATTATGGCTAGATCATAAGTGGAATCTATACTAAAACTAGAGGAGAAACTAAAACTGGTGGGAGAATTGGAGCTAGTGACTGGAAGTTGGTAGATGGATCGAAAGTGGGGAGTGGTGACTCATAAAGAACTCTACCAACTATAATAACCTAATTAGTGTGAATTAATTTCATGCATCTATGAACTATATAATTTACTACATAATTTTTTGAATCCATGGTCGACCAAGTAATATGTCAAATACTCCTACACTAAGAACTATAGTGAATGGTGTGGCAAGATATATAAGACCAACTTATAATAGAAGTACTATTTCACCTAATGAACTTTGTATATGCCTATCAAAACCACTAATAACTATGTCTATCAGAGTGATATGTTGGTATGAATAACCCAAAAGTTGTATAAGTCTGAAAGTGCACATGTTAAGATTAGAATCATTATTGATGAATACACTATGAATAAGCTAATTCTGAACATGTACTCTAATAAATAGTGCATTTTAACCTATATTATCCTTGATAATCTCATGATCTAAGAAAGATATCGAAGGCTTGGATAGAACTCTACACTCATACACCCCTATTATACCACTCAAAGTATGTGATTCCACTGAAGGTACATGGTACATAGGTGAATACCTAATGCATCCCCTCGCTCTTATTTAGAATGCTATGGAAATGGATCTAAAAATATTTTCAATTCTTTATCGTATATTGGTTTTTCCTTTAAAGGCTCAATTAAAGTTCCCAGATCAAGTAGATTATCATCAATCAAATCCTATATCTTATGTCATAAAATGAAGTATTTATTAGTTGTATGGCCTGGTGCCCTATGAAACTTTCAAAATGCATGCAAATCATATCCTTATGGAAGAGGCTTTGCTCGATCTGATTCTAGAGAGAGAGAGAGAGAGAGAGAGAGAGAGAGAGAGAGAGAGAGAGAGAGAGAGAGAGAGAGAGAGAGAGAGAGAGAGAGAGAGAGAGAGAGAGAGAGATGATGTTACATTCTAATAACTACTGTAAAATTGTGGCTAGAGAAATTGGTAGATTGGTAAATGCACGATGAGAAGGTGATGATAAAACCACACATTGAGGGGGTTATGAAGCCGCATTGACTATTGATCGATTCTGATTCTTGTTGTCACTAATTTTGACTTTGTATGGAAATTTTCTATTACTCTTTTTGGTTGTGTCTGAGATACTTGAATACTTGCCTTTGCCCATTGAAATTAGCTTGACTTCTCTTCCTTTGAGTGTATGACATAATTTATTGAAAGAAGATAATATTTTGAGAAAAATATATTCATGAAGTATTGGTAGAAGTCTCTATTTGAAGATGTCCTATAGCTCTTAATCAGCCATGGGGATAGTTAACTTAACTAGAATAGTCTTGTATCTAAGAACATAATCCATTAAAGGCTCATTTGATCTTTGTTTCTAATATGAAATATGTGCATATGAAACCATAACACCAATTTTGATACTAAAATGTGCTAGGAACATGTCTATTAAAGAATTGAATGTTGTGACTAATTTATTTGATAGAATATAAAACCATTGTAAAGCAAATCCTTTAGGCTCCATGGAAAACATTTGGTAAGTAACCAGTCATTGGGTACATAATCCAAAGATGCTATGTGAAAATATCTCAAATGTGTCTCTGGGTCACCCTTACCATCATAAAGATTAAGATTGGGTTGAAAGGGGTGTAGAAGTAATATGACATGCCAATATTTTATGCAAAAGAGCAAAATAATACAAATCCTACGTAGGTCTTGTAGTACCTTGCTCAAGATGTTGCACTTTGGATTGAAGAGATTTTATCTCTTGGACAAGTGCTATCACATTAGGAGATATGGATATACTAGCTACAACTGGTGGTATAAAAGAAGGTTGGGCTTCTATAGGGGTTTATTGAGACATAGTTGCCCCCATAGTGTTAGTTACAATTGGATGCTTTTTGGTTGAGAAGATTTCCCATTGGTTACATTTTTTTGTTCTTCTTGTAAAATTCTAAGCATGTCATCTTGCATATCTAGATGTTTGATTAAGAGTTCTTGAAGTTATCTTTCATCACTATCATCAAAACATGTATATTGATCGATTGGTAAAGTAGGGAAATAATTTGAATTTTTTAAAAATGTTTTAAAATATTTTTTAATAGGAAATGTGATATAAATGGAAAGTACTAAATATAAGAAACACAAAGTCCAAAAAATAGTGAATTAGAATTTGAACAAAAAGGATACTGAGCTACCAAACATGTAAGGTGATACCTCAAAAGCAAGTAGGTGTTAGTATATGCAACTAGGTATGTTTAAGAAATATTATTTGAAAAATTCTATAAACTTTTGAATTTGAAATTGATTTTCCAAATTATATTTTCAACTAAAAATGTAGAAAATGATTAGAAAAAGCTTGGAAAAAACAACTAGAAACTAGTTGATGCAACTAGTGTTTGATTTTTTTTTTTTTTAAATTAGTATAATAATTTGAAAATTTTGCTATAAATTGGTATAATTTAGCTTGAAAAATTTAGGAATATTTTTAAAATATTTCTAAAATTAGTAATTATTTTTCCTAGTGGTTTGAAGGTGTTTGTATGCAAATAGGACCTAGTATGTGCAGACTAGGGTTTAGATGAATTTATTGAAAATATTTTAATTTATTTTTATTTTTATTATTTTTAAACTCAATAAAAATCATAAAAATAATGAAAAAAATTAGAAATAATTACCCCTAGGGTTTCTGTGCAAAAATTTAAAATAAGTTAGGTTCACCAAATGTTTTATTATTTTTAAAATATTGGAGTTATATTATTAAATAATAAAGGGGATAATAAATGTAAATCAGTAAATAATATACTATAATTAGCCTATTGATTTGTGTAAATATATTATATTTTTGCCTTTTTAAAATATAGTAGGAAGTGAGAGAGATTAGAACTTAGCTTATTCTGACTGATCTGGACTGAGACAAGGTCTGATACTAGAGGAATAGGATTGAGAAATAGTTATAAATAGGCCTCTAAATTTTTTTTCTTGATTGGACATGAGCATAAAAAATAGGACACCCTATTCTCTAACACTTTATTCCTATTCTAGTGATATTGTCCTGACACTAAGAGATTTCTGGGTTCTATTCAGAATGTTTGTGTTAACTTGTCACTAAAATTTTAGGGCCTGAGACATTGTGGAGTTCACTATGTGCCTATTTTAATATTAAATACCCTTAAGATATCCTCATTCTTTAACTTGAATACAAACTTGGGAAATAGAGAAAAGGGGTTAGTGTGTAAAGATAATTCACACCCCATGTGTGGGCATGCTGTCTACATACCAATACTTCAAAAAGGGATCAAGCTAATGTAGTTCTCCCATTGAAGTGCTTGGTGTAATTTGTGTATGACCAATATAACTAGAATGTAAAATTGGATGTGATTCAGCTAGTTAGGGATTGTTGCAATGACTTGAGTAAGCTTTAAATAATATTGAAAGGTTATATGCAAAGGATAGGGAGGAGTGCTTGATTTTACTTGCTTTTTTTCTTGCATCTCTCTTGAAAATGAGTGCCAACCATTCTAAATGGACTTAGAATGGCCTTTTATAGGGAAATATAGGATCTTGGTTTAAATGAATTCATGTGAGGTTGATAGGTAAAAATATAATGAACTAGAAGAATATGATCATTGGAGGTAAAAGTGAACTTGGACAACAACATCGAAAATAGGCCACCTTAGGTTTTAGTACTTTTCTTTTATTTTGTCACTATTGTCTAGAGGGAAAAAGAGATGGAGGGATGGATTTGGGCTCAGAAGGGATCCATGGGTCTAAAAAAACTAAGTCCATAAAGCTTTGGATGATTGGGAATCAGTGAAAGAAGTAACCTAGAAGGGTTGTGTGAGCCAACAGGAGGACCTATGCATTAGGTGTCTTCGCCATACTAAAGTTGTACAATTTCAAATTTTACATGACTAAAATTAATAAACATATACATTATTATACTATCCATAGTATGATGCATAATTTGAACAATGTTTGTCCTCACCATTTAAGGTTTTCCTAGAAATTATGTTTTTCCCAGACATCTAGCAATATATAAACTGTTATAGCCATGTTTGGAGTATTTTAGGTTGTTGTGTTTTTTCATTTTATTTTCATGTTTTGATTTATTATCTATTTTCAACATGTTCCCTTATTTTATATTTAAAAATAATTTACAATAAATAACATAAGTTAATTTTATGTTTCTTACCTCTCTAAGGTTTACACCATTGAATCATTAAACTAAGTATTGCATATCTATGAAAGAATGATGAAATTTCATAATTGCATGATGTATATTCATCTCAAAGTAATATTAAAATATGGATGTGATGATTTTTTCACACACTAAGGATAGTAAAATTATGTTTCACATATCAATTTATAAATGATGAAATCTAAAAGTTACATGATGTATCTTCAGCTCAATAGAACATTAAAATATTGACGTGATGATTTTATCACACATCAAGGATGGTAAAATTTTATTCTATATTATATTATCATATATCTATAGATACAATAAGCTAATTTCTATAGTAATATATTCTTGTACACTTAGAAAATATCCATCATGGTTTTACCTTTCAATTATAGACCTGCCTACTACCAAAAGGCTCATGTTAACTATCAGTTTATTCCTAACTTGCTTATATGTTAGCCTAATGACTATTATTCTAATGAAAAATCCTTATATAATATGCAAAAAAAATCTAAATATAATTATTATCCTTCACTCCTAGTTCTTGATTTGTACCTATTTTCTAGCTTCTTGGATACTTGTATCCTAGGGGGACACCTACATCGACATAAGTGTCCAACTTTCCTATAAGTGTCTAATTCCAAAAATTCATGTAATTTTCAAATAAAATGTATCATAAAGTTTAGAATAAGTTGTTTAGTTTGAGATATTTTTAAAATTAATCTCTACATATACAAGATCAATCCTCATTCATTCCTCACCTAGTAGATACCAAGAACTCACAAAGTAACATACCAAGAAACACTCAATCAAGAAATCAAGTGAGAAAACCTACCCTCTTCATCCATATTGATATACCAATCATAAGAGTAGTGTATAAACCATAGGTTTGAATAATTCAAAGAGTAGGTTATGAACCATATTTTCAAAGTTACAAAATAAGTCATCAAATTCGATTGCTTATCATAGGTTGCATCTTGATACACACACAATACAACATGTAAGGGCTAATTACATAATTCTAAGGCCCTCTTCAAAGTATTAGGTATGTAGGTAGTGCTCATTGATATAGGGGTCTTTGGATCAGCTCAACACCATGAGCCCATAGTCAATCTAAGGGTGAGGAAGCTAGGGTTTGATCATTTTACAAAGATCAGTAACATGTGATCATGATCTACATACATCAGAATAAAGGTGATAGAAAACATAGAATGATTCATTTGGTCACATCCATATATATTTATTATTTCATACCATACACCTACATCATAATTCTACATCAACACAATCATTGAGATATGATGCAAGTATATGAGGTCACAAAAATGATATTATCAAAATCTAACAACTATTGCAATATCATCTTCTAGTCTAATTTTAATCCTTTCTATATCAAACTAGAATGAGCACACTAAAATAACTAAGTATCAGTTGTTCCCTTTTATTTTAATATCCATCAATAGTTATACTTAATTATTTTAAACAATATCAGTTGTATAACTTCATAATATTATTTATTTATGTTTCTATTAATTGGCATGTTCATTA
The DNA here is from genome assembly GCA_037957365.1 of Torreya grandis. Taxonomy (NCBI): domain Eukaryota; kingdom Viridiplantae; phylum Streptophyta; class Pinopsida; order Cupressales; family Taxaceae; genus Torreya; species Torreya grandis. The sequence goes on from JARHVA010002732.1 coordinate 2,306,620, forward strand.
TATTAGCTCACCATACTTGTGTAAAATTTAATCTAATACCTCATAACCCTTGATATATACCCCCTTATAAAGGTTTTCTTTTGATAACATTACATATGACAACCTTGCCAAGTAATGTATATCCACCATATGTGGTCTTTGTGTGTTACTCTATTGAATGGAAGAAAACATAATATATCCTTTGAAAAGAGGGGTTCACCACACCCACCTACCAATGAGGTCATGTTTCTGACATTGATTCACATAGCTATGCATTCTAAAAATAATGCCAAGATTTAAATTAAACATAGAACACTACCAAATATCATATCACTGATATATAATAGATTAATATGATCCAATGCACCCAAGAGATATTTTACATAATTACTTGAGTCTCTAGCTTCTCTACTTAAGAATATTGTATATTTTAATCTAATATATTTCCTTCCTCCCATAGAGGTGTTTATGTGTTGGAATTTACCAAAATGAATTGATAATATTGCATATTATGAATATCACTAGATCCCTGGACATTATTACAACCAATGTTATTCCTTGAAACATAAAATCTAAGATATAATTGATAAACAACAACTTAAATTTGATGATCCTCCTAAATATTCAAATCCACAACTTGGTGATCACTAGAATAAAAACAAACCTTTATGAGATAATTCTAATAAATATCCACAAGTACAAATGGTATATGTTACATATCCAGAACAACCACAACAAACACCTCAAGTTGAAAAAATAAAAAATCATCCATACTAACATGATGTAGCAATCACATTATTCATGGGTGATGTTTATGTTTGGCATAACAATGTTGATCTTACACACAAAAAATAACCTGTAATGTAAGACATTTAAAATAACTTGGCTTTGATATAAAAGACTTAAAATAGAAAGGAGGTTGGAAATATTCCTTAGGAAACATCATAATACTATTTTTTTATGGTTTTAAAGTAGTTCAAATAGTGGTTTGGGTTATGCCACACATATAAAAATATTCATTAATATTAGGGCTCCATTGGTTATACTAGATAAAAGAAATAATTGACCAAAATTAGTAAGGTATCTCCTTTTATCATTAGGGGAGATTAATGTATATACCACATGATGGTAATTATTCTTCTTCGTCACATATAAATCACGACGAAGAAAATTCCATACACACTTTTCACCTATCCAACCATATTTCAAACAATGCAAAGGATCCAACCCAAGTTTGAAAACATATTATATACCAAAAAAATTAAAAAAATTAAAAATTACTGAAAACATTCAAAAAATTCAAAAATACCAAAAAAAATCAACATATTTCTAGTTGTACTATTTATTACACATATGTTGTTTGATCCATGTTAGTATATAACATATCATTATTTTTTATATTTACATGTGTTTCATGATTCATTTAAGTTTAATGCAAGCATACCCTAGTACATGATATATGCACATATAGATGCTGAGATTACCCTATACTCACATCCTAAGTACATTGGGGGGAATTTTATTTTTTGATCATGATGCACCTAGGTTACATTATTCTATAATAACTTTCCATTATAATTTATGAGATTATATATACTTACAATTCCTATATCTATGCTTATATAATTCATAATGTACTCAATATGTTATGTACTTAACATTGCTTACAAACACATATGTTTAGGAACTAGCATGTTATGTTCATGTTGGTTGCCTAATCTCCTTGGTTGTTATTGTCTTGCATTGTATTACCTATTTTGATCATTTCATCATGATACATTTATTTTAGACATTGTTCCTATTCTTGCCTATTTTGATATTTGGACATGTGATGCTTTGATGTATGTGAACATTTGAATATGTAATTATTTACTTTGTGGACATTGGAATAATTCATGTCCCTTTGATTATATGATATTTGAACATGAAATTTGTATGAGGTCACCTTGGACCATTTATTTTTGTTTTGATTTTGAGTTATCAGGTGTGTGTGCTTGATTGATTATTGAGCTTATACCATTACTCTATAGACATTGATATTATCTACATCATGCATCTTAGGATTTGATGCGATCACATATTTCATGCCTAAATTCTACATCTACCATTATATGTTAACATTATAGGTTGCATGATATATGGAAAAATTATACAATTATCTTATCCTTTTTAGTTAAGGAAATTACCATATTCTATTCTTCCTAACCTCAAAAGAGTAGGGAATATAAGTGGTGTCATGTCATAAATTTATGACTTCCACACTTTGTATGTTCTCAAGATTACAGTGGGGTCATGTTATGGGAACATATTCTCCACATTTACTCTAGTTATCATATTCTCTATATTATAGTGTAGACATGTTATGGAAACATGTTATCCACATTTACACAAGTTCTTAGATTCTCCAGATTATAGTGTTGGCATGTTATGGAAACATGTTATCCACAATTTCACAAATTCTAGATTCACCAAATTTCACAATTATATGATTTAGATACACATTTATGGTAACATTATATACATTTATATTATTACTATACCCAATATTTCAGCTTGAAACATATATGAGGTGTATATGCCATGCAAAGGGCACCTAAAGTTAAAAAACCAAATCATTTGTAAATTTCAAATACTGTTATGGATTGTTACTAAACTAAATGAAATATCAAAATGGTCTAGTTTGAGTGCTTAATATATTTCCTTGAGCCTTCCATGGCTAAACTTCCTAGATATATGAGATATATTTTGTATGCCTTTTCTATCAATAGTAATAAATGAAGATGATGCATACATTGTTTATGTTTATATGGATGAAATGGATTATTTTGTGATTTACATGCATTATGGATTATCTTTATTACATTGGTTTATATATAATTTCATGTGTTTAAAGATCTTGATCAAATGGGACTAGCCCATAGCAAATTGGGTAACATTACCATGAAAGTACTAGACATACCCATCCCATTATAACTAGGTAAAGTTAAATTTTAGTGAAAGGAGAAATGCAACTTATAGTGACTAGCCCATAACAACATATAGATCCCCATGATTTACCTTCGTAAACTTCTAAAAAACTATTCCATCCTATAACAATTGTAATGACATATTTGGTTGTTGATAAGTAGTTGAGGAAGTTGAAGAATGGACCTTACAAGCTTGTAACTTTAAAAACATATGGTTGGATTTGTTGAAATTAGGTTTTACCTAATTAAAAATATCTCTTTCCATCAAAACCATGTAGTAGAACATATTCCATTCTATTTTCTTCTCTTATTTCATTTTGGTAGCATTTTCATAGTTAAGATGCTTTAAAATTACTATCTTGAATTCTTTTTTGTATTCCTAGCTTATGTATTTTTCTTGTTAAACAATAAAGGAACCTATATTTTTATTTAATGTAGGAGGGCATATGCAAAAGATAATAGAAAAATAGTGATTGAATATCAACCAAGATTATTGAGTTAAGATATTTAACCTTTTTTGTAGCAATCTTTTATTGCTATAGGATTATGAATACAAAAATGTGATTTGAAGTAAAATCATTTTACATCCAAAAGAAAGATTTGAACTCAAATTTAATTGAGGAGACCTGCCTACCTCTTAAGGAGTTTCAATGAATATTATAACTAGTTATAATAGTCCTTATTTGGTGTGTAATTATTTATTAATTTCTTTTCTATTCAGCATGTGAGTTAAAGCTGATTTATGCATAATTGTGATAAAGTGTGAATGTTATTAAATATATTACAAGGAGATTATATGAAAACCATTTCATGAAATTTTATTTTAGTTATTCATTTTCTAAAAATATGATTTACTTTTCTATAATTTAAAGTGTGTTACCTATCTGCAATTGATAAACCTCAACGAATGAACAAGTGTTTCACATAGAGTGCCAACATCTTGTAAAGTTTAATACACCATGGGTTAAAAATTAGTGAAGTTAGTGAAATTTATAAAACAAGTCGATACCTTATTTTATCAATATGATTTAATATACAAATATTTGTCTATGTTAGTGTAATTGGTGGTTAAAATTTTACTCATTAACACCCATGTTGGACTTTTATGGATTGTTATTTAACCAATATAATATAGTAGTTGGTTCAATTTTGTAAGGTTGATTTGATTAAATAAATAAATATTAAAAATATTATAATTTAGACTTGATTAAATCATCTAAATATTTACTATAATTAGAAGTGGACTTGATTAATTAATCCACCCTCACCAGAAATATGTTGAGTTGATTGAATGGACTTGTTGTATGTCGCCTTTAGATCAAGATTGGGGGAATGTGTCCTCATATATATATATATATATATATCTGTGTGTGTGTGTGTACCTGTAGATTAATATTTTTCCTGATATCAAATCTAATGCTTCATAATGAGGCATCATTTCAAATCAAAGTTCCAAAACTCAAGATATAATATGTTGAGTTGATTGAATGGACTTTTTGTATATCCCCTTTAGATTAAGAATGGGGGAATGTGTCCTCATGTGTGTGTGTGTGTGTGTGTGTGTGTGTGTGTGTGTGTGTGTGTGTGTGTGTGTACCTATAGATTAATATTTTTCTTGATATCAAATCTAATGCTTCATAATGAGGCATCCTTTCAAATCAAAGTTCTAAAACTCAAAATGGTGTGTGTGTGTGTGTGTGTGTGTGTGTATATGTGCACTTGTAGATTAATATTTTTCTTGATATCAAATCCAATGCTTCATAATGAGTCATCCTTTCAAATCAAAGTGCTCAAGATGGTGTGTGTGTGTGTGTGTGTGTGTGTGTGTGTGTGTGTGTGTGTGTGTGTGTGTGTGTGTGTGTGTGTGTGTGTGTGTGTGTGTACCTGTAGATTAAGATTTTTCCTGATATCAAATCCAATGCTTCATAATGACACATCCTTTCAAATCAAAGTTCCAAAACTCAAGATGATATATATATATATATATATATATATATATATATATATATATATATATATATATATATATACCTGTGCCAAAACTCAAGATGGTTGCATTAACACATGTGTACTACTAACCTTTCTATTTATACTTTGGAGCATTTAAATTTATTTGAATTTAAGATTTAATACACTAATTATATACTATAGCATCATCTTGGTTTCAGGTCAGTCACTTACAAAGCCCTTAATTTTGTCTCACACAAAGACAAGGTGTGTCATACACACCCAAGTATGCATTTCTTTCCTTTAAACTAGAAATTTCATTACTATATTAAATAGGGGAAAGTGTAGATATGAAACTATAATTTATGTCATAATATAGTATTATAAACTTTAAAAATATCTATCCCAATTATAACTGTTATTTTTAGACCTACTTGATGCTGAAAGGCTTGCATTCACTATCTCTTTGTGCCTAAATTGCTTATATTTTAGTTCAGCCATTTTTATTATAATGACTAGGCCTTATATATTTTGAAAAAATATTTAAACCTAATTATTATTTTTCACTTCCAGTTATAGACTTATAATTGTTCTTTAGCTTCATGGACACTTCTGTTTGAGGCCACATAAAGGATATTCTCAAAATTTGATTATTTTTATAGGATCAACTTCTAATATAGTTTCATCTTGTTTCATAGCAAACCCACATGAGCACAATAAACTAGATAAGTAATAATTATTCCCTTTTATTACAATTATATCAATAGTTTTACTTTATTATTATTTTTAATCTTAGTTGTATAACTTTAGAATATTATTTATCTAAGTTTTAATTAATTGTCTTGCTCATTAGATTAGTTGACCATACTTTTTTAAAATTTAATATAATACCACTTTACCCTAGATAAATACTTATTTATCTAAACTTAGGGTTAAAACAACATTCTAAATAATATCAATCCTAATGTTAATACCATTTCCTTTTCTAATAATATCAATTTTAACATTAAAACCATTTCTATTACCAAAGTGTGAGCTTTGGAATCAACCAAGATCTTTTAAAACTACCCAAATTGAGGCATGCAATCCAAAATACTATAATTTTGGAATTGTAAAATTGATAGAATGGATAATAATGGAAGTGGTTAATCCAAAATGGGGAGACCTAATATGAAATGAATTATATAAAACTAAAATAAAATTTCAAATGACCATATTTATTTGAAGCATTTTGTCAAATGGTTTGTGAACTTACTCCATGATTTAACCTTACATAAACATGTATACTAAGAATTGTTTCTCTAAATTATTTTCACCACATGCTTAAATAAAAATCAAGACATCCAAGTTTGGATATTTTCACCAACCAAACTATGTAGTACATAGATAGACATTATTCATTATAAATTCATATGCATACATGAATCAATATGATCTTAAAGATGGTAAACATTTGGTGAAATCACATATGACTATGGATTAGTTTTCTATGTTCATGTTATTTATCTATTCTTCTTGCTTTCTATTGTCTTGCATTGTATTTTTTATTTTGAGCATTTTAATATGATCCATTGATTGTGCTCATCATGCCATGCTTTCCTATTTTTACATTTCAATATGTCACTTTTTTGGTATGTGTACATTTGAATATGTCATTAGATATTGTGGATATTTCACTAACTCATGTCTCTTTGATTGTGTGGTATTTGAGCATGCACCTTGTATGAGGTATCCTTGGACCATTTCCTATCACTTTACTTTTTTGTGTTCATGTGTATATGATTGATTAATTGATAAAATTATACTATTACTCTCTAAATATTTCCATGATCTAAATCATGCATCTTAGGACTTGGTGTCATCACATAACTACATGCCTAAATTCTATATCTACAAAGAAATATTACCCTCATATGTTACACTATCCATAAACAACCTATATAGTTATCCTATCCTTTCAAAGAAAGGTAAAAACTAGATTTGTATTTCCCCTAACCTCAAAAGTGGGGAGAAAATTAGTGGTCACATGTCATAGAGGCATGGCTTCTTCACTTTATCAGATTCTCTTGATTACAGTAGTGGCACATTATGGAAGCATGTTCTCCACATTTACACTAGTTCTTAGATTCTCTATATTATGGTGGGGGTATGCTATGGAAACATGTTGTCCACAATTGCACATATTATGGATTCACTATATTTCACAGTTATAATATTTAGATACACATTTTTGGTAACATTATATACATTGATATTGTTACTATACCAAATTTTTAGACTTAGACATATATGAGGCAAGGGAACCTAAAATTAAAAAATCAAATCATTTATAGATTTTAAATACCACCATGAGTTGTTATTATAACCAATTAAACTTTTATGGACTATTATTGAGCCAATATCCTATAGTAGTTAGTTGAATTTTAGAAGGTTGAGTTTGTTAAATCACTTGATCTTACAAATCTTATAAGTTAGACTTGATTAAATTGTCTAAAACTTACCATAATTATAGGTGCATTTGATTAAAAATTCCATCCTTACTAGATATATGTTGTGAGTTTATTAAATTACTCACACTCACTAGATCATGCACATATTTGGGTTTCACAATTGAGATGAAACAAGCTCAATAAATGTGTTGAAATTGACCTTTACATAATATTTAGATTTCCTTGTGTGTGTGTGTGTGTGTGTGTGTGTAGACACACACACACACACACACACACACACACACACACATGCACTTACGTGTTCATATTTTTCCTAATATAATATTAAATACTCCATAATGAGACATCCATTAAAACCAATTTGTCGAAATGCATATATGTATATAGACACACACACACACATCTATCTTATGAATCATATACATATATATGTATGTATGTATATATGTATATGTTGCTATATATATATATATATATATATATAATGAAGAACATAAATATACATGTGTGTAACATATACATATATGTATGTACTTCATTATACATGCACATGTACGCACAAACACAAATAATGAAGCACATACATATATGTATATGCTTTACATGTGTGTGTGTGTGTGTGTGTGTGTGTGTGTGTGTACTTTTATACATACATACATACATATATATATATATATATACATATACATATACATATATATATAAATATACATATACATATATATATACACACACACACACATATATATATATACATACACACACACACACACACACAGACACAGAGAGAGAGAGAGAGAGAGAGAGAGAGAGAGAGAGAGAGAGAGAGAGAGAGAGAGAGAGAGAGAGAGAGAGAGAGAGAGAGAGAGAGAGAGAGAGAGAGAGAGAGAGAGAGAGAGTACTTATTGTAGACATCTAATTATTAACAACATTGGTGTTGAAATTATCAATCTTACTTGAATTACACTCAAATGCACATTTTAGGTCAAAATACATAGAACGTACTAAATAGTTTCAACACTAATACACACACACACACACACACACACACACACACACACACACACACACACACACACACACACACACACACGTGTGTGTGTGTGTGTGTGTGTGTATAATGAAGTACATACATATATATGTGTATATGTGTAACATATACATATATGTATGTAATTTATTATACATACATACATACACATGCACACACACACACATAATGAAGCACACACATATATGTATATGATTTACATGTGTTTTTTTTTTTTTTTTTTTTGTGTGTGTGTGTGTGTAATTATTGTAGACATATAATTCTTAACACTATTAGTGTTGAAATTATCAATCTTACTTGAATTACACTTAAATGCACATTTTAGGTCAAAATCCATAAAACGTACTAAATAGTTTAAAATTTTCATTTACAAATACCATTTTAGGTCAAAGTATCCCTAAATAGGGCAATGCATTTTATGGGATAGCTAACTTTGATAAGATCATTTTGAGTCAAAATGACCATTTCACCATTTAGTGCTCTGGATCACTCTTTTCTTATAATTAATTAGTACACATAATGTACCTTTGTTATTTGTTGTTGGCAACATCCTAAAGGGGAATACAACTCCAACACATCTAGAGTCACCTTGTAATTCTTCCTGAGTCAAATTACGACCCATTAATATGAATTTATGACCATTTTGATTAGTTGAGGGTTAATTTTCAAATAATTGTACAAATGTTGATTAACCTTGCTTAAGGCTAATTAATCCAAATCAAGGGATCAAGTGGATTTTCCATGAGAGTTGTTGAATATTTATTTTTGAAAATCAATTCTTATTATCTACATCACCTAGTGACATCATCTATAGGGTGGCATCCATAAAAACATAAGTGCATAAAATATCAAGGTTATGGGTCATCCATGCCTCTTTAGTTCCCATTATTCCAAGATCATCTTGAGGATAATTATAGATTTAATTCCATAAATTAGGATTATCCTCAACCACACATATTCATCTCAAGATGGATGGTTCAGGTCGATCTTGATGAATCTCAAAAATTTATAAATAGAGAGGCCATGGACATCATTTCTAAGTTATTTTGGTGCAAATTTATTATGATCAAATATCTTCAAAGCTTGAACATTGCAAAGTTATAATGCTAAATTGTTTTTACAAAGATTCATTGATAGGCTAGTTTAGTGATTCCACATCAAGAGCCTAGGTTTTATGGAGTGTTCTTGAGGAATTGGAAGAGCTTAGCACCATTTTTGACAAAGACAAGGATGCTTGATCAAGGGAGAACATATATTTGAGCCACATGGGTATGGTGAATCCATTTGGGAAGGTAATATGGTGTTTCTTTCTTTAATTTGTTTCTTGATATCCTTTGTAATTCCCATAGGAATAGATAGGCTTGGTTAGTTAGTTATTCATGCATGTTTCCTTGTTTATGAACAAATGCTTGAATAACTTGCTTTTTAATCCTCTCTACATATTGGCATGCCTATTGGGATGAAATGCATCCTACACCTAAATAATATTCTTTTTCAACCTTAGAAAACTTATTTGAGATTTTAAAATTCTTGGAAATTGGTTTTCTAACTTTATTTTGCCATTTTTGGTTTCCACAGTTATTACACAGTAACCAATGTCAACAAAAATACTGACAGTAGTTACTTGGCTTAACCAATGTTGATAAGTATAACTGACATTTATTAGATCTAATTTGTGCATTACTGACATTGGTGGTATTGACTAATGTCGGTCACTGTGTTTTTCAAAGACACAGACTCGAGACCTAGTTTTCCAAAGTTTCTTGTTTCAAATTCAAAAGGGCTTCAAAGATAGAGGACATGTTAATAATTTTGCTATAGGATCAAGTTTAAAATTTTCTTAAAACATGTTTAAATCACCTTTGCATGCTTAAAAATTTGATTAGGAACCTTGTTTTGGTGTTTAACAAAGAATTTAAGTGTTTTTGGTGAATGTTTTTAAAGTTTACAACCAAGACCAAGGGGTCAAATGAACACCACCAATCATTTTATTCAAGTTTAAAATTCATCAAACTTATTAATCTTGTTTACAATAGTTGATTAGATTAATCTTGTTTGGTAGAAAGAGGAATGTTACATGTATGTTCTTCCATTTGTCCCCTATAGGGAACCCTTGGAATCAAAAGCACCATTCCTATTGCAAATAGCTTAGTCCAAGGATTAGAAAGAATGTCACCTAAATCACTCCCCAAAAACTTGATAAATTTTAAGTGATCTTGAAAATTACCCTAAAGTCTTTATATTTTAATGATTTCTTTGTTTTTATGTAACCTAGCTTGCGAGGGGGAATTCATCACCTCCCAAAAGTTCTTTAGGGAAGCTTGGACTCAGGGTTTCACCTCTTGGAATTGACTTCAATTGAACCTTTGGAATTGCACATGGGATGTAGTGGCACTTCGGACAACACACTACATTGAGTAAATAGCAGGATGTAGTGGTTGCATAAAGGACTAGACCTTTATGTAATAAGATGAGTGATATATACCCAAAATTCATGATTTTATTTTGCATTGTTTACCATGAAAGTCATTGTATAATTGATTCCCCTATAACATTTGAAACTTGATAGTTTAGTGTACCCAACTTTGCCATACCTTGTCAGTTTAGTCTTAAGATGTTTGTTTTTTTTCATTAGCTTACTTGGTCTTGATTTGTGTCTAAAGTGATTGTTAACTCAATAAACTTAACCAAAACACATTGTCCTTAATTTTCTTGAGCAAGAAAGGCATTACGCTGTCCAAATGAAAAATTCATCTTTTCCTTATTCAATTTGTTATCAAAAGATTTGTGTCACGACATTGACATTAGCATAGTCATGCTACCCAATTGAGTCTAGAACTTTTACCCAATTTGTTTAAATCCTTCATTTATAATCCACATTCAAAATTGGACCTTTATGAGTTCTAAGGGTTGGTGCATCAAAGTGGGTTCACCATTTATGCACTAAGATTATTTTAAATTGGGTTCAACTTTCTATTTGGATTGAAGGTCATTTATTAAGACTCAAAATCACATTATCATCTTGGTGGACTCAATTTATCTTGTGCATCGCTCATGTTTTGGGTCCTAGAACATATTTTATCCTACTCGAATCATGTGGTGACATTGTGCTACCCATTTTGTCCTAGCTTTATACTTAGTGATTTGTGTATGTCTTTACAACTTGAGTTGCTTAGTTCATTTTATCTTCTTCATAATCTAGAGGCATTTCCTCTAAACTTCTAGGGTTAACTTGTTGAAATTGAAACTAGATTTTGTAGTGTGGATGTATCACAAAGATATAGGCTTTGATGTACTAGTTTTCACCTTGTGTCTTTGAGTTACCTTACTCTCTTTCGATCTATATGATTTCAACTTTACCAGAGGTTGAGTAATTTTGTGAAATAAATCTTCTAAATTGTGTGTGGTTTTAAACCACCCTCCCTTATAGTCTCATTGGTACCTTGGTTATTTGTTTAAAAGATATCCAAATAAAAATTTGATTGGTGGCCAAAAATTGATCCAAAGTTAGTCAAATACATAGGACAACTCTTCTTAGACATGAATCCAAGGTTCACTCATAGTGCGACCTCTTATGGCCTTAGTTATGAGGATGAGAAATTTTATGATGGTCAAGATAAACCCATTGTTTTTAATGATATCCCTACAATAGTAGGATTTGAAGATGATTATAGTGAATATCAACCCCAAGAAGATCAAGATGAAGCCCTTCTTAGATTGATAGAATTAGGTGCGAGACTACCTTCTAACTTTTATAAAAAATAATTGCATACCTTGGTTAGAGAAGGAGAACAATGACAATAAGAGCAATATTTTGCACAACTAGACATACCTTCTTCTTCTAACAAAGGAAAGGAAATACAAATAGAGTCAAAACCCACAAATCTAGATCTTCTAGTAAAGATCAAGATAATAAGTCAATGATATGCATATCAACTTGTCATAGACTTAATTGACTCCCTAGTTGCCACTTCAATTCACAATAATGCTTCCAAAGAACATGAAGATATGGTGGATAGTACACAACAAATATTGGATGAGAACATTACCATAGTGGATCAAGGTAATCTAAATGAATAGTTGAAGTCACAAGAGACCTTACAAGATGTTCTATTTGACACAGAACATACATTGTTCAATCATCAAGAACCTCTTGTTACTTTACAAACTTAGAAACCAAAACATTCAATTCAAATTGATGATATCCCTCAAACAAACCAAATATTGGTAAATTAACATAGACATTTCTAAAATCAACAAAATGTAAAACAACCAAATTTAGGGAATGTTTTACAATCCAAGAATCAATGGCCTATGTTCTCAACTCAAGAAATAAATCAAAATGAAGTCATGGATCACAAAGTATACACTAACTATAGATCGATACAAAACCAGGGGCACACTCCACCCCAACAAAAATAAAACTAGGGGTACATTCCAACCCAACAATAATAAAATCAGAGGCACATTCCACCCTAACAACAATAAAACTAGGGGCACATTTAACCCCAAAAATAACAAAATTAAGGGCACATTCCACCCTAATAGCAACAAAATCAGGGGCACATTCCACCCCAACAACAATAGAACTAGGGGCACATTCCACCCCAACAACAAAACTAGGGGCACATTCTACCCCAACAACAACAAAATCAGGGGCACATTCCACCCCAATAGAAATAAAACGAGGAGCACATTACACCCTAATAGAAACAAAACTAGGGGCACATTCCACCCCTAAAACAAAAAAATTAGGGGCACATTCCACCCCAAAAACATATTATTCAATCTAAAACTACACCAAACATGCAAGAATGGAATTCTATGAAGGAAATTGTCCAAAGATTGGAGATGAATAATAGAGTCAAAAAGTAAAAATTTGATGAGATATGCCCATATCCATTTGACTTATCTATTCTCCAAAACCCATTTCCACCTCACTTTAAGGCACACAAATTTGAAAAATACAAAGGGAAAGGAGATCTGCATGAACACATACACGTATTCTTCATCTTGTATCAAGAGGTTGCTTATAGTAGCAAGTACTTATTATGATTATTTTCATGAAGTTTAGTGGGACAAGCTCTTGATTGGCTACTTAAACTACCCAAGGGATCAATTACAAATTGGAATGACTTATAAATTTTTTTGATAACCATTTCTCATACAACATAGAATATGAATTGACCATTATTGACTTATGTAAAGCTAAATAGCATGATGGTGAAAGTTTTGTTGCGTATCTACAAAGGTGTAGAAAATTAGTAGGCCACTTTCAACACAATTTACTAGACAAACAATTGGTTGATATCTTTTCATAAAATTTAAATATCAAAGTTGTGCATAATCTATGGTTAGCTGATGCTAACTCATTTGAATAAATTATTGACAAAGGAGTGTAGATTGATAAAGCTCTTATTGTTAGGGGCCTTGTTAAGATATTTTCACAAAGACAAGCATCTAATTAGACTAAATCACTAGCTCATAAAATAGTTACATAAGATAAGTCTAAGGGATTTCATAAAAATAAGAACATGGTCAGGAATGGGGTGATAGAAATAAGACATGTACAAATGGTACAAACTATGCCTCCTCCAAATGTACAATTAACTCCCTCAAATTCGCTACCTACTTTGTAAAGAAAACCTCCATGAAGGACATTTCATAACATTTTTAGAGTCTTTAGTAAGTTAGAAGAATCTATTGAAGTAGTATTAAAAAATCTCATTGTAGTTAACTTAATTATATGGCTAGTATCAAGGCCATTTCCTCATGATCAACATAAACTAAACTAGTACAAAGAGAATGAATGGTGTAAATTTCATCATGTTGCTAGTCACGGTGCATATTATTGTATTTAATTATGACATATTATTGAGGAATTTATTGAAAATGGTGAGTTGGAAATTAAGTTGGCCCCTAATTAGGACACAAATTAGGATATGGGAATCTACAAAGACCCCTTTCCTTGAAAAGATCCACCACCACCAAGAAATAATCAAAATGGTCACAATCAAGGATAGAGGTAGAATCAAAACCAACAATAGGGTCATAATCATAATGATCATAATCAAGATCATGATCCCCACACTAATAATGTGGCCTATAACAATGTGCCTTACAACTACAACAACAGCATGGGATGCATTTCTGCAACCCACATTACCACTGTTACTATGATTCCATGTGGTTGATTTCATATTCATCATAACATAAGACCCATCATTATAGGGTCAACACCCTCTCCCCCTAGGAATACCATGTCGAGTTCACATCATCATGTTGCTACTCTATTTTCACAAGTTACTAATCTTGAACAATAGTACCATTCTTCTAGAGGCTCCTCGTTGACCCAAAATTATAGCAATATTATTAATTGCACATGAATCACCATCTAAGGCCCTTTACCTCATCCTTCTAATTAAAATGAATCCTTTCCACCTCTAGGTTGTGCATTCACAAATAGATGCTTGTGAGTTACCATCTAGGGTCCTTCACCCACTTCTTTCCATAAACCCAATGAGAACATTATGCTAATGGTTGCAAATCTAAATACTATTTCAACCAAGACTAAACTAGTTCAATCTATAATTCAAAGGCCTTATAGTCTAGCAAAATAATTAGATAAAACTCCTATGCATATTTCCATATTAAAACTCTTACAGGCATCTAATGTCCATAGAAACATACTCGACAAACTTTTACAAGAGTATATTGTGTCTAATGATATAAAACTTGACTAGTTCCAAAACCTAATTAGACATTTGTCTTCATTTTAGTAAATCATGTTTGATTAAAAGGACGTGTCTGCCCTTGGCCCAAACCATAATAACCCACTATACATTGAGATAATCATTGTAGATCACGAGATCAAGTGAGTTATTATAAGTAATGGTTCAAGGTTGAACATCATATCTCTTAAATTGGTGTGATGATTGGGTTACATGGACAAAAACATTTAGCTAGAGACTATTACAATCAAGGCTTACGATAACATTGAGAGGGAGTCATCTAATACAATTTGGTTTCCAGTCATGGTTGGGGCTATTTCTCATCACATGTTATTCCATATTATGGATATTGATATTCCTTGTAACATACTTCTTGGTCATCCTTGGATCCATGAAGTACATGTAGTTCCATCTACTCTTTACCAATGCTTAAGTTTCCCTATGAAGGGATCGAGGTTACTATTCATGTTGATTAATAGCCATACTAGTATTGCAAACATCTTGAAGTAGAGTTTCAAAATTATAACTATTTCCTAGGTTCTGAATTCATTTCAAATAAGAATAAATCCATCATTTCTCATCCATCTCCATCTAATTATATAGACCCTGGTGATTTGGCCTCCACCTCAACTGATCCATTTCCTATGGCCCTAGCCAGGCAGGTGATTATTGAAGATGCAAGCATTTCCACATATCATCTAAATTATGTCCTCCATATTGAAAAATTACCAAATTCCCTTAAAATTTTTGGTAATCCTAAAACTTCCCAGACTCCTAATAGACCCGATTAGATTTGACAAACAAAGAGAAGCAACCAAAACCTCCTGTGGCTTTTGTGCCTGCAATTGCACCAAATAAAGATCAAGAAGATTTTACCGAGGGAGATTGGTTATATTTTGAGGTCCTTACAAGTTGTTTTTAGAATCCAAAGCATCCTATCGCTAACAATATAATGGATCATCTTGACTATAGAGGGAAAGGCCTTGAGCCCTAGGCGTAAGGAATTTTAGCACCCTTATTAGCTAGAGTTGTCAATGGGAATCATGGTCTGAGATTTAAACCACCAGAGGATAACCTCATAACATTTGGTAGTGATTATTCTGAAGTGACTGGTAACAAGACTCCTAGCAGAGATGTAATGTCCCGTTATAGCCTTTTTGATGAGCTTGATGATTCAGATTTATTTGATTCAAATGTCATATTGACCATAAAACCTATTCAAGCTTCCCATATTTAAACAAAAACCCATCCTATTGGTGATTCACATCCTAAAGCAAAACTTCATTATAACCTATGTCTGTGCCAACTTGAACTCATAGATTGGGATCAGCAAAATTTGGTCATATGCCTTGATGAGTTTCAAAATGAAGAATCAATTGTAGAATACATGGGCCTACGAGATGCATTCCCTATTGGTGATCATAAATAGGGGTTTTATTTTTCATTGAATCTTTCTACCTACTTTGGAGATTAGGTAAACTTTCATGGTCATAATAAAGAACAAACACCAAAATCTTCAGGTGAAAACCTCTTTGAGGCACTCATTGATCATGAAAAAAGTAAATAAATAGACAAGCCTTTGAGTGAAACCCTATTTCATGTGCTCCTAGGTGGGAAAGTTTTCTCATCCCCTCAGAAAGTATAAAGTCCATCTAGCCCAAGTTTCAGAGCTAGTACAAGCATCTCTTTAGAACAACATCAAATATTTGAGCGTCTTACTTTTGAGTTTCCAAAGGTCTTTGTTAATTAGACTTTATCTAAGAAGGTAGATTTTGATTCTTCATATTATCTAGATCTTTGGGAGGAAAAAAAAGAAGATATAGCATAAGAAGATGATCACGACCATACATTGCCTAAAATTCTAGAAGATGGATCCACACTCCTTATGGAGAGCACAATAAAAGTGAATTTAGGAACCCATGATAATCCCAAAAATGTTTATCTTGGATCTTCCCTTACTGAAGCAGATTGTGAACATATTATATCCATTCTTAAGGACTATATAGACATCTTTGCATGGGCATATTCTGAAATGCCCAGCTTGGATCCAAATTTAGTTGAGCATCATCTAGTTATTCACCCTGATGCTAAACCAGTCAAGAAAAAGATAAGAAATATGCATCCATGGATTACCCTTTTAGTTAAGGTTGAGTTAGAGAATTTGTTAGGAGCTAATTTTTTCAGACCATTGGACTACTCTGAATGGATTTCTAACATAGTGCCAGTAAGTAAAAGACCCCAAGCATATGTGTTTGTACTGATTTTCATGATATCAACAAGGCATGTCCCAAAGATGATTTTCCTCTACTTAACATAGACATGATTATTGACTCAACTACTGGGTATGAGATACTATCCTTAATGGATGGATTTTTTAGTTATAATCAGATCAAAATAGCCCCTAAAGATCAGCATAAGACCACATTCACCACTCTGTGGGGGACATTCTATTACCAAGTCATGCCATTCAATTTGAAGAATGTTGGAGGCACATATCAATATGCAATGACTATCATCTTCCATGATATGATGCATGCCATTATCAAGGACTATGTTGATGATATTATAGTATAATCAAGAACAAGAGATGGACACCCTGATATCCTAAAAATAATATTTGAGAGGCTTCATACATATAAAGTCTACTTGAATCCTAATATATGTGTCTTTGGAGTCATATCAGGAAAATTGTTAGGTTTCATTGTATCACAATGATGGGTTGAAGTCAACCCTGTGAAGGTCATCGCTATTATGGAAATGCCTCCACCCAACAATCTTAAATACTTGTGAGGTCTACAAGGCAAGATCCAGTCTATACACAAGTTCATTTCTCAACTAACAGATAAGTGCCATCCATTTACCCATATTTTAAAGAAAGGGGTGACATTTCATTGGGATGAATATTTTTAGATAGCATTTGCAAATATTAAAACCTACTTGGCCAATTCACTAGTCTTATGACCTCTAACACAAGGAAAGCCACTGCTTCTTTACATATCGGCCATGGAATATGCATTGGGGGTAATTTTGGCTCAGTATGATGATCATGTTAAGGAACATGTGGTTTATTATTTAAGATGCACATTGGTATATTATGAACATGATTATATGCCTATTGAGAAGGCATGCTTAGTTATGGTGTTCACCACTTAGAAATTGTGATTTATATGCTAAATAACAAAACTTTTGTTATCACCAAGGTAGATCCTCTCAAGTTCCTCTTATCTAAAGAAGTTATCTAAGGATACATGACTAAATGGATTATGCTCCTTAGTGATTTTTATATTGAATACAATAATCAAAAGGCAATCAAAGGGTAGATTCTTATGGACCAAATTGCAGAAGCTCTTATCATAGCCAGTCAACCTCTAAAATTTGACCTTCCAAATGATTCTATCATGATGATAGAACAAACATCATAAGAGCTTGAGCAGTGGACTCTCTATTCTGATGGATCCTTCACATCTTGAGGATTTAGAGCTGGCATATTATTGATAACACCATAAGGGGATTTGATCCCCAAATCCTTCCATATACAATTTTAGTATATAAACAATATGGTTGAATATGAAGCATTAGTTGTAGGGCTCTATCTTTTCATACAGTGGGATATTAAAAGCTTAAAGGTATATATATATATTCATAGCTAATCATGAATCAGACAACTAATTAGTATCAAATAAGAGATGATAAACATTTCCCTTACAAGCAAATTGCTGATAACCTTAAAAGACATTTTAAATCTCTACAGTTTGAGTAAGTTCTACGAGTCAACAACAAGTCTGCTAATGCCATGGTAACAATTGGTTCCATGATTAAAAATTAATGATAGTGCTAAAGAGTATCAGTTCCTGATTGAAAATATTCTTCAGCTAGCACATATTTTATTAAATTTACAGAGGATATGCACCATTGTTGATCCTAATCTCTCACTTGAGCTACCATGGTACCAAGATTTTTATAACTTATCATAGCTTTTTCTTTCCTATCAACCTTTCTAATTACTAGAAAAAACTTTTCCTTCATCACCTAACATGTCATATCCTCCTTGGAAACATGCTTTATCGAAAAGGCTATGATGGAATGCTTCTTCATTTTTTATCTTTGGGAGAATCCAAGCTGGCACTTAAGGAGGTTCATGAAGGAATGTATGGGGCCCATACCAATGGTGTAGTCCTAACAAATAAATTTCTTAAAATTGATTATTATTGGCCTAAAATGGAGATAGATGCTTGTAAATATGTAAGAAAGTGTGTTCCTTGTCAGGATCATGACAACTTGATACATGCACCTTCTTTACCATTGCAACCAATTACAACACAATAGTTGTTCTCAACATGGGGTCTTGATCTCATTAGGAAAATTAACCCAACATATTAAGATGGCCATAAGCATATTTTGACTACAACTGAGTACTTTACCAAATGGATTGAGGGCATTCCTCTCACTTATGTTACTAGGAAATAAATAGCCAAATTCATTCATTACCATATCATCTATCAATATGGCATCCCAGCCCGTAATATATCTGATAATGGTAGATCCTTTGTAAATCAAGATGTGAAATCTCTTAGTGAAAAATTTAAGATCAAGTACAATAAATCCACTCTATATAACTTGAAAGGCAATAGAAAAGTTAAGGCATCAAATAAAACCATTCTATCCATCTTAAAAAAGATTGTGAATGATGTTGGCTATAATTGGCACTTGCAACACTTTCCTACCTTCTAGGCTTATAAAACCAATCATCACACCCTAACTGGAGCTACTCTATACTCCTTGTTTTTATCACTAAAGCTATCATCCTAGTTAAGATTGAGACCCCATCATTAAGAATATAATTGGAACACATTGAAGATGATGGAGACTATAAAGCCTCACGATTGCAAGAACTAGAACTTCTTGGTGATAAGCATTTGGCTGCCCTAGAAAACTTGTAGGACTATCAAAATAGATTGTGAAGAAGCTACAAAAAATGGATTATTGCTCAATAATTTGAGATTGGTGACTTAGTTTTGAAAGAGAACCAGAAGAACATGAATGATGAACCCAAAAAGAAAGGCAAGTTTTAGCCTAATTGGTTAGGACCATACATTGTCATGACAAACTATGGATTAAGAGCATATCGATTGGCTGAACCTAATGGTGAAGAAATTTTAGATCCCATGAACATCATACACCTTAAGATATTCTACACATGAACAAATTTGAACCATTGTCTATAAGACCCTTAACTTGGGGACAACTTGTGTAGTTATAATTTTATCCCACCCTTATATCTTACCTTGAGTGCATGTTATACTACCCTAGTCCACTTTTTGTGAATCTCAATGGTAAAGGATTTTGAAATCTTGGCACTCTAAACACATTATTCATCTCATTTTGTATTGCTCTCTTCAAGATGCATATTATTTTTTATGTCTAAGACATTTTATAAGCTTTAACACTTTTTGTCCCTTAACCAATTATGATCTTGATTATGTCTCATGAGAATTATGAACATCTTCAACAATAGTTATACAATGTAGTTTAGCCAGAATAATCTTATGAATCTTTTTATAGGTGAATAGTTACATTTTATTAGTACAAGTAATTTATTACTTTCTTGTTTTATCAATATCCTCACTCTCACTGATTTGTGAGCAGGGGTCATTATAATCAGCTTAGTTATCTTAATAGAACCTCTACTCTCAGGACGTGCTCCTCAGTAACTAGATGGTCTCACCTTGTGCATATTTTATCTCAAAAACATGAAAAACATTATAACATGATCCAAAAAAGAACAAAAACATTGTCTCAAGCTTATGTACATTTGTACATTCCTATTCCACCATCCCACACTCTCACCATTTTATGAGTAACCATAAAGTTTAAATGCTCTCACCATTTTTTGAGAAACCATTAAGTTTGAATGATCTCACCATTTTGTGAGAAACTATTGAGTTTTAATGCTCTCACCATTTTGTGATAAACTATTAAGAAAGAATGTTCTCGCCATTTTACAAGCATAAGAACACTAGTTCATCTCATCTTGTCCCACACACTTGTTATTTTTCAAGATCATTCTTTATCATCTCATCAGTTTCTTATTTGCCATACCATTCTCATTTTTTATTGTATCTTACATATTCTCCTATAACATTAATCATGTTAGTCTGATCATCATTTTCCTTCTATCCCATTTCTTGGGAGAACTACATTTGGCCTAAAGTTCATGTTGGAACATACATCCATATAAATATGTAGGTATCATCCACGTTTTTTATACATCTGGAGTTAGCTCAACCAAACACTTCCTTTTCTTCTCTTTCCATATTTATTTTGTCATTGGTCTTTGTAATGATGTGGTGGAAACTAACACCTCTACTGCACATACATGAACATTTGTCTTTAAACTGCACTAACTTGGTTTTTGTTTGTGTGTGTTTATTTGAGTTTTCTTGGTGTTTTATTGTGTTTTATTGGTGTTTTGTTTTGAATTTACTCCTCTCCTTTTATTTATTCTCCTTCTCTCCTTTTATATTACTTCTTATCTCTTCTTGGTATTGTGTTTTTTTATGTTTATTTATACTTATCTCTTTTGTGTTTCAGAACATCTTGATGATTCACATGGATCTCAATTGTTTATATCTTGATCTTATGTTATTACATTTTTCTTAGACCATTTTTGTTTATTTGATTGTTGTTGGTGTCTTTTTTTTTTGTTTGATTTTGCTTTTATCTTTTATGTTCAAGAATACCTTGAAGGTCCACATGGATCTTGATTATTCATATCTTGGTCTCATGTCATTAAGATGTTATTGCCTTTTGTTTTTATACATTTTTTGTTCCTACTTAAGTCTTGATAGATCATATCTTAATTTCAAGTTAGGTTCATTTATGTTTATATTTTTCTTTGTCTTTTGCTTTTTTGTTTAAATTTAAACCACTTTAACTCTAGTTTTAGTCATTGTTTTACCATTCTCCTTAGTTATAGGTATTCACATTTGAACTAGCTCACCACAATTGGAATCTTATGTCATTCTAAGTTATTCATACTTATGATTCCTAATCTCTTTTTCTATAAAAATCACTCTTTGCTTAGGTCTCAAGGTCTTAACATCAACATCGGCTCTGATGAATGATTCTCAATAACAATTTGCAAAACCTAGGCTCATGATGTGGAATTAGGCTTCTAGGTAACATGTGTTTTAGGCTTATTTGTTTATGCTTAGATGTGCATCTATTTTCATACATTGTGAGTATAATAAATTCTTGGTCATTTTTCATCATTCTTCATTCCATTCTCTCCCAAACTTGGGTGAACTACATTGGCCTAAAGTTCATGATGGAGCATGAGTCCATGGAACTATGTAGGCAACACTCAATTTCTATTGAGGTCATCTTAGCTATCTCCATTCTTATTTTCATCTATCTCATCACTTTGTGCATTCTCATATTATTAGTTTTATATGGCTTTCTAAGCCATTACACCATCGCATGTCCATTTACACCCGCTCACTTTAACCTATCTTTTGGGTTATATTCTTGAGTTACTTTAATTGCCATTTTCCCATGCTAGGGAACAAAATCTAAATAATTTTTGAATTAAATCAGCTCTATAGGGGCAAATCATTCTTTATTCTTTATCACTGATCAAGAATTTCCCTATTGGTGCACAACTATTATATCATGATCACATATACTCTACTAGAGCACTTATTATTATCTTATCATTGGAGACATCATTCTAGTGGTGCTTCCCTTACTGAAGTAGAACATTCTCACTTTTCCTCTAATTTCAAGCTCTCCACATTAAATCTCATCATGGTAGTATTTTAGTATGCAACTTATTCTGGGACTGATCAATGTCGTAAGCACGTAGCTTGTACTCTCAAATTAGGTACATGTAAAGTTTGTCCCTTACATTTATGGATTATATCTTTCCCATTCACCCCATATTTGGGGCCTATTATACCTCTAATTATATTTTTATCATTGATGGTAATCACGTGTGCAAGCATTAGCTCATCTAGATGTGATCTATTCCTTGGGTTAATCTCTCACTTTCTCTCTCTTCTTGAGAATTCATCGTGCTCTTTCATCCTAGCATGCCCTCTCGAGGGGGCATCATGGGTCTATTCTATTTTCTTCTTAACAAATATTTTCTTTGAAAAGATGTTGCTTCACTTGAATGTCTCGTTATGTCATCTCAAATAAGGGAAAAAATTAGACATCTAATTCATAACACCATTTGTGTTGAAATTGTCAATCTTACTCGAATTACACTCAAATGCACATATTAGGTCAAAATCCATAAAATGTGTTAAATGGTTTGAACTTGTCATTTATAAATTTCATTTTAGGTCAAAGTATCCTAAATAGGGTAATGCATTTTATGGGCCAACTAACTTTGATCAGATCATTTTGAGTCAAAATAACCATTTGACCATTTAGTGTTATAGATCACTCTTTTATTCTAATTCATTAGTACACATCATGTACCTTTGTTATTTTCTATTGGCAACATCCTAAAGGGGAATATGGTTCTAACGCATCTAGTGTCACCTTATAATTCTTCCTGGGTCAAATTACAACCTGGTAATATGACTTTATGACTATTTTGATTAGTTGAGGGTCAATTTTCAAATAATTCCACAAATGTTGATTAACCTTGCTTAAGGCTAATTATTCCAAATCAAGGGCTTAAGTGGATTTTCCATGAGAGTTATTGAATATTTATTTTTGAAAATTGATTCTTACTATCTGCATCAACTAGTGACATCATTTATGGGGTGGCATCCATCAAGCCATAAGTGCATAAAATATCAAGATTATGGGTCACCCATGCCTAGTTAATGCCTCTCATGCCTCTTCAATGCCCCTTCTTCCAAGGTCATCTTGAGGATAATTATGGATTTAATTCCAAATATTAGGATTATCTTCAACCACACATATTCATCTCTAGATGGAAGGTTGAGCTTCATCTTGACCAATATTAAAAATCTATAAATAGAGAGGCCATGGACATCATTTCTCAGCTATTATGGTGAAAGTTTTTTATGCTCAAATATCTTCAAATCTTGAACACTGAAAATTTATAATGCTAAATTATTTATACAAACCTTCATTGATAGGCTAGTTTAGTGATTCCACATCAAGAGCCTAGGTTTTATGGAGTGTTCTTGAGGCATTGGAGGAGCTTACCACTATTGTTGACAAAGACAAGGATGCTTGATCAAGGGAGAACATGCTTTTGAGCCACATGGGTATGGTGAATCCATTTGGAAAGGTAATATGGTGTTTCTTTCTTTCATTTGTTTCTTGCTATCCTTTGTAATTCCCATAGGAATAGATAGGCTTGGTTAGTTAGTTATTTATGCATGTTTCTTTATTTAGTTAGTAATCCTCTCTACATCTTGGCATGCCCAGTGGGATGAGACGCATCCTAAACCTAAAGAAGATCCCTTTTAAACCTTAAAAAACTTATTTGAGTTTTTAAAATTATTTCAAATTGGTTTTCTAACATTATTTTGCCATTTTTGGTTGCCATGGTTTTTACACAATAACTTAGCAACGCCATAATATATTCCTTTTGATAATTTGATTTGAAGAGATGCCTCATTATGGAGCATTGAATATTATATTAAAACAAATATGAACTTGTGATTACATATATATGCATACATACCTACATATGTGTGTATGCACTTTCAAGTTTAAATTTATCCTAATATAATATTTAATTCCTCATAGTGATGCATCCCTTCATATATGTGTGCATGCACACACACATGTACATATATACATATATGTATATACACACACATATACATACATACATACACACAAAAACACATATATTATATTAAATATATATATGTACATATATACATACATACATATATGTATGTATGTACATATACATATATGTATATATATGCACTTGTAAGTTCAGATTGTCCTAATAAAATATTCAATGCTTCATAAGGAGTCATCCCTTCATATATATGAAGGGATGCCTCGTTATAAAGCATTGAATATTATATTAGGACAAATCTAAACTTGCAAGTGCATATACATACATACATACATACATGTGTGTGTGTGTGTGTGTGTGTGTGTGTGTGTGTGCAATTGCAAGTTTAGATTTATCCTAATATAGTATTTAATGATTCATAATGAGGTATCCACTCATACATACATACATACATATAAATATACATATATTTATATGCACATATATACACATACACATACGTACACACATACGTACATACATGCATGCATGCACGCATGCGCGCGCGCACACACACACACACACACACCTTTCTCTCACTACTTTCAAGCATTACAAATTATTTTAATATTGGATTTCATACATTGATTATATATTATATCATTATCTTAGTTGCAGGTCAATCACCATAAGAACACTTAAGTTAGGCTCATGCAAAGATAAGGTGTGTTATACACACTCAAGTATGCATTTCATTCCTTTAAACTATAAATTTCATTACTATATTAAATGGGGGGGTGGTGGATGCTGATACTAAAATCAAATTTATATAATAATATACTCTTATACACTTAGAAAATATACATCATGGTTGTACCTTTCATTTATAGACCTTCCTGCTACCAAAATGATCATGTTCACTATTTATTTATGCCTAACTAGGGTATATCTTAGTCTAACCATTTTTATTCAGATGACTAGGCCTTCTATATTGTGAAAATATCTAAAAAACCTAATATTATCTTTCATTACTAGTTTTGGAAATTACCTATTTTCTAGCTTCTTGGGAACATGCATCATAGGTGGAAGCATATGTTGATGTAAGTGTCCAAATTTCCTATAAAGTGTCAAGTACCCAAAATTCATCTAATTTATTTAGTGTAATATATTTATAAAATGGATTTTTATATATACAATATCAAACCTCAGTCATTCCTCACCTAGAAATCACCTTAAAGTCACATATAACTCACATGCATATCTATAAAAGAACATTCAATTAATAATTAAAGTGATAAAAACTACCCTAATCATCCATATTTCCATATTAGTCATAGGAACAATAGTTCCATAGGTTTGAAGCATTAAAATCGCATTCTATGAGCCATATTTTCCAAGTTACAAGCTAGGTCATTTCATGTCATTGCTTATCACATGTTATATATTGATACACAAATAGGACAAAATGTAGAGATAAATACATAACTATGAGTTCATATTCTGAGCATTTAGTTACCATTGATAGAGAGGTCCTTATGAAATATTGACACCATGGGCCCACTAACTAATTTTCCTACAATCACTCCAAGGATGAGGAATCTAGTGTTTGATCATTTGATAAAGAATAATAGCCTATGCATGTGATCTTCATATATAATAATAAAGTTGAAAGAAAACACAAAGGCTCCAGTTGGTTACATATAGATCTAGTCGATATTCTATATTGGACACCTATGTCATAATTACACACCTACATTGATGCAACCATCTATATAAGATGTAATCATATGAGGCTACATATTGAATGATATTGGAATGTGATGAATACTATAGGATCACCTTTCAAGCCACTTATATCCTATTTCGAATTAGACCTAAAATAACATAGTAAAATAACTATCAACTATTCCATTATATTGCAATATTTATCAATAGTTGTACTTTACTACTTTATCTATATTTATCAATATATGACTTAGAGATATTATTTATCTAAGTTTATATTAATTGATCTTATCATTATATTATTTCATCTTATTTGTGTAAAAACTAATATAATACCCCTTAAACCTAGATATAACCAATATATAATTTTACGGTTAAACAAAAACATACATAAATTAGAATATAAAAAAAAAACTCTTATTCATATTTAAAATAATATATTACTAGAAACTGTACTCCTAGTATTATTAGACATATCTATCAATCCTAAGTTTTTTCAAGTCAGATGTCACATGATGGAATGTATTATCATCAATATGGAAGGTAGTGGGGGATAATGATAATTTACATTCTCCTCTTAGGAAGTATTTTATAGGATATCTTTGTATCTAGCAAACAATATCTTTATCATTTCCTGGATTGTACTTCAACTCACTTCACTCCAATTCATTAGAAGACAACTCCCTCAAACATGGATTTTTCACTATAATAAATAATAATCTCTTCCACTTGGATGTCATCTATGAAGTGAGCAAGCCAAAAAATTTAAACTTATCAATTTATGCATAAACAAGGGGCATTCATAAACAAGGAACATTGATAAATAATTAGTATTGAAAAATAAGGGGAAGCAATAAACATATGAAAATGTATGAAAAACATATAACAATTAGCAAATATATAAATTGATATGTTATCCTCATACCATACAATATAAAAACTTATAAATGCATAAGAATTTTTTAACAACTTCCTTATAGAGAGCGGCATATGCCATATTTGGCATGAATGATTTTAATGCAAAGTTAAGTTATATTTTAATAAGGTTGTAAATTTATTGTGGATGGTAATATAAAATTTATAAAAAAAACATTAAATTAGAATATAGCTAGTTGTAACTCTTAATCAGTTCAACAATAAGAGAATGAAGCCTAAATTGAAGATTATACAAAATGTGGTAAGTGATACTTCCAATAATTATGTGCTAAGTTATTATATCATTGAAACAAGGTCCATCCTTAATAATTGTACATGAAGGAATTTCCTACGAATGGAAATACTTGGTGAAAATTTAATCATTATCATCAATTAAGGTTTCCAACCATTATTATATTAACCACATGCAAGGAGAGATATTAATATCACTTGTAACATTTAAGTATCACAAAAAAATGGATGTAACAAGTTTAATCATATCTCCCAAGGCATTGTAAAATATAGAGATTGCTTGAAAACAATCCCCAAAGTAGATAGCTTTCGTAGAGTAATAAATCTAAATTTTCAAAGTCCCTACAATAACTCAAACAAAAATGTAGAGTATTCTTGATTCTCAAGGCAAGCTTTCCACTCAAATGTAAGACCCACCAAGTTGAAAAATGATTCCTTTAAATTGTTATTTAGAATTAGTGGTAACTTGTTTTTTGTGACATACACCATAGTTTGTAATGTAGTTTCTAGTCATGTTAATTTTCTAACTAACCATATTTATTTATGTATGTAAATTAAGTAATCCAAGTAGTTTCATTCAAAGATTTTTGAAGAGCGTAATTAAACTTTCATTAATTTATAACACTGATTACAACTTGACATGGTATGTAATATGTACTAAGAGAGAATCCTCAATTAATTTATTTTACATAATATATTTTTCTCCTTCCCACTCCCCATGAAATACCCCAATATTATACACATAACACATATAATGGAAATACCATAAATAAATAAAAATAATTTCCATAAACTAACATGTATGTCCTCTCGATTTCCCATAAAATATATAATATATTTTCATGTTGGGAATATCATAATATCTAATATTGAATCATTGGAAACATGTCATTATCCTAGTAACAATTATTTTGTATGTTATTTCTCATTTATATTCAACTCTAACTCAACAAGTGGAAAAAAGCTCATTAACAGTGAATTGTGACTGCATAAGTGGAAAAACCATAATTGTAATACTATATGTAGCACCACCACTACTTGGTTTACCCCACCTCACCATTACTTTCACAACCCCGACATAATGTACATATTTGACATTTACCTTGATGAACTACCACACAAGTGACATTGTCTTTGTAGGAAGTGTGATCAACTTCTATTCTATTACACAAATCTTACTAGACATTTGGTCACATATTATTTTAGAGTTAATTTTAGAAACCACATTGTGTACATTATGATGAAAAAGAATTAAAAAAAAAAGTGCTACTTAATATGAACCACTCAATTTTCTACCATAAATAATTGGAAAATAATTAAAAGTTGGCATTTCTTTCCTTAGACCATCAATCATATATGTATATTTAAAACACACATTACTTATATAATATAAAAAAAAACTATATGTAATACATATGTTTTCCGTAGTATTATGAAAAAATATATATAAAAATTAGAAAACTTATGCATGTATAAATAAGGGGCATTGATAAACAAGCAACATTGATAAACAATTAGCATTGACTAACAAGGGGAAATGATAAGCATATGAAAATGTATGAAAAAAAAATGATTATTATCAAACATATGCATTTTATGCTATCCATGGTCCTATGCATTATTTGAGCAAAGCTTTTACTATCCATTTAAGTTTTTCCTAGGAATTAAGTTTGTCCTAGCCATCTCGCAATATATAAACTATTATAGCCATGTTTGAAGTGTTTTGGAGTATTATGTTTTTTTCATTTTTTAATGTAATATTTGTGTTAAACATGTTCCCTTATTTGATATTTCAAAGTAATAAACAAGAAAATAACAAAGGTTAATTTTATGTTCCTTACCTCTCTAAGGTTTATGCTCTTGAATCATTAAACTGGGTATTGAATATTTATGTAGGAATGATGAAATTTCATAATCACATGATGTATATTCAATTAAAAGGACTATTAACATATGAAAATTATTATTTTGTTACACATTAAGGATAGTAAACTTTTATTCTACATATCAATGTAGGAATGATAAAATTTCAAAATTGCATCATGTATATTTAGCTCAAAGGAACATTAGCATATTGACATGATGATTTTGTCCCACATTAAGCATGGTAAAATTTTATTTTGTATTATATTATCACACATCTCTAAACACTATAATATGATTTTTGTAGTAATATATTCCTGAACACTTATAAAATATCCATCATTGTTGGCCCTTTTAATTATAGACCTACCTGCTATTGAAAGGCTCATGTTTATTATCTCTTTTTACCTAAATTAATTATCTCTCAGCATGGACACTATTATTATAATGACCATAACTTATATAATGTGAAAAAATATTTAAACCTAATTAATATCCTTCACTTCTAGTTCTAGACTTGTACCTATTTTCTAGCTTGCTAAATACTTGCATCCCAAGTGGACACCTACATCAATGCAAGTGCCAAAATTTTACACAAAGTGTCTAGTGCCAAAATTAATTTAATTTAAAAATGAAATGTATCCTAAAAGTCATATTAAGTTATTTACTATGATACACACACACACACACACACACACACACACACACACACACACACACACACACACACACACACACACACACACACACACACACACACACACACGCACACACACACACACACACACACACACACACACACACACACACACACACAAGATCAATCCTCATTCATTTTTTATCTAGGAAATATTGAGAACTCATAAGGCAATATACTAAGAAACACTCAATCAAGAATTCAAGTGAGAAATCCTATCTTTTTCATCCCTATTTTTATGTCAATAATAGAAGCAGTATTCTAATAAGCTTGAAGAATTCAAATAGTAGCCTATGAGTCATATTTTTCAAGTTACAAGTTAGGTCATTGAATTCCATTACTTATCACAGGTTTCATTTTGATAAACAAAATCCAACACATAGGGGATAAATACATCATTATAATGCCATATTATAAGTATTAGACATTTCAAAAAGATTTGTGTATTACCTAAGTATGAATTTGGTAACATCAAATACAATAAAATGAAAAAAATCATGTTTAATTTTTTTTTCTTCAGAAAAACTATGACACCATATGCTTAAAAATCAAACTAAACTAGTTACCAAAGTAGAACATCTTAAATATATCATATAAAAAATATCTCTCATGGGAAGAATGGATAAATCGGTCAAGTTGATACATTAATTTTAAATTGAATAAATAAATAATGAGGCTATTAACGGATGATTTATTTTGGATCAATTGGTAGAAATACCCTTATTAGATAAATAGTTATTCACTATTAGATTTTTGGATGAGTTTGTATTATCTCTTGACAATTTTTCATAATGAAAACTCTACTTTAATAGTTCCTTGACTACCCATGACTTGAGGGTAGGTATCATGCTTGTTACATCATAGGGTAATTGTATTCAAAAACATTCGTAAATGGGTTTCTTTATACCAATAAGATTATTGAATATGAATCCCTCATCTTGGGCCTTAAATTAACAATCTAGTAGAATATTCAATTCTTATTAGTGTATGGTGACTCATAACTATTTATATATTAATTTAATTATTAATACAAAGATAAATATGAAAATTTCATCCCCTAAAATAGAATGGTCAACAAATTTAAATATTATTTTGAGCACATTCAGTTTAAACAAGTCCCTTATGATAATAACAAAGTTACAGATGCCATGGACACCATCAGTTCTCTTATAGAAATGAGAAAATATATGAAATATATTCCATTTTTTCATGAAAAAATAATTATATTGGCTTATGAAGTCTCAAAATATGAAATGTTATATGAAAATTTTGGTCCTAGTTCCCCATGGTACGATGACATATACACCTAGCACCATGATAACACTACCCTTTTAAACCTTTCACCAAATTACAAGAAGTCATTTTATCCAACGTGCTTCATTCTAACCCTCCTTGGTGACACCCTCTATAGTAAGGGCTATGATACGACCTTTTTTAGATGTTTAAACTCTAATTAGGTCAATTTATCAATAAAGGAAGTATATGATTGAATATATGGAGCACAAACTACAAGTATGGTTTTAACAAATAAACTATTAAGAACATGATACTATTGGCCCAATATGAAAACATATGCTTTCTAGTATGTTTTAATAGTAATAGCCTAAAAAAATCACATAAACCTTATTTATGTGATATCTCAATATTTGCATCCAATCAAAAATTTATGGCCATTTTATACATGGGGACATGATCTCATTATAAAAATAAACCCTAACTCATTTTATGGCGACAAACACATGATTGGTACAACTGAATACTTCACCAAATGGGTGGAGGAAATTCCCCTCACATATGTAACTAGAAAAAAAATATCAAAACTCATCCTTATTCACATAATTTACCATTATGGTATTTCCTCCAAGACATCTCTTATTACACTAAGTCCATAAAAAACAAGGATGTTAAATGCATTTTTACCAAATTCCAATAAGGCATACATGGTCCACTCCCTAGTACCCTCAAGATAATGGCCAAGTAAAGGCATCCAATAAATACATCAATAAAAAAATTAAACATATTATTAATGTTGTTGGTATAAATTGACATCTTAAACTTCATAATGATTTGTGGGCTTACAATACTATCATTAGCACACCCATGGAGAAACCCTTTATCAGTCATATTTGGAACCAAGTCCATCCTAATTATTGATATTGAGTTACCCCTCCTTGCATATTTTGTTGTAAAATATAATTGATGATGATGAATACCAAGTTTCATTGCTTCATGAGTTATAAATTTTGGATGAGTGGTCTAGTAAGCACACCAATTTCCTAGGTTGGGTGATGACTCACTCAACCTCTTTTGAAAGGAGACAAGGTTTACCCCCAAGGTCTACATCTACCATATCTTAGTGTACTAATTTCACTTAGTTGGATGTTGTGGACTATTTCAAGTAAAGCAGCCTCTATTGGTTTTACATTAACATTTATGAAAGGAAACATAGACTATGTATCTCAAACTCATAAACTCATTTAGATTCAATAGAAAAATTATAGATGATTAAAACTTACCATTTTACTAATTAGATTCAACAATGCATAAATTATGGAAGAAAATAACATGTAATTTATAAACAAATATATAACTAATTATAATTAAAACTACTCTAAAAATAATATAAAATATTATTAAAAAGATCAAAAGATAGAGGGCAGGGGAAAAACATGAGATTTATTTGTAGAGGACATGAATATGATCCTGATGAGTCAATAAATACCTTGTATAAACTAGTCTCTGCTTGGATAATATAATATAACCAAAAGAAACAAATGGTGTAGGAATCAAAGGATAAGTTTACTACTTAAATATATGGAAACAAAGCCACCATATACATGTGACAGATATGAATATCACTTCACAAAGTTATCAAATATAAGATAAATCATGAAATATCATTGAGATTCATCACATACTCAGGTGAAATATAGATATATGTCCTAAAAACCTTTACTCATATAAAGGGATAAAATTAAGTAAGAAAAAAATAAATAAATAAAAAGGAAAGTGGAAAAAGTAATTCATCTCTAGTCTAACTAACACTATTTTATTAGTTAATCATACATCTAGTCCTTATTCAATTAAAGATCTAGTCTTTTATAGGAAATTCAAATCTTTAGGGTCATTACTCAGCCAACCACTAGGTGATTGTAAGAATTAAATGAGATCAATCTATTTTAAAGTTTAATTCTTCAATATCTTACTCAATCATTAGGTAGTTAATATCAAGGCCACGTCAACTATGTTTGAATTCAATTTTACATGACAGAAAGTGATTGATACTCGGTGGAGTGATCAATCATCCATGCTTTGCATAGATGAAACCATGCATCAATAAGGAAATATTTTGTCTTTTTCCACACCATTAACTTGATCCTAAATTTCATGTCATACATATAATTTAATGACACTTCCCCTTTGTCATTGAATTATGTGTTTTTTGATTGATCATTCATTAAGAGGCTCCTATAGAATTTAACATTGCAGGTTGGATTAGACACATAGTCCATTCTCAGGGATTGAAAGGTTCAACATGAAAAATGTCTATCAAATTTAATTTTTGTGTCACTCAATATGACTTGACAGCTTGAATTGACTATGTATTTTTATAGTGTCATACTTCATCATGCTATAGTCTTTCACTATTTTTGGATGTTGATGCATCCTTTATTGGTAGAGTCATGTCACATAGCCTTTTCTCATTTAGTCACTACTCAAATAGGGTTCAAAATATATTGAGTGATCTTTGACTTTGGGGACACATGATTTCACCACATGTATCATCTTTATCATCTAGGAGTTTGACTTTAGGTTATATCTACATAGATAGATCCAAGGCCATGGTGAAGTAGAATTTCACCACATGGCCACATCTTACTTAGCCACTTGATCTCCTACTTATTAAAATTATACTAACCATATTGGGGTTATGATGAATTTATATTTTTCCACATGTCATCATCCCAATCACACATAATTTATTAGGTAATCCCAGTGTTCAATGTGATTTGGGGAAGCGAAGGGGTGAGATTTTGACACTTAGAAACATCTTGCTTTTCTAGAAGGTAAGGTCATGGATTGACAATATAAGGGAGAAAATGTAGTAGAGAAGTGAGAATGATATAGTTTGATTCATCTAATTATTTCTTAAGGTTGGGGGCTTGAAATAATGACTAAGTTCAGGCCAAAAATGTGGTGAGAAAATACCACATGGCATTTTTAAGTAATAAGGCACTTGTGCAAAAATAAAAGTAGACATTAGTCTATGAATTTAAATAAAAATGGATAAGTTAATCATTATAAAATAAAGGAAAAAGGAATATAAATTTATCAAATGAAAGGGGGTTTTGCTAAAGTCAAATCCAATTTATCCTAAAGTATGTAAAGTGGCTAAGTATAAAAATGAAACAATCATCAACACTTAGCAATTTTTAGATCAAAAGAAGTAAACATGGATAAAATTAAGTGAATAAAATTACCTTATCTCCCAAATCTTTATTTAATAGGTATGTTTTTTTTATATTTGATAGTTTTGATGAGAGAGATGGTCATCAAAATTTTAGTTTTGTGGATGCTAACGAAGATGCTTGCATGTCCTCTATTGGTAGGGTTGAGCTACATGGAAGCTCCTTCCTTAGCAGTTTCTCAAATAAAGGATAAATTTACACCAACTATCCTTTGGCTAATATTTATTGAGATTTCAAGATGTGGTATGATATCTATCATCCAATAGGTCACATGATTTGGCTCAAGGATCTAGATGCTTTGATGAAGTAGGGATATTGGATCTTGACAAACGTATTCATCCTACTTACTCAAGAGGTCATGGACCAAGATCAAAATTAGAGAGGGCTTAGGGAGTTGATATAGTGAGATATAGAAAATTAGCATCATATTTCTTATCTAAGGCCCAAAAGACTTATCAAAGAGTGATTGAGTCCCAAAATCTAGGGAGGAAGTGAGTGAGTGACCAGTGGAAACTCTTCATTAATTTGGACCTTGAATATTAAAAAAAATGAAAATGCTCGAAATCTTATGGTAAAATAAATTAGACTTTAGTCCCTTTCAATTTAAATTCAAATGATTAAGTTAAAATTCTAAAAGAAAGGAAATAGGCAAACAAGACTATCAAATAAAAATAATCATTTTATTAATCCTAAAACCAATTTTAACCAATTATGTAGAAAGTGACTAAGAAAGAGAATAGAAACCATAAATATACTTATCCAATTAATCTTAAATAATTCAATAAATAGACCATAATGCTTAAGGAAAACATATAAAAAATCTAAAAATAGCTAGATAATCTATGTTAGTTTACACAATTTTTTTACCAACAAGGGAAATTGAACCCATTTTATAATATGCTTCAAAATTATTAGAAAAAATTATATTTAAGTAATTTTAGATAAATATTCAATGAAGTTCAATATTTAACTTTTAGACCAAGTGCATATAATTAAAAAAATATATTCAGAATTGGTTAATACAATCAAGTAAGCTTAAAATTTAGATTTCATATCAAAGGAATTGATCTCATCCGATGTGAAATTTAGAAAATTCAAAAGACACCAAAATACATTAATAAAAAATATTAAATTATAAAACAAAAAGATGTCCCATGATTTCATAATGAAATTAGGGCATTTTGTGCAAATAATAACAAATGGCGACTCTACTGGAAAATACTCTTGAGTATTTTGGAATCATAGAAACATGTCTACAACCCAGAATATCCATCTTAAAATAATGAATAGAACATGAAGAAACTCAAGAAAATATAATAAGGTAAAGACCAAAAAACAAAATTAAATACTCTGATAGAGCAGTGTGTGTAAATGTATTCATACCCTTACTAAAATTTACAAGGGCTAGTTGTTATAGTTGGGGTATCAAGCTAGTGAATTCTACCTTGGAACAAACATCTAGACATTTATCTACTACTAGCTAAGAATCTATATAACTAATGAATCTATATATGATCCTAATCAAATCCTTAATCTATTCATTTCTAGTCATCCATAGCCTCAGTAGAGATTAATTGAATCACCCCAAAATTGAGTTTTTCAAATAAAAGATTTTCTTTTCTTTTCTTTTACTTTTATTTTTTATTGCACATCTTAATACTAGATTGGGGCTACCATGGTAAATGAAAGGTAATTTTATTGATTTTTCACTCTAAGACCTTAACTATAATATTTTTTCCCAATCAAATTTATAAATCTCTAAAGTGCATTTTGTGTAAGGTTTCAAGAGAATATCTTCAAAATTGAAGTAACTTACCCAAACGTACCAAAACACAAACCAATTTTGGATCACACACAATATTTTTAATGTTTGCAACTACCATAGAAATAAAATATTTAACTAGAACTACTCAAAATATTTAGGCACAAAACACCCTTCATGTTTCTTACATAAAGACCTTCCTTATTATTTTAATCAATAACAAAATATAGGGGAAAAAAGTTGGGATAGACACAAAGATGAAAGAAATAAAAGTAGGAAAATAGACCTAAATTAAAAACAAAATCAATAAATCAAAATAAATTAGGAAATCAAAGTGAGAAAGGAAAAAAAATAGAAACATATGTTATTTATAGGATCACTCCAAGTCAATTCAAGCCTGAAAGTAGTGCTTAAGGAACTATCCATTAACGATCAATGGACCATCCTCACTAGTTA
Organism: Torreya grandis; assembly: GCA_037957365.1. NCBI lineage: Eukaryota > Viridiplantae > Streptophyta > Pinopsida > Cupressales > Taxaceae > Torreya > Torreya grandis. Next base: position 2,343,601 of record JARHVA010002732.1, read on the forward strand.
GATAGCTTAGGTGGAATTCATTTTCACCCAAGATTTCATAAATTTAGAAGGGTATTAGCCAAAGATCATCTAATTTTACATGTTGATGTTTATTTTCATGAGAATTGTGCTAGAGAAAGTTTAAATAGGATATTTGAAAGGCTTTCATTTTGGATCACTTGTCAAATGAATGGTTGATAAATACATGATGTTTGATAAAATGTGATAAAGTTTCATCATATTTTTATTGTAATTGTATCAATTTTAGGAGGTGATCTTCCATTTTGTCATTATTATCCAAGTAATCTCTCATGAATTTCAAGATTGGGATTATTATGTTCATTGGGAAGATAGGATCTTGGCCATATACTAGATAATATGGGGAAGTACCTAGATAAGATTTAATTATTATTCTAGTAGACCAAAATGCAAATTTTAAAACCTTATGATGCTCCATAGAATTTCTTTCTAAGATTATCTTAATTACATTTAACATATTTTTATTTGTTGATTCAAGTAAGCCCATTAACTTATGGATAATAGTTGGATGAGAATTCCTTAATTATTATAGGACCACTTATTAAATTTTAAAGAGGAGAAATCAAGCCAATTGTCACATACCAAAAAAATGCCATTCTAAATTTGGTAACAACTTGTTCTTCAAGGAAGATAATAACCATGTTATTCATGCAGTTTTAAAATTCCTAATCTTTAATCCAATGGGTGAAATGGTTAGATTTAGTAAAAGTGAATTTGTGTCCTATATAGAAATTAGTGTTGATATCTCCCACAAAGTCAAATTCCCACTTTTTGAAAGTTTTGACCTCAATAAATGACTACAATGGCATGGTGGAGGTGCATTATCTATGTGAAAAAATAGAATATGTATGATATCTTTGGAGATGGTCACATGAATCTTTAAAAATGTGTGGCCAATATTAGCCTACTCTGAGTATCTGATGAGCTGTAATACTTCCTAAACTATTACTTGTTCCATACTTTCCATGAAAATATTTGGATACTTCAGTCACTTCTTCTTGTTTAAAAATATTAGGTATATGCCTTCATGATTTATTCTAAATAATATGCCTAATATAATCATCAAATGCTTGATCTTTAGGCATAGTGATATTCTTCGAGTTGAGTTCAAATGATTTGGACATGTTCATTATTTGGTAAATAGTGAACTATGTCCTTATACAAATCATCACTAGTGATGTTTTGCACTATATATTATTGGTAAAAATTTGTAGATCCACTTCAACCAATGTATTTTTGAGTCCTTGACCTCTTATTATCTTCAATTTTTGGATTTATAGATTGAAATATTGCATAATAGTCATCAATTTTTCATTTCCTTCACCAATCTCATTTTTCATCAACATGACTTTCAATGCTGGATCAAGCACAACGATAAACACTTTTTTGTGTAGGATGTAATGTTTGAAATTTTTGACTACTTTGATCAAGGAAAAATATTTTTTGTCAATCATTTAATATCTAAGTTCAACATTTTTGAATGGGGAGATCATGAATGAGACAGGTCTCTCATCTCCAACTTACTTCATTTGTGTCAGGATAATTACACTTCAATGTTATGATATATATGAGAGATTAAATGCAAAATGGATGCATGTAATTAGGACTGAAGAGCATTAGTGTGTTTACAATTGATGTCTTGGTTTTATCAAAATTATCTTGTGCTTTTGGGGTCTATTAAATATTGGCATCCTTTATGAACATGTTTATTGGTTAGACTATATCTACGAAGCCCAAAATTAACTTCCTTACAAATTTGATGTTACCAAATAATGACTTCATCTATTTTCTATTATTAGGAAGGGGAATATTCAAAATTTCTTGAGTTCTTTTTGAGTGTATGAAAACACCTCGTTTAGAGATGATATAGCCTAACAACTTCCCTTTAATTACTTCAATAATGCATTTCTTCAAATTTAGGGAGATGCCATGTTTTTTTTTATATCTAAAGTACCACTCTTAAATTCTTCACATGGTCTACTTAGTTATTTTAAAAGATAGTCAAGTCATCCATTTAGATGATAATGCATTTGATAATGAAATATTTGTATGCATTATCATTACACAATTGAAAGTGGATCAAGTTAAATGGCATCTTATTGTATGTGAAAGTACCCCACTTTATTGTGAATGTTTTCTTGATTTTTTATTCATGATTGACCATCACCTAATATATCTTGAACATACATCTAAGAATGACATGATTTGGGAACCATTTACTATCTTCAACACTTAATATAGTGAAGGCAACAACTAGTTATCTTTATTTAAAGATTTATTCAAGTTATACAAATCCACACAAAGTTGTATGTAAATAAATAAACATGTTCATAAAGGATGACAATATTTATTTACTATTATGTTGATTTATGTTGAGGTAGATGCTACTACAATGTTGATTTATTTACTTTATTTTGATCATGATCTCTTAGTTTTATCTTTAGTAGCATAGGTGGGAATTGAGCTATTCAGATTGACAATATTTTCAACCTTTAGGCCTTCAATTTTTTTGTTCTTATATGGATGACCATATCTAATATTATCACATGCTAAGGATTTAGCATGGATTAAAATCACTTCTAGTGCATGGATGATAACTTTACCATCTAGTTGGTCTAATTCTTCTAACTCTAACTCTTCATGCATGTTGAAAATGTTAATGGAAATTTTTCTTGAGGCTTTATTCCTTCTTCTAACATGTAAACACCAGACTCAGCCTCTCCATAAAAGATTTCATTTGTATTTTTTGCTCAATGATCATGTGATCTATCTTCAGTTCTCTATCAATTTTTATTTGGTTGGGCATGCCTTCCCATGGAATCCACTTGTGTGAGAAATCAGTCACCATGTATCCATTTAGCATTTTGGAACAATCTATGATAAGAAACATCACATAGGATTAAAGTATATCAACTACTTGGATGTCATTAAAATATTGCACTATCATATTAGACGCCAATTGAATGTGAAAGTGGTTGAGTTTATCAACCACCTTGAATTTATATTTTTTTTACTAGATAAACTTTTTATTTGACTTGGCAGGAGTCAAACCCATCTATTGTCAAAATACATAAGGCATCACATTGTCTGAAGCACCTGAATCCACCAAACAAAAATGTAAGTTTTTGTTAAAGATTATCATTGTTACTAGAAGAGGAGGAGTTTTAGTCTTCTTTTTATACATAACAACATGAGTATTATCTATTATACTAATTTAATTTCTTTTATGATCAGATAATTACCTTAACTACAAATCCTTCTAATTATAAATTTGAATCAAATCAAACATAGGTATATTGGCCTTAGTTTTCTCTAGGTTTTCAACAATGTTGTATCCTAGTTTGCTTTTGTTTTAGCAGTTTATCATCTTGTAGGGGTTTATTACTGTTCATTGGATGATAACATGGGTTATGTCATTTTGGGTGGAAATTGATTATTATTTTAGTTATCATCGGTTGGAACCTACATGTTGTTTGGAGGAGTATATGTAGTCGAAATATTTTTTAAATCCTTACTCCTCAACTAATAATTATTTCCCATCTAAAATTGCTTAAATGCATGGATTTCATTAAGTTTGTCTTCATGTTCATTAGGATTAATAAATGGGAACTCATAAGATTCCAATACCATGGTAGTGCTCAAATTATCTCCACTTTGGCCTAGGTTATTATTGTCAAGTACAGTCACTATCTCAAGGTTATCTACATCCTTTTGGAAGATGATTGATGCCAATAAGAACTCAACATAGTCTGTCTCAACATGATCATATATGTTTTATATCCTACACTAGGTGGGAAAATATAGATCTACCATGTTCACTAAATTTGAGTCACTATCATTATTCTAATTTGTGATGTCAAGAGGACTAGGCACATTTCCATTGTTCAGCCTAGTGTTCCACTACCTATTAGTTCTTTGAAATCTATAGTTCTTGTTTTGAGGTGGGATATTTATAGTTTAGTTGGTGTTTCGAGGAAATTGTATTTATAAGTTAACCATGTAATTGGTTAATTTTTAGACCATCTATTATAGATAGGCTACTTTTGGGCTCACAATACCATTTTGATTACTTCTCATTTATGGTAGTGGATTAGCCACTAGTGCAGTAGCATTTATAATTTCATGAAGAATATAATTTTTTGGTTTATGGGAATTTTACTAGGTGTTTGATTGCTTAATAATGATGAGATAATGTGTTTATTTCCATTAAGAGCAACATAACCACTTAATTTGGGAATGGACACATTATTGTATATGATACTATCACACTATAGACTATAGGTGGGATAAATATGTGGGCTTGATTTTCCCACTTAGATTATTAGATAAATAGGTAGTGATCAATCATCATGGGTATTATTGGGGTCAACTCAACCTTTTACACTCCAATATTTATTTTTCTAGGATTTTAGCTATAAGAAGCCCTATTAGGGTTTCAAATTTTAAGAAGTCATTGTCACACAATTGAAGGCCAAAGTTTGGCATATAGTAATATTTTAATTAAGTTCATACGTATATTATTTTAGTACCCTATTTTCTCATAGAGGTCAAGATCAACCCTTGGAAGACAATAATGATAGTTGATCTTGACTATTTCCAATCAATTATGACCCAAAATAGTGACAATTATTAATTCAGTTTCATGTCCATAATTAGTCCAATTTGATCATCTCCAACCATATTTTAATCACACTTAGATAATCTAATGGGATGAAATCATATAATTCTTTTATGCCTCTTATAGTTAGTTTTATTTTATTCCTTTAATTTTTCATTGTTTTAGTATTTTACTTATCTTCTACTAATTACAAGTTATTTGTAGCATTGTTTACCATTATATTTATTTTATTTTAATAATAATTAATACACCAATTAATTCCAAATTTTTTAATTAAAAAACTATGAAATATGTTGGATACATGTAGTAGCATAAAACATATCGGGAAAATGAGTTTTAGAGATATATATGATAAAAAATTAAATGCTAACATTATTTTTAATTAGAAGGGAGATCACATAAAAATTTTAGGTTGATTATTTCCTAGTCAATGGTAATATTGGTGAAATTAATATATAGTTTTTAGAAACAACACCAAACTTCTTGAACTTTCAATGTTTGCGATGGTGCATATGAAAACATATAAGGTCTATTGACAGTGCATATGAGAACATATAAGGTCTAGTGTGGGATATAAAAAATCTTCAAAATATATTGATCCCTCACTACACTATCAAAAGTGTTATCCTTACAAGACTTTAATATTTCATCCCTCTCCCTCACCCCCCTCCTACCCCCTGCTCTTTCTTCTTGCCCTCTCTTTTTTAAAAATCAATTTTTAGGAATGTAAGATGGTACATAGATTCATGTTAGGGGAAAAAGCAAATATTTTATTTCCTATTAGAGATCAATTTGAAATGATTTTAAGTATGTCACATCTATTTTCTTTGTTTATTTTATCTCTTGCTATCTTTTAGTTATATGAAAAAATTAATCAAATTTTAAATCTTTTATTCCAAATAATTTATTAAGATTTTTTTAGTATTTCATTTTCTTTCTTATTTAAACCATTTACAAAGTACTCTTTTTAATTTATCAACATTCGCATTACACCACTTTTATTTAATATTAATTATTTATATATTTTTACTATAACAATTTTAAAAATAATACTCCAACATATAACATTAACCATGAGTGTTTTATTTGTAAAGTAATATTTATTCAAATATATTCATTTTAGTTAATAAAATTATTCATAAAAATATATGAATAAAAATTATGGGTCATTCGTCAATTATATGAATGGTATAAGAGACTATATTTTATAATTATATGAATATATTTTTCTTTTTAATCATAAAACACAATCATTTTTAAGTATATTAAATATAAGATAAAATTTTAAACACATAAAATACTATAATAGTTTAATAAATATATATTTATTATTTTTTTATAATATAAATTATTATAAATATAATGTTCAATAAACAATCATTGCCAAAATAATTCATAACATAAGGATTAATATCTAAATTAAGTCCCTAAGTGTCAAGGTTGTGCATCTCAACCCTAAAGCATCGATTTACTATTTGTAGTGCATAGGTTTACCTTTGGAAATTACTTATTATTATACCATAGCATTTCAAAATGGTCCCATGGATTTGACTATTATTGTTTCTATATACCAAGATTTTGCTTTCACCATATTCCATATATATTTTTTAATTAATTTATGATTGAAAATTATAGTCAATTATCTTGATAATTATAAAAACAAAATTGTAAGCAAGCTGTTATACATATAAATGGTGTTGGTGCAACTTGACAGTTTTTTGTTGGAAAAAAATATTTCAATATATATTTAATTGGTTAAATATATGTTTAAATGATTTCAAATAAATATGTAGCCTTATTGGGCCTTTCATTTTCACTTGTAGTGCATGTGCATAAATTAGTATATATGAAGATTATTAAAATTATGTCGCCAATGATTGACTAAATGAATTGAAATAAAATATTTTGAATAATATTTATGGGACTTAAGTTTTAAGATATATATATTAATATAATATATATTATTATATAATTTAATATATTATATTGTAATAGATATTATATTATAATTAAATTTTTTTTATTTTGAAATAAATATATTTACCATAATAAAATTATAATTCATTTATTATATTATTAGATAATTATGGTTCAAATACATTTTTTTTAAAAAGTTTTAAGATAACTAAAATTATCACAACAATAAATAAAATTACCATTACCATATATTTTAATAAAGTAAATATACAATTAAATTATTTTATTTTGAAGTAAATAAAATTACCATTACCATATATTTCAACATGAAAAACACTAATTAGAAAATTACAGTTTATATTTTATTAAGAGTTAAATTTACTCTTTTTTTCTTACTTTAAATTTGTTTGTATTTATATGTTTTTTTATTTTTTTAAACAGTTATATAAGTGATTTTATTTTTAATTTAATTATGTCAATTTTAAAATAATTAAATTAAATTAAATTATTTTTTATTTTTTATTTTTTATTTTTTATTTTTTATTTTTAATTTTTAATTTTTAATTTTTTATTTTCAACTTTTAAATCATTAAATACTAACATTCTCACTTCATTACAATTCTCAAAAATTTTAATAAAAAAAATACAACTTATATAAAATAAACATATAAATTTAATAAAATATATAAAATAACAACCAAATTAATATATTTATGCTCACTTATATAATCCAAATAAAAATAAGAAACAAGAAATGCAACCTTCCGAAAGCAATGTATATGAGATGAGGATGGGTCAAAGGAGGTCTAGAATCAACTTCAAAATGAAATTATTTAGTAAATGTAAAATTGGTATTAAATGAATAAAATTCCTCCATAAGAGTATGTGTAATATTCTTTTTTAAAAGGGAGTATCTAGTGTTATTTTATCATTTAAAATATTTTTTATAAATATTTGAATAATTTGATGAATTCATTTTGGTGATTGTGGACCCATCTTTAAAAGAACTAGTAGTAAAATTTTGGCTTGTGTTCTATTTGAAAATGGATCATTTTCTTTGTTTAAATTTTAATCTTGTAATATTTTGTTTACATATAAGATGATTTAGATTGTTATGAAATATTTAAGGTTGTTTTTGATATGGTTAAATTTATTTTCACATATTTAAACTTTTTTCATTCATTATAATATATGTTTTTCATGTGTAAAAAATTAATTTAAAGATGAAACTTATAAAAATCAAGATGATAAACCTTGGGCCAACTTTTTAGATCTTAATAAAATAGCTATCCTCTCTAATTGATTAAAATAATTATAATGATATATTAAGTAAAGTCATAAAATATATATTTAATGACACTTCAAACTTTACTAATTTGATTTAAACATGTACAATAATATAATTTAATTGATTAATAATATAAATTTATAAAATTAAAATTTTATTATTTTTAACGTATTATGATAGCCTTCTCACTAAATTGGTAGAGTTTTATTTTTATGGTACCTACTCCTCATTGCTTATAAAATATATTAATAACGAAAAATCCAACATGAACTATGCAATACATTTTATATAATTTTATAAGGAAACCACAAGAAATAAAGAAGAGAGGGAGGATATAGAAAAGGGAGGAAGAAAGAACATAAGACAAGAAAATGAATAATAATAAAGGCTAACTTAAGATTATAATCAATGAAAAATTAAACACTTTATAAATATATATGTTTTTATCCAATAAATGTCATGCAAATTATTTTATAGTATTACTTATACTCACGATGAATAATGATGTTATTGTGAAAATCATTATTAGCTTCCAAAAGAATAATGAAAAATATTTTATTAATGTTTTCCATTTCAAACCTTGAGTAAGTGTATGATGCAACACATTATATATCAACAATGTTGAATATTTTCTTTCAAAGTATAGATATATAAGAAAAAAATGAATATAAACATAAGTTAGCATAATAAATCTTATAAAACTTCGTAAAGTTATGATTTGATTTTTTTATTTTATGAAAAAAATATATTATAAATTATTATATAATAATTTAATAAAAAAATAAAAAAATAAAATCACATTAAAATATGTAAGCATAAGATATAAACAAATATCTTGTAAATGAAGACACATTATGCTTAGCCTCATTCTTACCCATGTATTTCACTATATAATTACACAATCTAGAAATAAATATCGTTACCCATGCATTTCACTATATAGTTACACAATCTAGAAATAAATATAGTTAAACATTCATACAAACAAATGTAAGGAGAAAAGGGGTGGGGGTCGGGGTGAGATGGGGGTGGATGAAAATACATTATACTTAACCCCAAATACTTTTGCATTTCACTATATAATTACACAACCTAAAAATAAATATGATTGAATTTTATTCAAACAAATATAAACAGAAACGAATTGAATTATAAGTAATAATATAAACATATAACATAAAATATAATTAGTATAACAATTTATTTTGTTTTAAATATTATAAAAATTCCATTGAACAATTAAATATCCTTGTAACATGTATAATATATTGCCTTACCCAAAATGTTAAAATATAGTGTTGCTTTTTCCTTCAAAATTTATTCTATAAATGCTAGAATAATTGGAAAAATATTTTAAGGGGATTGTAAAACATTGTTCATGAACTTTACCATCACAATTTTGACTTCTAAATTTAGTTATTAATTTTTTTAAATTCTTTGTCTTATTTTCTCCTTATAAAGTCTTTTTATTACATACAATATGTCAATCCACTAGATATTGTTAAATATTTTATAAGGGAATGTGTGACATTTTAAATTATATATTCATATAGGTCGAAACACTACCTATCCATTATGATAACTATAATATACTCATGAAACCTTAGCTATAATGCCTCGCCCTGAGATCCTTACTTTGTGACAAAGGGAATCTCCCTCGTTCTTATTATTATATGATAGATTTATGCACTTCATTATATTTTATTAATTAAACTTTAAGTATTGAACCTTGATGTATTATATGTTGAGATATTTATGTGAGTATATATATGATTTTAATGAGATTATGAAATCATAGTTGTGTATGATCACTTTATTGTTTTATGAGGTATTATATTTATTTTTGGCATGCTGATGTGGTATTTAAAATATTTGATTAAAATAAAAGTATTATGATGGACTAAGATTTTATTTATCAATGTTATTGATTATTGAAATTATGGATTCATTTTGGTATTTTATATAATTATTATAATGAATTTGGTTTTCTATGCAAATTATAGTAAAATAAAGATACATTTATATTGATGTTGAAATGAGATGGTATGAGTTTGCATTATGTTCATCAAGGTGCTATTTGAGTGAATGTGATGTAACAAAGACTCCAAAAATGAACATCCATCTTATGTATAATGAGATTAAAAAACACCTTAATCTTTTCAATAATTAATGATTCTAAATTAAATATAAGTGACTTTTATCCCAATAAAATATGAACCGACAATAAGTAGGCAAAGACCCACAACTGATGGGTAGAAGAATAAATCAAAAATCAAAAATTTTAAAGAAAGAATAGCTGAAATCCATGAATGGGTAAAAACATAAGGAATACCCATTTTTAATCCTATCCTCGGAACGGCACAAGTAGACTAAAATCTCAGATTCTACTTACATAAATAGAGGAACAAGAAAATTAAGTGTGACATGCATTTTCAAATGCATAAATAGGCCTTTGGTGAGGGGGATATATATAAATTACTAATACCCTTTGGAAAGAATATACAGGGAAAAGGTATCCATTTGATGGGATCGGTCATAGAGTAAGATGAAAATACTGGGAAGGAAGAGAAGTTTTTGGAAGGAGAATAAAAACATTAAATTGTTGTGTAAAAAGCTAATTCCCCAAAAGTTGTTTCGATTGGCCTTAATTTTATTTGTGTTTTCGTTGCTTACAAAACGTATAATTTATTAACATGAGCCTGATAACCACGTTTATAATTTTATTTCCTTGTAAAACACTAATATCTTTTTCATGATCCTTAATATAATCCTTAGTATTTGGCAATATCCTTTGTGGACTTGAATTATTTGTGAAACAATGGCTATAATATTTTAATGTGGTTTTTTTTTTCTTATTTTTTTACCTTTCATCCTCTTCATTTTCTTTGGGTGGGTTGAAAAAGAATAAAAAGAAGAGTGTTTTCATCTAATAGTGTCATTGGGATCACCATTATTATTTGTTTCATAATATAGAGACCTTTGTCATGGCATGGAAGAGGGGGATATGTCCTAGACTAGTTTTTTTAAGGATAATTTCTTCCATGGGATGAGATATCTCCACCAAGTTTATTATATTTATTATTTTCCATGTGCTACATGCCTTAATAACACTTAGATTTTTAATTGATGTGGGTTTGGGAACCTTGTGTTCTTGTGATAAGTTCCAACCTTGGGCATTTAGTTATATTATTTATATTGCAACTAAACTATGCTGAATTGGTTTTATTTTATTGATTAGGTTGCGATCCTTTTTGTGTTTACAAAACTTGATTAACTCTTGTTAATTATTCACCCCACATAATACTATTTACCTTTCTTGTTTGTTTAAGTAAGTCTAATTTTTAATGAAACAAAAAGATTTCTTAATATCTATTGGGTACAGAATAAGGTGTCATAAATTAGTGGGTTTAATCAATGAATAATGAATAGATTAATTAAAATATTCATTAATACCTCCTCCTGTATAGTTTTTACTCATAATGAGGGTGGACAGGTAGGATATGGAACCAAATCATATCCTCATTTGATATCCATTCATGTTAAAAGCTCAACCAATGAG
>JARHVA010002732.1:2360000-2393654 GCA_037957365.1 Torreya grandis
CCCAATTCATTAAAATTAATAGTCAAAATTGATATGAAGGTACAACCCAGGGTGCCCCAATTTTATAAAGAAAATATTTCAATGCACTAAGTTTTTTTATAATAGTATTTACAGAATTTAAATATTTATAAGTTATTTTGAAAGAAAAATTAAAATGTTTTTAAGGAAACAAAATTAAACATATTACTTTATGTCTATAAAATAACTTGAATTATACAAGATGACCTTATACTTCCAATAAACATGTAGCTCTTAATATTTAATACATGTAATTGAAATTAGACCTTGCCATGATTTTAGGGTTTTATCTAGGTAGTTACTTAATATTGAAGGCATGAATTGAGGAAATTTAATCCCACATGTGACCATGACAAAAATTTCTACATATGAGTAACATCAAGTGGAAGGAAACAATATTGATGCCTTAGTTAAATACCAAATTGAAGTATCTCAGGTGTAAGAATGGTAGGTGAACAATCCCTAAGGAATGGGGAATTAAAACATGTATAATTTTTAAAAAGGGATGGTGGAGAAATAATGACACTTAATCATGGAGTTCATAATGTATATTGACATATGTGTTGAGTACAATAACAAGCTAAAGCTAATGGTATAAAACTTAACCAACATATTTGAAGATACAAAATAATTTTTTTTTCAAGATACACAGTACAAGATAAAACATAAAAAGGGATTATAAATTCTATAAGACTAATAAAACAATCCTTATATAGAGTGATATGTTAGCACAAAATAATTTTGTTACAACTCTTGTTCTCATGAAGTAAATAATTTTATAGATGTTATTAAAATCACATTTTAATGATTCTAATTAATCTAAAAACCTTAATGAAGTAGATGTTTTATGAACATTGAAGGGCCTACTATAGTGGCAACTAAGTTTGTAGCTACTCCCTATGGCCATTCTCTCTACTCCTTGTTGTGACTTGTGTACATCCCATTATGGTGTGACTACTGCCTAGACGGGGTTTTTGAAGTTAGTATTGAAATAAGTAGGGCTTGTATTATCACCGATAGAGTAATGGTTTTGTGTTTTATTCTTCTAATCATGTTTATTACAAGGATATTGCTCTCCATAAGGTTCCTCCATCATCAACTTCACCATCAATTTGTCCAAGTCCATACATTTTATAAAAATTAGAAGAGATGATAGAATTGGAGATCTCTCTTCCTACGGTAAATGAATTAATTTAAGTGTTTAAAGTTTATGTATTTATTTGTATCTTATATGGTTTTTGGCCTCAATTATAATAATTTCACCATTGGGTCAATTTTAACTAAACCATGAATTATGTGATCCAATTATGCTCTAAGGGTTTCATCATAGTTTAGTTTTTCTAATTTATATATTATTAGATAATTTTTGAGGAGGGACCTTGGTTTTGGGGCAGAGTTGGTCTCTTTAGCACCCCTTAGTTTTTATAATTTGATCCTACCACTATGGTGGTGTCTAAAATGCCAGTTTAGCTTTGGTTCCTAAATTTTCCTTTTGACTTATGTCACATTTCATTATGTGAAGCTATTGTAAATACATTGGGAGGACTCATCATGTGGACCTTAGCAAAGGTCTCTTAGATAGAATACAGTCAAAAAATGATAATTTAATTTAGATCCAAACATTGGATTATGAAAATACTAAATTTAAATGTTATTTCTACCATTGAACTAGCCATCTCCAATAAGCATGTTGACAAACAAGTAAACCAAAAAATAAAAAGGACAAATAATTTAAATTTATAATTTGGTAGTTGTATGGGAATCCTATCTCGAAGGATGAATCAAAATTCTCAATTGATATGAATACATATAAGGTCAAGGAAACATCTTAAGATTGAAACAGAAAAAAGTATGATGAAATAAAGGCTATTGAAGAAGAGACACCTATAGGATATTTCTCATCCAAAGAAGCATTTGTAAATATTTTACATGGGAAGGAATCTAGAGATCACATGAAGCATAAAATTCTAAGTCTGATAATGTCTATTCCCATTTGAATCTCAACATAATATCAATATTTAGGTGGTTATTATTAATCATCATTTTGGGGGCTAGAAATAGGGAAAAAAGAAAAAAGGCAAAAAGAGGACATCTTGACTATTATATGAGGTTTAAAAATGAGTTATGATCTTGTTTTTATTTTTTTATTATTAAATTTCAATTTCTCAGTTCTACCTAGCTAGTAAGGGAGTCTTGAACGTTGATTGTTGAAATGAACTAGTGTCTTTTACCAGCATGGAATCTAGTCATGCATACCTACCAACTACCTTAGTGAGTAACCTTCACTATTTTTTATTTAATAAATGAAGTGATTCCAATCTTTATTTAATTAATATTTTAGTAAATTGATGCACATACTAAGTTTCACCCATTATATGGGAATATGAAAGTCCCTATCAAAATACTTAATCATACAAGGGAAGGGGACAAGTAGTTGGGACCCCTAACTTCACGATCCCACATCTTCTATATTACGCCTACTCACACTCTAAAAAAATTATATTTAGATATTTTAACATTTTTTAAGTTTGAAAAAGTCATCCAAGAGGAAAATCTACACTTAGGGAAGTCATATAGTGAAGTTTTTGGCAACATGTCAATTTTCATACATATATTTGGTCCATTCGACTGTTCAAACCAAAAGAACCAATAATTGGAAACAAAAATACCAAAAAATTATTTTCAAATGAATTAATTATTTTATTCATAGCTTGTAAATTAGAAATATAAGGCATGGATCAAAATATTTATGGGTCATTAATATCAAAAGATGTGCCATATTAGAAGATGATTGGATCATTAATGTGGAAGCTAATACCATTTTCTAAAAGGATTAGAAATATTTTATCCATTAATGTGGAAAATTAATGTCACCTTGCATGCCACAAATTATCCTCTTTTAATGCCTTTTTGCATACCTCCTCCCCTAAATTGAGTGAAACCTACCCAAAATTTCATAACCATGTTGCATTATGCAAAGAAATTTGAGTTGATAGAATGGAGGGATGAAAGTGTACGTGTAGTTGTGATACCTATAACTAAACCTAAATCTATGTTTTTAATGTTTTGAATGGTTGTTATTATTATTGTGCCTTCTATCTTCATGTTTTATTCTGTGTGCCTTCTATATTCCTAATTTTTTTGTGCCTTCTTTATTCTTTTTTTTTTGTGCATTCACATCTGAGTAAACATTTATTAGTAAATTAATAATCTACCATATCTGGTGTTCATATTTTTTCCACTTTCTATGATATTTTATTTATATCTATGACACATTTATATCATGTTGAACTAGGGATCGAAGATGCATGGCTCATTAATTTGGAAGCCATAACCATTTTACACATGAATAGATGAGTTTTTATCCATTAATGTGGCAAGTTAAATTTTCCCTTTTCACCACCATATTTTTTATTTTTTATTTATATTTTACATAGATATTATGGTTATTTTTCCTTGTATGTTTTTATTTTTAGTTGCGTGTCTTATAAATTCATAGTATTTCTAGCATGCGTTCACATCTGAGTAAATGTTTAATAGTATGTTAATGGAGTGATGGAATGTTACACTAAAAAATCTCTCCCTAAATTCTTTTGGATCTCCTCAACTCAAACGACCATGGAACCTACTTGAAATTTATAAACTATGTACTATTTTGCATAGGAATTTCTACTGATAGAATGGAGGGATGAAAATTATTGTTATTGTGCATTCTATGTTTATGGTGTTTTTAGCATACCTTAAAATTTGAATAAATGTTTCCTGGTATGTTCATGGAGTGATGAAATTCTACACAGAGATGTTTTTCATATAAATTAACCCACAACCATGCTCTTTTTATTTTTGCATACTTATTATTGTTATTGTAATGTTTATGCCCATGTTGGAAGATGATTTTTGGAGGAATGAAATATTACCCATTTGTGAACCCACATCATTGGCATGTTTTCATTCATATCTGACTCTGAATTTATTGGTATGTTAGTGGAAGCTCTAGAGGTTTGTTGAATTCATTTCATTGTGTGGTTCATATATGTCATAATTCTATTTCCTTGCATGTCATTGGTTGGAAGACACAACATTCATTGGTATGTGGATGTAATCCACAAAGGTTTTCATGTACATACTAATAACAATTATTATCTTTGTATCAGCATTAATGTTTCCATTGACATAACAAAGGGAATATTTATTTTTTATATCAAACCAAACTGTATTACCTTTGTATCAGAATTAAGGTTTCCATTTAACTATCTCAAACAAAATTCAAACATTTAATGTGTTACTAAATATATATAGGTAAGTGGATGAAATTATCATAGATTTTAGATTCACATAGGAGTATAAGTTATTATTTTTTAAATCAAAATTTATACTTTCCTTCCCATTATAATAAATGTTGACTCAAATGTATCAAACCAAATGTTTTTATTGATTATTGTCATTGTGTTATTCATATGTTCCTATCAATTAATGTTGTTGCATTATTCATTCACATTTTATAAGTTGAAAATACCATTCATCATCGTTGTTGTCAATAGATCACTGAATATTTTGTGTTGTGTGGATGTAAATCCTAAAAATTATAAATATGTAAATATTGAATTAATAAGTATCATTAATATAAAATGAAGTGCCATGTTGAAAGAAGAGTGTGTCCATAAGACTGAACATTTACTAGTATGTGGATGGAAGCCATGAAGGTTTTCATTCACATAGTAGTAAATGTTTATGTGGTTCAATTAGAAATAATATTTTTTTTAATATATATTTAAATTTTTATGTATTTTGTTTTTAAATAAGAATATCATTAACATACCCACAAATGTTTCTCTTACAGTCTTAAATAAGAATTTTACTAACATACTAATAAATGTTGTGTTCTTGTGGCAAGTTATTCATATATATTTTTAATCTATTGTCAACGTTGTTGATAGGTTTTCCATTATATTATAGTTTACTATATCTACACATTCTTTTTTGGATAGAAGTTAAATTGTTGTAAAGGGTGATTTTTTTTTTTCTCAATTTGTGAAAATTTCAAAAACATTGCATTTCTTGACACTTTTATATTTGCAAAGATTGTGATCCATTTAATATTTCTAAATTGGTTTCTTAAAAAAATATGTTTATAAAGTTTGTAATGTTCATACAATTTATTTTTTAAAGTTCTCAAAGTTTTCAATTCTCTACTTTTTATTGTTTCTATTATTTAAATGTGTTGTTTGTGTTAGTTATACATGGATAATAATGATAGATTTTGAATTTAACAATGAAGAAGAAGAGTGGAAACTTAGTTTCAAGTGAAAGTATTTTAAAATTCATTAATCTTATGATCCATTTTCAAACTTAATGGTAGATAACAAGAAAAAATAATTATATTACAAAATCAAACTAAATATCTATACTTCCATTACATTTATGAATACACATATTTACATTAGTGAACAAACTAAATACATTTCACTACATTAATTCACATTAAAATAAAACTTACATCATACAAGGTGGAAAAAATATTTGTGCCCTTCATTCCCTGTATTAGGAGATAGGGGAATTATTTTTGTTCCTTCAACAGTTGTGTCCTTAGTGAAAATAGTTGCCATGTTAACGAAAATAGGAGCGATATCACCTAATCCAAGTAGAGATAGAGTGTTTATCATGTCATTAAATATGTGATTTTATTAAGGTAGAGGGTTGAATTCTCTCTTGGCCTTCTTGAATTCCCTAACCCTTCTATTAAGCTCTCTCTTTTGCTCATTTTCTTTCCTTTGTTATATCTTATCTTACTCCTTTTAGGTCTTTTTCTTGTGTTTTCAAGTTTATGATTTTATTTTATTTTCCTCTCAACTTTATTAAAGGATTCTCTATAATCAACTTCTTGTTTCTTCCTTTCCTTTAATTCCACAATCTCCTTGTAGGGATCCTATTTTATAAACATTTTATGATAGTTTTTTGATTTGAGAATTTTTTATTGTCGACTCAACTTGAGTGCATTGTTTTCTAATTTCTTTGAAATCCTTTCTATTGGAAATTTCATAAATTCTAATATTATACTTTGGTGGTAATTAATTTATTCTTGGATGCATCAATTGATTTTTTGTTTGTTAATTTATACTACTTTCTCATTGGCATATAAATGAAAATTTTCATATTATATGCTCCATTATCCACCTAGTGCATAGTAATGAATTATGTTGGGGGAGATAGAAGGAAGTGGTGATGGCATTGACATATATACATCAACTTCAATAATTTCACAATTGAGGACTAGAGTTTTAGTTCCCTCCCTCAGATAGTCTAGGGGTATTATTTGTGTAGGCAAACTTAAACTATCTTGGTTGAAATTAAATATTGCATCCATTTAAATGTAACGGAAATTTTAATCCTCTTCACCGTCAACATCTACAACATTAAATTCAATTTCATTTTCATGTTTTGTTTCATGTTAAACACTCTTTGCATTAGAAGCATTTCCTATATTTGTTGTTTCACCTTCTTCACCTCGGACAACATTACCTTTTTCATTTTATTTATCCTCTCCTTTGTAGCTTCAATGTATTCCTCAATTAGGATATTTTAGGCAACAATAAATTCATTTTCCTTGACATGGAACACTGCATTCAGATTTATATAATTATTTAGTGCCTCAAGGTTAAAAGGGCAAATACATGTCTATCAAAATCCATACCTATGATATTCTTAAGGGTTAATGCTATATTCATAGTTATTCTAAATGTATCTAATTCATGTTTGTTTATCTTTTAAAAAAAATTGTATTCATCCAGGACAACCTCTCACTCCTAAAGTAGGTCTTGAATGGATTAATCATACTTACATCCAGTGGTTATAATTTATGGCTAGTATGTGCATGTAATGTAAGCAAATTTATCCCAAAATTTGTAGCCTTATTCAATCTTTGAAATTAAAACATGGTTTTCATGCCCATAAAAAATTATAATATTTCTTTTACTAGGTGAGATTCCTTTTAGTACAGATATTGAGAAATGATGCAGCCAATTCATAAACAATTCTTTCATCATCCATACATGGGCTTAGGAAAAATAAATGCACCTAGTTCATATCCAAAAATGAAATTATGAAATTATATTTTTGATTTTAATATGTATAACCCCAAGATGCTCTACCTAGCTGCATTCACACATACTAATATATTTATCAACTCTCTACTCTTTGTCATTATATTTGGCACACTCCTTACACTTTTCTTAGAGATGACTCACATATAACAATTCCAAATTTGTGTGGCTCATAATTGTTTTTGGCATACAATTTTCTAAAGTTCTCATAGAAAATAAACACAATGGACAACCTTAATATGATAACCCTATCTCCTTCCATTCTTTCTTCAGTTCTCATAGATAGATTAGAGTTCTTATTTTTGAAGCCTTTCCATCATTTCTTAGGACACCATCATTGAAAGGGTTAGGCCAACTTTTTATTATGTTTATGATATGTGCCTTTTAATGTGAAATGTTTAACTTGTGCCCCATGCTAGCTAAGTCCTTTCACCATTGAATTATCTCACTCTCTTCATATGTTGATAAAATAGTGGGTGGCCCCTTCTTGTTAGTAGATGTGATTCCTTTCATCTAATTTGACAAAGTATTAGGTTTCATGCTCCACTCATGGTAAATTTTAGCATTGAATATTTTTTTAATTTATGAATATTCCAATTTTTCAATTTTATGATTGGTGATTTTTTTAGTATCGATAGATGTGTTTGGATCATCAAAAATTTTGGACTATATATTATTTTTTGGGGTTGGATCACCAAACATTTACAATAATATCTTATATTACCCTTCAATTCACCACATATATATAGTAAAAACACCCTTGACCTAAATATGAAACAAGGCAACTAGAAGAACCTAAAATGAGGAACCAAACAATGATACCGAACAATAATAGTTTTGATTAGAGGATCCAAATGATAGTTTTGAATGACAATACCTCATGATAGTGATGAATTGAAGTGATGAACAATATACCAAATGATAGTGATGAATGGAAGTGAAATAGCATTCAAAGGAGTTTAGGGCATGGGTAGTAGAAAAGAAAACAAAAAAGTCAAGGAATGAATTTCCAAACCCTACCAAGGTGTAAAAGAATAAGGAAACCAAGGTTGAAACCTAGAAAGACAAAAAATCATTAAATATACCTCACCTATTAAAGGATATCGAAGTGAATTGTAATGTTATTAGGAATAATAAAAAAACATGGTATGTGCACATTTACATTTGTCTGGCTATCCTATAGAAATAGGAAGTTCACATGTTGTTTAAGGAGAGATTTATAAATATGAAGAGAAATCAATTTTACAAGGGGTTTATAAGGGGAATTCAGATTTCATATGTTAAGAGTAATCAAAAATGATAGTTCTTATGTAAGTATTACCTTTGTTTTAAATAGGTTGATAAGTTAATATTTAATTAGGAATGGTCGAGCTGCCTCTGGTAACCATGTCATGGATCCATTGGATAACACCAAAATTAATCCATAATCATATGAGCTAGCCAAAAAATGGTCGAGAATGTCTATTGTGAAGAAGTGGGGCATGATTTAGATGATAAGGATAATGCACAATAAGAGATGGAAATTGAACACGATAAAAGTCATCCACATTTTATAAAGGTCCTTCATATTGATTAATATATTACAAGGATGAAACAATGATCATTTAATAAAAATATGAAACCCTTGATGACACAAAGATTGAACTATTGCATGGAATTCAGGATTAGTGACCGCCATATAGAGATCCAAACTAAGATGAGGAATTCAGAGAGAACTCTTAATACATGGCAATATTTAGTTAATGTATATTTACATTGATGCATCAATCATCACAAATGATCTTGGGAGAGAATTTTATACAAGAAATCTATCTCATCCTCATAAATTAAATACCAAATGTACTATTTTTATGCAAGCCTTCAAGTCAACAAATGCATTACAAACTATATCTGTGATGCTTACATTATAACTGAAGGTTCAATATGCTACAATTTTAGGGAATGAAAGATACCAAAATTATTAATTCTCAGTATTGAGGGTTAAAGTGAAGAAAAACCTAAACTTACAGCATAGGGTATTTTACATTCCCTAAACATTAAAAATATTTAACCTTCAATTGCAATCTATGCATAAAAAATATAGTCTACAATGGATTTGTTGACTTGAGATTTACCACAACACTAGTGCATTTGGTCTTGAATTTGTGAGGATGAGATCAATTTCTTGTAGAAAATGATATCCTAAGATCATTTATGATGATTTATGCATCAACATAAATATTCATTGACTGAATATTTCAATGTATAATCATATTGAGAGTTCTCTCTATATTCTGGTCACTAAACCTAAATTCCATGCTGTAGTCCAATATTTATGTCATCAAAGGTTTGATTTTTTTTATTGACTAATCATTGTTCCATCCTTGTAGTATATTCATCAATCTAAAGGACTTTTAGCAAGTGTGGATGACTTTGACATGTTCAATTACCATCTTTTATTGTTCGTTATCCCTTTCATCTAAACCACTCCCCACATCTTCATAATAGACATTATCGACCATTTTTTTTGGCTAGTTCATATGATTCTAGATGAATTATGTTGTTGTCCAATAGATTCATGACATTAGTTATCAGAGGTAGCTTCACCAATTCCTAATTCAATCTTGTTCATACCATCTTGTCTAAAATAATGGAAATACTTATAGAAGAAGCACCATCATTTTTGTTAACTCTTGACACATGGAATATAAATTCCCCTTATAAATCCCTTGTAAATTTGATTTATCTTCATATTTAAAAATATCTTCTTGAATATCATAAACTTACTATTTACCTAAGATATAATCAAGCAAATCTATATCAGGGCATTACAGTTACATTTTGAAATCCAATCATTGTACCATGATCACATCTAGCTTTTATATGATATTCAAAATATACAAGCTTGGCATTGTTGTTAAGTTCTTCAAAACATATTTTATTCCATGGTGAATTGTTGTGGATGGGGATAAATGGGGATAATAAAGATAATGTGCAAAATGTTTAAAATGAGGGTAGAGGGTGTATTTATAGGACTAAGGAGGAAATCGAGCAATTAGACAACAAACTAGTCATACCAGTCACCTGGCAACTAGGCTTAACATCATTATTTGACATAGTCTTCTTAGCCTACTATTTGACATAACTGTCTAATGCTTTCCATTCAATGTTAACCATTATATGTATTTTTTCAATGTAATCATCTGACATAGCCATTCAATGAGTCCATCTAGTATAGTCATGAAGTTCATCCATGTTTAGTGGAGCCTTTTGATGGTTCTATTCGACATCTATCTTTAAGTGCAACCAAAAATTTGTATAGAAGAAAGGAAACTACATTTTTCACTCCTTCAGAATCATTATATTTGTAATTCAAATTTCCCTATATTTTCTAAATATTTCCAATAAGTTATGTAGTAGGCCCTCCTAAAATTAACTGTAGCCCTACTTTACTATTACAAAATTTATGGATTAACCATCATCATCAACATCTCTCATGACACATTCAATATCTTCTAATTCCACTAGGACTACAATGACACATGTGCAATGATTGTAACATTTATGTTGGCTTCCTTCTCTCCTTGGATAGTAGGGGTTGGTCTATTTAATTTATGGTGGGTTGTGTAACTTTGTTAATGTATTCATCAACACCTTCTATAATTTTTACTCCTTTGTTATTCATTATTTCACATGACCATCTTCTTACAAACTATGTCCTCTTATTCACATTCCTCATGCTAAACTATAATATTCAAGAAATTATATAAGCAATTGATAATAAAATAGTTGGGAATCTCATTGAGGATAAAATTGAAGTATAATTTACTCAAAAAATATAATGGGACCTTGTGTTGTTACACATTAGGTAATCAAATATCATCCATCATTGATCCCAAAAAAAATTCTAATCAAATAGTGCTAGCATTGGTTCATCAGGAAGCATTTTGTGGATAGTGAAAAGGGTGCATTAGTTGATGGATTGATGAATAAGGCATAAATTAGGTCTCTTGATTTTTTGTCTTTCACATCACATGTTGACAAAATTTTCAACATAGTAAGCCGTAAATCTATCCCTATAATATTCCCATCTATCGATTATTTTAATTATTGAGTTAACTTGACCAAATGTTGTATTTAGGGTATTATCCAAATAGGTGTAATGGGTTTTGGTCCAAGTGGAATCCATCATTTTTATAATTGTTTGTTCATTTTATATTTTTTTTTCCACTATGTGTGTGTCAAATCCTCTTGATTGTATGGGGAGGTATTATGGAATTGTAGGAGGGCTAGGAGGGTTGGGAAGGTTAGGAGGGTTAGGAGGAGGTTTAGGAGAAGGGTTAAAAGGTTGTTCTTTTGCAGTGAAATGGGTTGTTAAAAAATGGGTTTTAACAATAAAATAATACAATTTAAAAAATTGCTAAAATCTAGTGTTAATAGGTTTGGTTTTTGATTATTTACCTCACCTCCATGGCATCATTGTCAATTAGTCTAGGTAGCAGGATATTTTAGCATGTTTTATCCTCTTCCAAACATAACTTGAATGTAGGTTAACATGAAAAGGGTAGATTAAATAATAAATCAAGGGAGAACGCTAATATAATGTGGGTTTGGTTTTTTTCTTCATGATGACACAATGTGTATGGGTAGTGTATATTTCACACAATTTGTAGGCATTGTGTATTACATATAAGACATACATGTTATAATGCATATGTGTTGTAACACATACATGTTATGGCTTGGTATTTTCAAGTATAAATTTTGTATAATGTGTACATATTATAGACATTATTCATATGAGTAATGTCTATAATGCATATAAATTAGGGTAAATGTCCAAAAAATTATCCTCCAACTCCATGCACTTACCCATAAAATCTACAATTAATAGCTCTTTTTAAATTAAAGATCACTAATGGAGATGGATCCCCAACCTCAACCTTAATCTATCATGTCTAAAGCTTAGATGAATACCCTGAGCCTACAAACCCTTAAAACCTATACATTAGTGCATTAATATCCCTATAATATTACATAGACCTTGGCCATAATAATTATCCATATTGTGAACATTTAACTAGTTCATAATGGTGTACATAACCATTTGTAGTGGGAGCTAATAACTTTGGTTTTTCACTAATCTTAAGCAAGAATGTGGCTCTATGCTTTAGTACCACATTATGAATATTATATCATGGTGAAATAATTGCTCCCAAGTTATTGTTTTAAGATCACTACCACTCACACCATCAATTTCATTGTGCAGTGATTGTTAAATAGATAAATCCCCCTCTATCAAATTTTATGTCATTTTTAACTTCTCTCTTCAAGGTAGTTTAATCTGAGTTAAAAATTGTTTTCATGGTAAATTTTTGGTCACCATAAAATGATTGGATAGGATTGTGCCATATGGCATATATCTCATGGATTAAACTCATGTGGTGACCACAATAAACCTTTGGCTTGTGACTACTATATGGATCCATAGATGCGCTGGGATATAAACTTTGTTTACATGCACTGACCCATTACCTTGATAAAATCAACTTAATCTTAAACTTAATTTTTCGCTTGATTGTAGTGACATAAATTATGAAAATATTAATTTGATCACTTTGTTTATTTGTGCTTTATGACTTGTGATTATTTTCATTGGGTCACATTGTGGAAACCTTCTCCATGATCGTGCCATGTGGTAATGGATTCTTCTTCATTGAGTATCTAATGATCTGGAAGTTGAAATTTATAATTACTTATTGTAATTGTGGATCATTTAAATTTATTAATAAAATAATAAATAAGCCTCATAGATTAACGTGATACTTGTCTCTCCCTGGACACTTTTTCTTCAAAAGTATTTCAAAGGAAATTTTATAACATAGGAGCTCATGAAAATGCCTTGCAAGCCCGGGATTTCAAAACCATAGAGATTTTAGGATGTCAAGGTGAAAGATTCTCCGGAGATGTCAAATGCAAGAGGTTTATTGATCCAAAACTCAAAAATTTTGGCTGAAAGATAATTCAAGAAATAAGAACAACACAATAACAATAATTCTATCTCTAAGAAGAGATGTTTTATTCATTAAATTTGTAGACCCAAACATATACCTATCTCTGAGAAGAGATGTTTGATTTCTATTTCGGGTTACATCTTCATTTATACAGGTTTTGAAGGTATGAGGAGGATGTGGAAGGTCACCAATATCGAGGGAGATTAAGTGGTTCGACTTCCATGATTTACAACAATACAAAATTCGAGGAATTACTATTTTTAAAAACTTACTATTTTTAGACTCCACTACTAACATTAAAATTTGAGAAACTTCCATTTGTTTTTCGAGGGCCAAAACCCACTAAGCAAAGCTCAGTTTCATCTCACGATGTTTCCCTCGTTCTTAGCTTTCCAACGGTTCAAATGGGGAGTCAAACAAAGCTATGGTGCAAAAGTTATGGCTTCCAGAAGTTCTGCCATCAATTGGAGTAGAACCATCGCCCGAATTGTCCCCTGAAATGTTGCTTGGATCATTTATAGAATATCAGAACCCAATAAGCCACGTGAAATATAAGAACCCTTAAATTACATGATAGAAAGTAAAACGCAACTGAAAATCTTGTTTTACCATCCATGAGCTCAACTACTTAGGTAGTAGTGATGATGAATAAGATTAATTGTAAGTCTCATATTTTATACATAAGATTCAATGCTTTAAGAGTTAATTCAACACTGTATTCATGCATTGATAAAAATAATCATGTGAAAAAAAGACTTCCTTAAAAATAATAAAATAAAGAGATTATAATCATTCATATATATATATATATATCTAAAAGGATTAAGTAACGATGATAATTTTTTCCAACTAATGTCACACCAAAGAAAGTTTATATGCGATCCCTATGTTTTCAAATGTTTTGAGTCTAACATTGAGATTCATTTTAACTCCAAGAGCTCTAGGGAATAAATGGAGCTCTATCCTATAGAAAACTCAGAGTACCATCTATGCGATAAGAATAACGGATGTTAACTGTGTGCATTAATTACAATTTACATGGTGAAATATTATTAAGATATAGTCAACCATTACCGTAATGGTTAAGATCATATAAATGAAGCCATATTTATTGGGAAGAATTTGTCGTAGTATGATTAGCATATAGAGTAAGGTGGTTAAGATTAATATATTAAAATAAAGGGCGACGTAGGATGTAGGAATATGTATTTTGGCCACATGTAATTTTATTTTATTCAGGCTTGAATGAATACGGGTGAGCCATAGCTCCTTCTCGCGAGTGTTTAATTTCATAAGGCAACTCCTGCAGGATTATTATTAATTACCAATTTGAAATCATTATCTCATCTCGCTTGAAAACTTTTCATTCCCCTAAAACAAACCGATGATCCGAAGTACTCATTACATGCGTACTGTATAATGTACATGCATTATAGAAATAACAGGATATTCCCATGCGTAGCTCATCATCCAACCAATCAAGGAATTCACGCAGATTATTTTTTAAATATAATTAATATTTTTAATCAAAAACAAAGACACGACTTTGACGTAATCAGATCATATCCACCTCCGGATCAGTTTAAAGCCCATTTTTTAAAAAATAAAGGGGAATATGCTCCAGTCAACACCCAGTGTCCGCGCCAACCTACCTCAGAAATTATCCCTTCAAATTAAGCAAGAAAACCACTTCTACTTAACTACAAGCGAAATTCCGGAAAAGTAATTGATTTAAATAAAAAATAAATCGTTGCATGCTTCCAACTGCATTATCAATCAAGTTATGCATTCCAACTAAATCCGCGGAGTTGTAGGGTATGAAAAGTCTCCCAGGTAGTTTACTTATCAGTGTGCGACTTATTTGGGAAAGCTCTCAACGAAATTAATCATGGCAGGGCAACTGAAGCCTGTAGAAGTGGAGCTAACAATCATCTCGGCAGAAGATCTGAAGAATGTCAACTGGCGATACGGTGATCTGCGTCCCTATGCCGTGGCCTGGATCGATCGGGACCACAAAATTTCCACTCAGGTCGATGTGGAGGGCGATACCAATCCTTCATGGAATCATAAGCTCGCCATCCCTCTGACAAAGTCCTTGCAAGACACCGAATTGATGATCGACATTGTCCACGAAAAGGCCTCTGATATGACCAAACCCCTCGTCGGCATGGCCCGGATTGCCCTGAGAGAAATCATGGACGTAGTGGGCTTCGGCGAGACACAAGCGCGCACGCTCGAATTGAAGCGCCCCTCCGGCCGGACGCAGGGT
Organism: Torreya grandis; assembly: GCA_037957365.1. Lineage (NCBI taxonomy): Eukaryota > Viridiplantae > Streptophyta > Pinopsida > Cupressales > Taxaceae > Torreya > Torreya grandis. The sequence goes on from JARHVA010002732.1 coordinate 2,375,381, forward strand.
AAGTTGGAGATTGCAGTCTGTGTAAGGGAGAAACAATGGCCTGAACAGCAGTATGGGTACCCAGATCCCTACGTCACAAGGGACCATCATCCCCAAGGGTACCCTCTTAATTATGCACCTTATCGGTTCCAGCAATACCCATATGCTAATATCCCTCCTCCTACAATGCACCCTAATCCTTATGGGAGTCCATATTCCCAACCAGGCTCAGGCTGTTATGCGGGTTCATATTATGAACAGGGTCCTTCTGGCTATGGGAGTACACCCATTTATGAGCAACCCGAGAAGTCCAAGAGCAGCAATTATGGTAGCGCAACTATTTATGGGCAACCTGAGAAGTCAAAAAGCAGCAATTATGAGCGTGCACCCATTTATGGACAACCTGAGAAGTCCAAAAGCAGTAGTTATGGGAGTGCACCTGTTTATGGGCAACCTGAGAAGCTCAAAAGCAGCAATCATGGGAGTGCACCTGTTTATGGGCAACCTGAGAAGCTCAAAACCAGCAATCATGGGAGTGCACTTATTTATGGGCAACCCGAGAAGCTCAAGAGCAACAAGTTTGGGAGTGCACCTGTTTATGGGCAACCCGAAAAACTCAACAGCAGTAAGTTTGAGAGTGCACCTGTTTATGGACATTTCCAAAAGCCCAAGAGCAGCAAGTTTGGAGTCGGCACTGGTTTAGCGGTGGGAGCAGTGGCTGGTGTTTTGGGAGGGTTGGCTCTGGCAGAGGGTGTTGATTATGTGGAGGACAAGATTGATGATGAGACAGCTGAGAAAGTCGAGGATGATTTGGGAGATGAGGGAGGTTCTGAAGATGAGGGGGGTTCTGAAGATTATGAGGGGGGTGATGACTATTGACGGATTTGGACAAGTTTTAAGGTTATCTCTGTCTTGTTACAAATCACTAATTTTTTTAAGTTGTATTTGGACGATTTATTTGGTTATCTACAAATTAAAATATTTTATAAACTCTTTCTTATTGATATATGTTTCTTGATAAGTTTCTTCCTTTAAAAAAGATAAATATCATTTCAATTATTATTTCAGATGGTGTCAAATTTAACTCCATGTATTTGGATCCAGGTTTATTCAATTGTATGTTTGCATCTTTTTGATTCAAAATCTTAGTTTAATCTTAAAATTATTAAATTCAATTTTCAAAGTTTAATATGTTTTAATAAAATTCTAGTTTCATAGATAATTTTTTTTTAGGTCATAGTATTATGACCTGTTCATAGCCGTTGATTTCAAAATTTGTTTTAAATTAATATTATATATGATTTTATCATGTCATGTTTTATATATGCACATAGTATCTTTTTATTGTATATATATTTTTTTGTATCATGTTTAAAAAAAAAGAAAAAAGAAAAAAAAATCGTTTAAAATAATGTTTTTAATGGAAAATTGTAAAATATAAGATTTTATTCTTTTAAGTGTTTTAACAATTTCAAAATAATTACAATCAAAATAATATAAAAATATTGAAATTCAGATATTATAAGATAGAATATGTATCAAAAAAACATGAAAATAAGGAAAAGATTTCTCTTGATGATTTTATAATGTATTTTATTGAATACCTCTGTCAATGTATCTAAGAATATTTTGTAGTAGATTAATAACTACTCTAATTAGGAAACAAACACTTATTCAAGATTTTTGGTGAAACTTAGACTCCTAATAAACAAACACTTATTTAAGATTGTTGGTGAAGCTTAGACTCTTGTAATGTTTTGTAGGTGATATCCAGTTTGAATGTGCCAATATATAAAAGTTTAGACCACTAAACATGTGTGTGAAAACCTCTCTTTTGAAAATTTTCATCTATGGCCCTACAAATGAATCTCTATTTTACTGCACTCAACCTAGCATCAAGTAATGCAATCAAAGGAATTAAACAAAGATTATCTCATACTTGTTTGTGTGTTTGTTATCATGGTTGCTTCCTCAAGTATTTAGTTTGATGTTCAGATTTGAATTAATTTTATGAATTCTAGATGTGCATATGTTACATGAAGAGTTGTTAATTTGAGCTTATTCTAGGTTGATCAAATTCACTTTAAATATTTACTTCCACCAGAAAATTATATTTGCACATCTTCAAGAGAAATCTTTCAGTCAACCTAGCATAAGTTTAAATTAATAACTCTGCATTTAACATATGCATCTATAATTCATAAAAGAAATTCAAATTTGAACATCAAACCATATAATTGAGGAAGAAGTCATAATAATAAACAAAAACAAATATGACACAATATTTGCAGAAATCCCTTGCTTGTAAAGATTTGTACTTTTGGTAAATTCATGTCATATGCCAGTTTGAATTGCATGTCTTTGTTGAAATTTAAATTTTGGAGCAAGTATATCACAAGGTTCTCATAGTATTGAAAACATTTCTCATTTAAATATTCAAAGAATCTTTTGAATGAGTTGCTCATTGAGATCTTCCTGAGATCTGTGGTGGAGTAACAAAGTTATTTGACTGTTTCACAAAAATGATTATGTAAATGGTTGTTGTGAGAAACCATAGTCCTAAAGTTTTATGAAAGATGTTATTAATAATTATAATTAATGATGCTTAAAACCTAATCTAACATGAATCTTTACAATGAGAAATTAAGCTAAAGTGATTTGATTAAAAAAAATGAGAAAATGAGTAGGGTAAGTAGAAATGAATGATATTTTTATTTTAAGTTTAGACATCATGACAAAGCTTAAATTTAGTCAAAGACATATAATTCATACTCGCATATGATATTAAATTATCAAAAGTACAAAAACTATCATATACGAGGCAAATGTCTAAAGATATTTGAAATAATGGAAATTAAAAATCAAAATCACTTTAAATATTTATTTCCACTAGAAAATTGCATTTGTACATCTTGAAAAAAATCAAAGAAAATAAAATGAATATGAAATTTTTCATTCAACCTAGCATAAGATCAAATTAACAACTATGCGTTTAACATATGCACATCTAAAATTCATTAAAGCAATTCAAATTTGAACATCAAACTAGATACTTGAGGAATCAGCCATGATAACAAACACACAAACAAATATGAGATAATATTTGAAAAATTTCGTTGCTTGCATTACTTGTTCAAAAACTTACAAAAAGTTTTTGAGCATCATTTATTAGACTTAGTAAGAACATCTTTCATATTTCACAAAATTTTAGGACCATGGTTGTTTCCATCAACCATTTACATAATTATTTTTGTACAATAGTCAAATATCTTGACTGCTATTCCACCACATATCTCAGGAAAACCACAACCATTAATTCATGCAAAATATTCTTTGAATATTTAAATGAGAAGTATTTTCGACACTATGAGAACACTATGATACATTTTCATGCACAACATTTGTGTAAATTTTGGAGCAAGTAATGAAAGCAAGAGAACTCTACAAAGATCATCTCATATTTATTTGTGTGTTTATTATCATGGATGCTTTTTTAAGTATCTAATTTGATGTTTAGATTTGAATTGATTTTATATATTCTAGATGTGCATATGTTAAATGCAAAGTTGTTAATTTGATTTTATGCTAAGTTGACTGAAATATTTCATATTGATTTCATTTTCCTTGATTTCATTTTCCTTGTTTTTCTTGAATATGTGTAAATGTAATTTTCTGTTGGAGAAAAGTCTTTAAAGTGAATTTGATTTCTAATTTGTATTGTTTTAAATATCCTTCAACATTTACATAGTATATGATAATATTTATACTTTTGATAATTTTATGTCATATGATGGTTTGAATTGCATATTTTTTATAAAATTTAAGTTTTGTCATGACGTCTAAATTCATAATAAAAACATCTTTCTTTTCTCTCCTACATGTTAATGCATGAAAATGTATCACAAGGTTCTCATAGTGTTGAAAACACTTCTCATTTATAAATTCAATTTTTTTTTACATGAATTATTGGTTGTGATCTACCTGAGATCTGTGGTGCATAGCGACTAAGTTATTTGGCTTTTTCATAAAAATGATTATGCATATGGTTGTTGGGAGAAACCATGGTCCTAAAGTTTTATTTAAGATGAAATATTTTCTTACTAAGTATAATGAATGATGCTCAAAACCTAAAGTCTAAAACTTAATCTAGCATGAATATTTATAATGAGAAATTAAGCTACAATGATTTGATTAAAAAAATAAGAAAATGAGTAGGGTAGGGTAGAAAAGAAAGATGTTTATATTTTAAGTTTAGACATTATTAAAAATCTTAAATTTCATAAAAGACATACAATTCAAACTGGTATATGACATGAAATTATCAAAATTACAAATCCTATCATATACCAGAAAAATGTCTAAGGATATTTTCATATCTTCAAAAAAAGTAAAGAAAATGAAATGAATGTGAAATATTTCAGTCAACCTAGTATAAGATCAAATTAACAACTTTGCATTTAACATACGCACATCTAAAATTCATAAAATTAATTCAAATATGAACATCAAACCAGATACTTGAAAATAGAAATATTTCAAGATTCACAAAACTTTAAGACCACGATTGATCCCAAAAATCATTTCTATAATTATTTTTAATAAATTGTCAAATAACTTGGCCACTCCTCCACCAAAGATCTTAGGAAAATTACAACTAGTAACTCATATACAAAAAATTTTGAATCTTGAAATGAGAAGTGTTTTCAACACTATGAGAACCCTGATCCTAAAGTTTTGTGAAAGATGAAAGATGTTCTTACTGAGTCTAATGAATGATGCTCAAAACGTAAAGTCCAAAACTTAATCTAGCATGAATATTTACAATGAGAAATTAAGTTACAGTGAATTGATTTAAAAAATAAGAAAATAAGTAGGGTAGAGTAGAAAAGAAAGATGTTTTTATGCTGAGATTAGACATCATGACAAACCTTAAATTTAATCAAAGACATGTAACTCAAACTGGTATATGACATGATATTATCAAAAGTATAAATATTATCGTATACCAGGCAAATGTCGAAATATATTCGAAATAATAAAAATTAGAAATCAAATTCACTTTAAAGATTTACTTCCACTAGAAAATTGGATTTACACATCTTCAAAAAAAGCAAGAAAAATAAAATGAATCTAAAATCTTTCAATCAAGCTAGCATAATCTCAAATGAACAACTCTACATTTAACATATGAGCATGATCTAGAAATAATAAAAGTAATTCAAATTTAAATATAAAACTAAATACTTGAAGAAGAAACTATGATAACAAACACATAAATAAATATGAAATAATCTTTGAAAAATTTATTTGCTTGCATTACTTGATCAAAAATATATACAAAGATTTTTTTTTAAAAACTTTAATTCTATCAGTTCTAGGGGACATTGTTAATAGCTTTGAAGCCACCATCTATGATATATCCAATGTTTTGAAAGCAATAAGGTCCAAAATAGATGTGGTGAATAAATAACATTCCATAGCTATGAAACAAGTTAACCAATGGCAAGCTTTAGATAATAAGGAAAAATAATTGATTGATACATTGGTGTAGGGTCAAATTCCTAATCTCAAAATAGTTAGCCTACAACATTTGAATATGTCTATAATAATTTTCATGTAAAAAGTCAAAGATGTGAATAAGTGGTCCAAAGGTATGGAAGCTCTCTTAAGAGACTTTAAATAATTAGAGAGCAAAATGGTAAAAATAATAAGAAGTTTGATCAAGGATCCAACCATCCTTAGTCCTATTGGATTGATAATTGATGAAGATTTCCAACAAAGAGCTACTAAGTTCATCAAAGAAGTCAAGAATAAAAGTCAAGGTGCCATAGGGGTAGATAATAAGTGTATCTTAGATATGATCCTATCAACAAAGGAGAAGATAGGTAATGTTAGAAGCATTAAAGAATATTTGGACAAAGCTGATGGAGTCTTCAAATACCTAACAAGCCAATAAGAATAGTTGTTCATGGAACCAATCATCAATCTTAGATTGGTTAGATAGTATGACAAATCCATGAAGATTTTGGCACAAAGGCAAAAGACTGCAACCAAAGCGGTATCTCAAGGACAATTAAGTTGATAAAGATTTGTTTTTGTATATGGAACATGTAAATAATTTGAAATAATATTTCATTTTATAAAATCATCTGCAACTTGTAACACACATGACTTATAGGTTAGTTACTTTTGAAAAGTTTCGTTAGTTATGGAATGTTGTAGGAGTACACCTATCATTAAAAATTGTCTAATTCTTATTTGATAGTGATTAACCAACATACCTCATAGGTTGCCTACAAAAACATGTGTTATCATTGTAAAAGGGAGAAAGTTTTTAGAGCAAAACCTTTGTGTAAATTTTGGAGCAAGTAATGCAAGCAAGGAAAATTTTCAAAGATTATCTCATATTTATTTCTATGTTTGTTATCATGGTTGCTTCCTCTAGTATCTAGTTTAATGTTCATATTTGAATTGATTTTATGAATTATAGATGTGCATATGTTAAATGTAGAGTTGTTGATTTGAGCTTATGCTAGGTTCACTGAAATATTTTAGATTCATTTCATTTTTCTTGATTTTTTTGAAGATATACAGATGCAATTTTTTGGTGGAAGTAAATCTTTAAACTGAATTTGATTTCTAATTTACATTGTTTCAAATATCCTTGGACATTTTCCTAGTATATTATAGGATTTTTACTTTTGGTAATTTCATGTCATATGTTGGTTCCCTTGTTTAAAATTTCTATACAAAGATGACTTAAAAAATGATTTCAAATGTTGTGATAGATTGGCCTCATCCAGACCCAATGCATTTCAATATATTAAAGAAGGATAAAATTGCATGAATATCTACCATTAATGTATGCATGTTCCAAATCATGTGGATGCAAGTCTAAATACAATTTTTCATAAGCCTTTATTTGCTATGAACATGAAAAAGGATGTGCATAGATCAAAATATTCCATTAGAAACCTTCAAACCTATCTACACTCAGTAATATGTATATTTATGTTTGAATGCATTTTCCTTCCTTGAATGTTTATCCTTAAAATGTTTGTAAGGGATTTGTATATATAGTTCTGTATAATTTTAATTAGGTAATTGTTAGCATGCACAAGTTTTCCCAAAAAGACCCAAAAGTTAAAATAAAATGACCCAAAGGTATTCTACCCAAAATTACTTAAAAATAATATTAACGCAAGTACCATCTTACCAAAACTATCCTAGACATATAATATCAAAGATGAATGAAATGTGACCATGGATCCCTATGATAGAACACAAAGCATCAAAATGGCTAACACAAATGATCATGCAATAAAAATGAAGTAGATAAGAAAGTATATTACCAAGAAAAAAGTGCAAATAAGTGCCCCATTCCTAAGTGAGAGTCCATATATGTAAATCATCTTAAAAATATTTGTATAAATAATAGTCATATAAAATTTGGTTTTCTAAAAATAAACCCCTTTAATATTTTACATAAATGAAATGTTAAATACTAGTTTAAAGGGATAAAATAGAGTGCAAAACTACATTGGCAATTTTTAAATGAGATATTTCATCTCCCTAATGTCTCATAATGTCCAATGTGTACTTGGAGGTGATTTTTAAGTGAGATATTTCATCTCCATAGTGTCACATAATGTCCTATGTGTACTTGGAGGCAATTATTTATATGACTAGATAGATTACTATTCCAACTAAAAATATAGTATAGATGAAATGAAATGAAATAAAATAATAAATGAGTGACTACGCCTTTTGCTATGCGGTATTCTCTTGCTCTTAGAGTATGCTCATTCCATTTGAATTGGAGATGCTATGGGTCCCAAAGGACCCAACCCATAAGGAGAAGGTGCTCCTAGAATTTATCTTTTATTAGATATAGAATTAAATAAGGTGTCTATCACTATACATAGTATTAGAATCTCAAAATAGGTTCTTATTTAAAATGTGGAACCTAAAAATATGTTTATATGCAAATTTGGACTCCTAATACAGTCTTGAATGTCAATATGGATCCCATAAATAGGCTCATATGTAAATTGAACCTTTGAGTCAAAAACTGTGGATGAATTTTAGATCAAAAGTTATTATATAGTGCCATCATTCACCATCAATATTTAATGTATAATATATAATTTAAAGTGTTTTTATGAACAATATTTATGCCACCAATTTTGATATGTTTGTATAGCATGTAATAACATGCCCATCATTATGTCATTAATAATTCATTAACATGTTCAATATAAACAATATGACCCATGCAATCTCATAAATATACTTAATATGATATGTATAGTTTTATTTTATTTTTAAATATTCAAAATGCAAATTTTATAATCTAATAAATCTACTAAATATGATTTGTATGATTGGATACATATTCTCAATCTCACCCATGTAATATTTATCAAAACATCATACGATATCTCAACTATTCTTCACAATCAATCATAATGTATGTTATATGTCTCACATATGCCTCAATATGTCAAACATGTCCTATCTAAACCATGTAATATGCCGCATAATACTAATGTTTAACCTAATATAGACTAAATATAGGAAAATTTCTAAGTTTTTCACCGTGTTTTATCTTATTTAGGATTTAGTTACCTAAACAAACTAAAATATTTGAATATTAATATTGTATAAAATATTCTAAATTTTAAAAAATATGAATTTAAAAAGAAGAGTAGGATTAATGTTTTATACTTGATTTTTATATAAGTTAACAAGAGGATAAGACTCTTAGATTGTTTTTTATAGATTATGTATATTATAGTAAAAAAATACCCTAAAATGGATATGTCATTAACTAGATTAGGATTTGAATTTTAAAACAATCCCTAGGTGTTGTTGGTAATACAAAAATGGCTAAAATGAACATATCCATCAAAAATCTAGTAGAACTATCCTTCTGTAAACTTTCACCATTTTTTTTCTCATAGTATTGTACTTTATTATCAAGATATTTCATATGTGAATCCAAATGTTTAGACCTATGCACAAATTCAAATTTGTTTTTTTTCACCATGAAACCATACCTCCAGTTGTGACACTTTTTTTAAATGTGAAAAAGGGTTAGAGAGAATGGATTGGAAAACATCACCCACACCTTATTGTATGATTGATAATTTTTTACATTTCAATATTCTGAGGAGGGATTAAACCACACGTAATTATCACATCTAGATGTATGTCTCATCACAACTGATCTAGTAGTATGTAGGCAACCTATGTGTTTTTTGACACTTAAAAACTTGTGATATAAAGCTTATAATGGTATTAAGATCTGGTTTGGTGAATATTCCTTAAATATTTTTTCAAATTTGGACTATTTAGGATAGTGCCTTAAGGATGTGTAGATCTATTCCTCAATGTGTAATGTAAGTGTTGGATGCTTTCTAGATAAGAGCTAGATGGTAATAGGCTTAGTCTTCATGTTTATGTATGATTTAAATTTAGGAAGGCCATGTCCATAGGTACATGAATGGGAAGGAGAGAATGTGAGTGTGATTCATATGTATATGCACATGTATTGTGTATTAAGGATTGGTAAAAAATGACATTTTCAAGTGTCTATTACCCTAATTTATGTGTCTAATAATTCCTCATTTTAGTCTAAAAATTTAAATTTATAGATTAAAATGAAAATTAGAAAAAAAATATTCCCTAATTATAACCATGTGTGGTGTCTTCAGGTATATCCTAAGTAATCAATTTGCTCCATGAAAAAATAAATTGAAACATGCATAAATAATTGTCCCCTCATGATTTGAAATATGAAGTTATAAAAATAATTGAAAATATTTTAAATTGAAAAATCAAGTAAAAAATACACCCATAGGCATGAAAATGAGTCTACTTTTTGAAGTCATTAGAGAATGTGTTGATTATTAGCCAAGAAGATGTTACTGTTGAAACCATGGGTTAAGAAGGTAGATGACCCCAACCTCATTAAATATGAATAAGTGCTATAAATTAAGGTGCACTAAGCCTCAACTACACAACTCATTATAATTTATTTTGGGTTGGAATCCAAAACATATTCCAATAAAAAAATGGGGAGAACAATACTACACTCATATGGAAATTGAAGAAGTATGAATCAACCATTTTAGATTAAATATGTATAAACTTTGTATATATGTATTTCTAAGTATATACAAGTATATATGAGTATATATTAATATATCTAAGTGTATATGATAAAATCATTAGATGGAATGACATAATTTGTAACTAAATTTACACCATTTAATAACTCATATCTTTTGAGTCATATAGCCCGTATCATAATGTAATTATATATATCAACTATCAATGATAATATTATGAAATATCCCACATATGTCATACATATGTGTAGATTTGTAAATTTTTACCAATTTGAATTATGTATTCTAACCCAAAATATAATTTTCCTATCTTTCAAGGATTATTTCTCTTTAAATATCCCACTAGTATGAAACCTTTTTTAGGTGATGGATGTATCATGTGAACCACTAATATCAAAATAAATGAGTTATTCACATTGTGTTATATATTTTTATAATAGATGTAAACATCTAAAGCATCTGATAACATATTTATATTACATCGTCATATAAACATTAGATATAAAATATGTAAAGTATATATATATATATATATATATATGAAATATGTAACCCAAGGCATACAAATGTCGTGTAAAGTAGATGCAACAATGAGGCACACAATAATAATGATACTAGTAGTGATCATATAAAATATAATTAATAATCCACATATAAGATGTGCGCAATGATTCATGTCATTACACAAAATTAGAGGGATGTATGTCATGAATCATGATACCAAAATTGCATCAAATAATTATGGATGTATCCATAGATATTTACACATAATGTCATGGTCATGGCAGACATAATAAATCATTGAAACACACATCATTCACTCAATGTCATGTAGAGTAATATTCACACAAATAAGCAACCACACAAGGGAAGAGTTTTATAATTAACACTAAATGGCATAAAAAGTAACATTTACACATATAAAGAGTCACATAATGAACAATTAATGTCATACAATGGAAGGGTCAGATAAAAAAATCAATTTAATGCACAATCAAGAAGCATACCCTGAAACATGTAATAACATCAAACATGTATAGAACAAACAATTATAGTTTACATAATCAATTAAAGTCATCATCCTCCATAGTAAAGTATAGTATTCATAAAATATACTACTTTAAATAGTACATGTAAGATGAATTTATGTGTAATTAGTTTAAGTATCTCAATACGATCAATGGAATGGGCATAGAAATATGTAACCTATATAAATGCACGAATATGCCCTTAGTGTAGGAATGACATTAATGTAGGAAGGGTATTATTTTTGATGTTAAGAATGCATTACATATTTTAATCCATGTCTAATATGTATTTGCATGTCCTTCATGAAACTCATGTATACCATGAAACACGTGTATATAAATAGGATATGCAATATAACATGTAAATAACATAAATGAATAATTTTTATGGTATAAGATGATTATGTGTATAACTACTGTAAATGCATGATATTCATAGGGTTCCTTAATGGTTTCCCTTCGATTGAAGCTAGGAAATATATCCCATTGATCAACATATTTTTCTTCACATATAGAGTGAATGCAAAAATTTGGGGGGAAAATGCTCATTTATAAGAAAATTTATAATTTCTTTCAAAAGGTGAACACCCTTTTCAGAAGGGTGCACACCCTTTTCAAGAAACTAAACCAAGGAACACATGTGATGATAATGACATTAAATGGAGTACACCATTTAGGGTCCCACAAAGGATTTACATCCTTTGTGACACTAAATGGATTACAACCTTTGGGACCCCAAATGGCATACACCTTTTATAAACCCATGAAAAACACATAAAAAGACACATTCACACATTTTATTCTCATTTCACAAGGTTTTATCAAGATCAAGGAGTGAAAAATTAAGGGTATGCATTATATTCATATCCAAACATCCAAAAAAATATTACACACTTGGATCATAGTCCCAACTATGTCCTGTCCCACCATCCCCCCAGCACCTTAGGGAATGCTTAGAGTTTGTAATGACTATTTTTATGATACATTCTCTATAATAATCACAAGGCAAGGGAGAATTGAAATTAATATTATATTCATCTCATGAAATCATTCAATTACCTAATATAAATATTAATTTATATAATTTTACACTCTTAATTTGATAGACCCATTGCTTGAAGAAAACATGTAACAAAACCCTGATAAAATCCCCCAACATTTTATCTTCACAAAAGAAGAAGGAGAACTATATCAAAAATATAATTCAAATCAGAAATAACTATAAATTATCATTAATCATTTGTGTTACTCTTCAAATAATAGTGCATACAATTTCCTTTTTGATTGATGTGTCCTCCATCCACATGATAGTTTCAAAAATCCATAACCTTCATAAAATCACATCAACACATCAAGATTTCAACACATATTATCCTCATAATCAATATATTCTCATTATCTCCTCACAAATATAATAGCAATAGATCCAATAAGCTTCTCTCTTTCATCACATACATAACTTGGAATTCATAAGCCAATGACACTTTCAAGATTATACCAAAGATTATTCTCACAAACTCACCCTATTCCCAACCTAGACTAAATAACAAACCAAAAAATACATGCATTTAAATATTTACAAAGGAGGAATGAGTGGAAGAAACACAAAGTGGCCCAAATTTCATCCTACTCCTTCACATGGAGGGAATCTTATCAAGAGACAAGTTCTTGAGGCCCAAGGAAATGATACACCACATGATCCATGGGGTCATCTTTGACCAAGGACAAAGCATCTTGAAAAGTTGGCACCACCTTAAATCACAGTCACATGGAAAGGCAAGATGCCAATATGAAATAGTGAGTTATGTCTCCCCACTTAGCACAAGCTTGTAAAAAGGGTAGGTTTAAATTTTTGACCACTCTTTTCTTTCCCCACATGACAAATTCAACCCATTCCACCTATGTACCCAAGAATAGTGTTGTGGACTCCTCATCAAGATGAATAGTGTGTGCCACCTCATTACTGAATAGTGACTTAGGAATAGTGCTACATGAATAGTGTTTTTACCGCCACATTATTCTCCCATGGTCAAAAACAACTCAGCTCCTATGAGTTATTTTGATTGTATCTATGCCATTTATTCTAAAAAAAAGCACACCACTCTATTTTTGGTGATGAAAGATTGTCAAACCCTTGGATGTTCCTATGTTAGACACCCAAGGTATATAATGTGATCCCTTAATCACATATATGGGGTGATTGGTAGAACCATTATTTTGTTCATGATCGGTAATGACCACAGTATCCATGTCCAACATACTAGTGCACCTATAGAATTTTATTTTCTATTTTTCCACTTCTATTCTCTACACACTAGCTCAAAATCATCCTTACGGGATCACACCTCCCATACAAAACCATCCTCATCTACCAAATGCTCATCCATATCCCAATGGACTCATATGTGGGATTGAAACTACTAAAAATTATCCTCTTCCACCAATATCCTTTATCATGCATCTTACTTTCCCATATGAACTCTAGCCCACCAAAATTTTACCACCTCTATTAAAATCCCACCTATATTTCTTCACACACACTATCCAACCACCTATTGGATATCCAAATCATCATAAACCACTTACAGCTCTTCTCTCATTGATATAACAACCTCTTCTAAAGTCTCTTCATATGCACTAGTTAGCACAACATCCTCTTCCAAAATATCCATCATGGAAACATGCAACACTACCTTCTTATCTCTTCACACACATGAAAATCTTCAAGGCTGTAATATTCACTCTCATGCCACACTATATGGCTGAAATATTCACTCACATGCAATACTATATGGATTCAATCTTCATCCTCAAACAACCCTTTATGGTTAAAATTATTTTCCACCTCAAACTCCATCTCTTAATTAAAAAAATACATATTTTCCCACTCATGGGAATCCATAATCTCTTCCTCCACCTCTCCATAATAATTTATGAGGATGTATTCACACATGGGCTACTCATATGATAACTCCTCTCTCATATTTCCTTTCATGGAAATATTCTTCATCTTCTCTTATCTCCTTAAGTCAAGTCTCAACTCTTGCCTCTTCCTTCTCTCAATCAATAGCTTCACATGAAACTTCATTATCTTCCTCATCACTATGCCAAATATTTGGCTCTCTTCCTTTGGCATATGATCTATCATTATGTCCATGAAGTTTTGGATCTTCATCAACATATTCACTAAGTTTTCCCTTATTAATAATCCTCCATTGTTGTGTGCCATCTCCACACCTACAAAACAAGAAACATAAACTCTCTCTCATATCCTCTACCCAAGGAATCATAACTTACTTTGGTACTAGTTTATGTGGAATCCAACCACATCATGGATTAAAAAATCCATAACCTTCATAAAATCACATGAACACATCAATATATCAACACATAATATCCTCATAACTAGTATATTCTCATTAATTCTCTCACAATTACAATAACTTCAATACGACTCTCTCTCTCTCTCATCACGTACATAACTTGTCATTGAAAATCCAAGGAGGATTTCAAGATTATCCCCAAGCTTATTCTCACAAATTCACCCCATTCCTAACCTAGCCTAACTAACAAACCAAAATATACATGCATTTAAATATTTAAAAAGGAAAATGACTGAAAGAAACATAAAGGGGCCCAAAATTTGTACCACTCCTTCACATGAAGGTAATCTTGTCAAGATAAAAGGTGTGTCCCAAGGAAATGATACACCACATGCTCTATGGATCAACTTTGACCAAGGACAAAGTATCTTGGAAAGTTTGTTCAACCTTCAAGCAAGGTCACATGGAAAAGAAAGATGCCAATCTGAATTAGTGACTTATGTCTCCCCACTTAGCAAAATCTTTTAAAAAGGATAGGTTTACTTTCAATACCACTCTTTTCTTTCCCCACATGAGAAATTCGACCCATAACCACTTAAGTACACAAGAATAGTATTATGGACACCTTACCAAAATGAATAGTGTCTACCACCTCATTAGTGAATAGTGTCTTAAGAATCATGATGCATGAATAATATTTTTCCCACAATCATTGATACATTATAATCCATTTATAATGACGTGATAAATGTCACTTGCCAACTTGATGCAATGCTACATCAAAGAGGACTATATTGAAATAATATTATTTTGATGAATTTTCATATGAGGATATTAAAAAGAAAAGGATTAATAAATAAAAATAATGTGATTTTTTTGATATGACCCAAACCATAAAATGACCACCAAGGAGTCATAGACATGTTAAAACTGATTGGTGTATTCATGTAGAGATTTTTAAAAATAGATAGGTGGTGGATGTTGTTTGATGAGAATCAATGAAATAAAAATGATTTTCCATTCTATTTTTTTTAAATATTTATTATGAGTTTATTATCCAATAAATCCCAAATTATTTTGACATGAATGCATCTAAAATTAGGGAATGTGATTTCTCATTTAATATAGCTAGTTCTAAGTATGACCAAAACTGCCAATGAAAAAATAAAAGGATTATAGTACATGCATCCCAAAACTATTGAAACCTAATACACAAATGGAAACCCTTGAGGTAGTTTTTATTTCCACATAGTTCATGATTTACCATATGATACATAAATTAATGACTTATACACATGCTAGTGTTATTCACACATCTAGTAGTGTCCCTCATATTATTAGTGCTTCATGTGGTGGCACTACTATTAGACATCCTAAAGTTCCTATAAATAATTAAAAATCATGAGGTAAGATGTGTATTGGATCACATGTTCATGTTAGACATATAGGGTTTAATTCTATAAATCTAATAGGGACATCGATATAGACTATACACACATATGTATAAGACACTAGTATGAAATAATATATGCCTTCTACAGTTGCTTCAACACCTTTGAACACTATTACACAAAAATATATTCCATCTAACTTTTATTCATAAATGCAGGACACTAGTATGTAATAATATATGGCATTTAAAATTTCACCACCTTAGGTTAGAAAAGAACTAGATATGCATAAATTATCTAATTCACCATATGTGTTCACATAAGTAATTAATTGTAATTTTTTTAATGTATTTGAAGTTTGAAGTTTATATTTTTATATGTTTAATTAATTGATTAATATTTAACTTCTTTCATTTATTGTTTGTATAGATGATAATTGATATTTTAGGTACCCCACCGAGTTTGTATTTAGTTGTTCAGGCTATGATTAACACCATAGTACTCTATACTCAGGTTGTCAAAGTAAATTTTCAAGTTGCTATTTTTAAAAATAATTTGTATATACTATAATACTAATATGTTTGATTTCTTGGCCATCCCTTCCTCTTAAAAAAATAGATACATAATAAAGATTATGAAGAGAAAGAGACAAAACATTGAATTAACTCTCCCTCTCCCTCTCCCTCTATCTTTCTCTCCATCTCACTCACTCTCAACCCCTCTCATTATGACTATTTTTATCTCTTTCTATCCCTAACTATCTCTCTCATTGTGTAGAAGGAATAATTTTAATTTATCTTGAATAGGCTATGTAATTTTTCTCTTTCATTGTTTATTTATATGGATGATAACATATACTACTAGTACCCTCTCTAAACTACAACAATATGATGATAACATTGAAATAAGAATTATAGTTCCTTACTACTATCTATCTCTCTTTATGTAAAAAGAATAATTTTAGTTTGTATTGAATAGGTTACATAATTTTTCTCTTTCATTCTTTACTTATATAGATGATGATATATTCTATTACTACCCTATGTAAACTACAATAATTTCGTGATAATAGTGAAAGTAGAATTATAGTTCCATATTATTATCTATTTCTATTTATGTAGAAGAAATAAATTAAATTTATTTTAAATATGTTTAATTTTAATCTATTAATAATTAACCTCTTTAATTTGTTGCTTGTATAAATGCTGAGATATAATATGGGTACCTAAATTGTATCACAACAACCTATGATTGATGCTTACGTCATGTCCCAAGATCTATTATCTTACGAACACCACTTCATTTAGAGATGGACACTGGTGAGAACACATAGTAAAATTTATCTTTTTTAATTTCATGTAATGATATTCTATGCCATATTTATATATTTATATGCATAGATCTAACCCTATGTGTATGATCCATAGGATTCCCCATCACTAATATACTTCCTATAACTCAACCATCCCTAGGCACTCCTTTAGTGGTATGTGGTAATTATAGAATCACCTCGTTGAAAAATAGATTTCTTAGCAACTTTATTATTTTTCATACATCATTTTAATGAATTTTTTTTTTAATTTTAATGTTCTAGAGTTGAAATAATTTTAAAAGTTTGTGTCACAAAATTGTGATCCTTTACACACTAAGGAAGATAATCTCAAACCATAATGAGACATACAAAAACCTAGGTTCTACATCTATGGTGATGAGGCACAATTTATTTGAAGGCAATGAGCAGGAGGAGATCTAGTTGTAGTGCTAGGGGTAGTTGTAAGAGAAATTTATTTTTTACACTGATATGGATAGTTTTATATGCTTATATGGTCCACATTATATGCTTCTATGGTCCACTTTGTATGCCTGTATGTCCCATTTTGAATATCTATATGGCCTAGATTGTATGCCAATATGGCCCATTTCCTATGTCATTCTGGAATAGTTTGGACACACAAAAGTATTATTTGACATATTTATATGAACTATGCATTGTTATAACTTGTGTATACAAATTTAATTTTTATGTCATTATTTTTTATTATTGTATATTATCTTTCTTGAAATTATTCATAAATGAATAATTTTTCATAGCATGGTTGTGTTAATGTATACATAAATAGTTTTTAGCTTTCATGATTTTTGTTTAAGAACTATCTATATAAAAAATAATATAATATCATGCTTCTATAAACATGGAAATGTTTCTATCATGGTTTTTGTGACATGTATCTTGAAAACTAAATAACTTTGGAACAGGATTTTAAATCTATGTGGAACTTCTCTAAGAAACCCCTAGATGTATATATTTCATTGGCCCCCTCATCCATGCTTTGATAGTCCCTAGACTTGAAACTTGTATGTATCTAGACACATCCCTTAAGATAATATTTTCATTCTTAAGGGAGGAAACACAACCATGT